>JAJHZJ010000383.1:1555015-1932515 GCA_023548195.1 Bettongia penicillata ogilbyi | reverse complement strand
CAGAAATGCAATCATTTACATTTAGGTTCTATTTTTAATTCAGTACTTCAAGCATCTATCATTTCATTGGAATGGGATCCTTGTTCCATCTACACACATCACATCCTCTCTATAATTTAATAGAGGGTCTTCAGGAGTGTCTATGACCAAAACCTCCACTGCCCTGTGTTTAACCTGGTGAGCTCTATATGTTTTAAATTCTGTAATTCTAAGTTACACTTACACTTAAAGCCCACATTTTTAAAATGTCAAACCATGAGATTTTTTTAAAAGTTATATTGATGTGCTTTGTCTTTACCCTATAACCCAATCTGTGAGAGATCTCTTGGAACAACATAAAATAGTTAAGTAAAACTAATAATGTGGTGACCTTATTTGAAAGTGTATGCAACATTTTACATATGTAGCAACACCCTCTATTAAAAAAAATAACAAAAGCTATTTTTTCTCCCTCCCATCTTCAACCTCATTGGGAAAAAAAAGAAAATTCCTTCTAGCAAATGTGCTTAGGCAAGCAAAACAATATCTCTGGATGGCTGTATGCAAATATGAATACATATAAAAATATATGTGCATATGTATGTATGTCCCATTCTGCACCTCTCAGTCATGGATAGCATGTTTCACTATCTGCCTTCTAGAATCATGAATGGTCACTGTATTAATCCTAATTTTCACAGCTTTGAAGGTTGTTTGTGTTTTATAATATAGTTATTATTGTATAAAATATTGTCCTGATTTGCTCATTGTTTATTATGGTCTTCAAGATCATTCATTTTTGTGATATTGATGTTAAAATCTAAATTCTTCTTCTGACTTCTTACTTTACCCTGCATCAGTTAATACAAGTCTTTCTATACCTTTTTGAAATCATCTATTCCTTTGTTTCTTATCATACAATAGTATGCTATCATATTCACATACCACAATTTATTCATCTATTCTTCATTTGATAGACATCTCCTTTGTTTCTAGTCTTCTGCCATCACAAAAATAGTTGTTCTAAATATTTTTGTACATATAGGGCTTTTACCTCTTCCTCTGATCTCTTTGATGTATAGACCAAGCAGTGGTATAGCTGATACAGTGTGAACATTAGGTACACATAGATGCCTGGGAAGTGCTGAATATCATTACCATTACTAGTGGCATATTACCTATGAACTATAGAAGATGCAGACAGGGTAGTACAATAGGAAGCCCCTAGAGTTTCGTGAGAGATGATGTAGGACAGTGAAAAGACAGCAGTCTTGACTTTGAGGGATCAGAAGTGTTAATCAGGTCCTGGCTTCTCTACTTACTCTCCATATGACTATGAAGATTGTTTAACCTCTCTATGACTCTGTCTCTTTATCTGTAAAATGGTAAAAATACTTCCCTTGCAAGGTCATTGTAAAGAAAGTGATTTGTGAATGACAAATTATTATGTCAGTGTGAACTCGTTGCCATTTTCTGTCTCTGATCACCCTTCAGAAGGGTCCTATTTAAGGAAAAACTTTGGCATTCTCACAGGAATAGAAAAAAATTCAGTCTATCCCAAAGAATAAAATGATTGATGTTTTCTAGTTTATTTTCTTTTTCTTGTTTACTGCCAAATCTATTTCACCTACCTCCATAAAGTATGTATGTGTGTGTGTGTATACACACATATATATGTGTGTGTATATATTCATCATTCTTATTCATTGATGATATACTATACCATACTAAGCTTCATCCGGGCACAAAAATATGTCTTATTCATCTTTGTATCTTCTCTTGTATCTTCTCTTACAGGGTCTCGTACATAGTAGAGGCTCAGTGAATCTTCACTGAATTTTTTAAAAATGGAGTAGAAATGGTTACCAAGTACAATTTTGAAAAAAGCAAATTTAACTTTTGTAAGAAGAGTCAAGAATGGATATCACATACACTTTCTTTTTTGCTCACATTTTGTCTCAGTTTGTCTGTACCCTCAGAAAATTGACCGGTGATTGAAAGGATGAAATTGTAGTAAATTATGAATTTGTTTGCTTCCCCTTGCGGTTAAGGAGACCAAATGTGCTTCATCCAAGACACTGAAGTGAAGTAATAGAAGTGGAAAATTCAAGAAGGACAGTAGCATTTACTCTATGAGATGAAACATGTGCCAAATCTAAATTCCCTGATTGGTTGTTTATAATTTATTATATTTTCCTGAAAATAAAGGGTTTGAAGAGAAAAATGCTTTTTATCCTTCACTACTTCAAACTGTCAAATGCCTATATGGAAGAATTTAATCTAGCAATAAACTACAGTTATCCAATCATGTAGTTCTTTCCCAGAAAAGCAGGCAACATGTTTTCCTCTGTTGGAAACCCATACTGGTTATGTGCTGTTTTGTGCTTTTGATTGGCTTCCATATAATTTTACTTTGTCATCCTTGCCCCTTACCTGGGACAAATTCTACAAAGTGAGACCAGAAACATGTTAAATTGCCAGGATCTCAGCCACCCTTACAAATGGGCAAAGTAGGTGACATGATTCAAAAGGTCTTTCAAATATATATGTCACCAAATATCTTATTCATCCAGAGGTAGTAGTCTGAAATGACATGTTGAGCTAAGCATATTCCTTCCCAGTTTGATCTTTTAAAGCATACCAGATTGAGCCAAGAACAATCGTAAAAAAAACAAAAACCAAAAAAACCCCAAACTTTCCACAGTAACAGCAATACTACCTAAGCAAGCAAAACTGAAAAATACCAAACTCCGATCCATACAGTGACCATTCTTGATTTGCCCATACTACCAGTAAAGAATGTTCCCATCCTCATGGCAAAAGGCTGGTGGATTACAGATGCAGAATAAGACATCTTGTTGGACACGGAAAATGTGTGTGTTTTGCCTAGCTTGGCTACTTTGTTGGAAGCTAGGTGGCACAGTGGACAGTGACACTGACTGTGGGGCAGGAGGACTTGAGTTCAAAGTCAACCTTTGTATGTGACTTTCGGTGAGTTTCTTAATCCTGCCTACTTCCTCTTCTGTAAAATGAGCAGGAAAAAGAAATGGAAAACCACTCCAGTGTCTTTGCCAAGAAAAATGAGGTAATGAAGAGGTAGACATGACTAATCTACAAGACAACTACAAAGCTACTTCATTATAGGGAAGAATTTCATAATTGGGAGAAGTTATTGGAATGATAGTGATATAAAAGCACCACTTTCTGTGACAGTCAAGAACTGGAAACAAAGTAGAAGATATCGGTTGGTCTGGGAAAGGCTGAACCAACTAACTCATGAGTGGAATGGAAACATTGCTATGACGGAAGAAACAAGCATGATGAATACAGAGATGCATGGAAAGACTAATCTGAACTGATGCAAAGTGAAGTTAGTAGAGTCAGGAAGAGAATACACACAGCAACTGAATCAACGTTAATAGAATAAGTGCTACAAAACAACTGAAGTTAAAACTTGCAAAATTATAAAAAATAAGCGTGGCCCCAAAGAATAACTATGAGATGATACCTTCCCTCAACTCTTTTGAGAGATTGCACTCTGGAGGAGTTGGGCTCCACAGGTGTGCATACATACATTGCATATAATGTCAATTTTTAAAAAATATGTTGATCAGTTTTGCTGATTTTTCTCCCCTCTTCTTGTTGTTCAGTCACATCTAACTCTTTCTGATCCATATGGAGTTTTCTTGGCAAAGGTCCTAGAATAGTTTGTCATTTCCTTCTCCAGCTCATTTTACAAATGAGGAAGTGGAGACAAACAGGATTAAGTGACATGGCTAGGGTCACACAGCTCCTAAGTGTCTAAGACCAGATTTGAATTCAGCTCTTCCTGACTCCAGACTCACTACTCTATCCACTGTGCTACCTTATTCTCCCCTCTTATTCCTCTTTTTCTTAATTTTTTCTTTATAATGAGGGGTGGGTGGTTTTTTGGGGAGAGTAGGGAGGAGGGCTAGAGGCAGAAATATAAATAATGTAAAAACAAAAGATATAAGTACAATCTATTTTCAAAACAAAATATCTTTAAATGATAAAAGAGGAATAAAAATGGCCCGTTTTTCTCTAAGGGAATAAAAGCACTGAAAAATATCTTGACTAATCCTACAAAACATCTTCAAACCAATTTTTCATACCCATCAGGTTATATCTTTTACACTGGCATTAAAATTAGTAGTTAAGTGAAGTTCCTCAGAGTTTCTAAAACACTGTTAATGAAGCATTTAATCTGTCATCCTCATCATAGCCCCATGCCAACAGACAATTCTGCTGTTCTTGTAGTCTGTAGAAGGAGGGGGAAAGGTCCTGGGAAACTTGAGTTTCTTTTAGCTTATCAGCAGCTGATCATCAGTGATGCTCCTGCAGATGCCTAAGCTGGCATCACTTATCTAGAGGCATTCCAATTTAAGTGTCTTCAGTTTGTAACAGCTGTTCCCCGTGAGATTTTCAGGTTCAGATGACGATCCCTATTTTAACGGGACCTTCATCAAGAGTATGACTTCAGACTTCTACTGTGTTTCAATCATCAAGTGTCATAGTGGAAAAAAGAAAAAGGGAGAGACATGTATACACAAAACTTCTAGTATTTCTTCCTAGCATGGCTATGTCAATGCTGCTCATTTTCCCATCACCCAAGAGAATTTACTCACAATTTGCATCATGCCTTCTCCAAACACAAAGTAAAGTCTCAAGTTTCAAGACTTCCTGGAACCACCTAGTTTCTACCATGTTTTTCTTCATCACTGAAAAAGGCAGTCATCATTGAACCACTTTATCACCTACTAAAACATAACAATTTGGTGGCATCACAGTCACCAGCAAGAGAAGGCTTTCCCTGATATAAACCATCCATTGGCTTTTGAAATGGTGTTACAATGAATAGAAACCACTGTTTCTCACCATTGCTACTTCTTCACCTTATGATAGGCTCAGCCACAGAATGCTAAATGATACCAATGCACCTATTGCTTACAGCTCAAGATCAATGTCATGTCATCTATAGAATGGAATTACACACCTTCTGTCAAAGAAGCCCTAGCTGTTTTGAGGAAAGTCAAGAGTCCTACTGTAGTCTCTGAATCTGCAGCTATGCCTTCATAATTTGTGCTGAACACTAGCTTCTAGTGGAACTCTCTTCTAAGAGTAAGCTTACACTCATAATTATGTCATCAAGGAAGCAATGTTGAAAATCTTTTGCTCCATGTTTATGACATCACATTTATTTGCACAGTCCAAAAGGCAGTACCACACGATAATACTGTGAATTTTCTATTCCTGTCTATCCCACATTACATTGTGCCACCCACTCTAGACAGTTGAATGTTAGAAAATATCCTTATCTCATATTGTTAGGCTTTTCAAATTATATCATTAGCTTTGTGGAATCCCACATTGATTGAGATCTCGAACAGGCTATGGTGAAGAATCCCCATGAAAAAGTCCCAAGGAATTAAGACTAATGAGTTATTTGCCCAGGCTGTCTCTTATGGAGAAATATTTTTTAATTACAGAAGATGGTCAATTCCATTATCTTGGCCATGGTACATACAGAATATGTAGGAATCATTCACATGAAAGCAACGATAGCAACCTTGTATGATGACCTGGAATTGATGCTGATAATGAAACATCTATAAGAAAATAGCACATTCCAGACTACTTTACATAACCAGTTGCCAATGTGTCTCCTTTTCTGTGGAAACTGACAAGGAAACCCTGGTCATGAACTTATTGATTTTGTAGGACCATTTCAGGAAAACAACTTTTGAATTACGGTAGACTGGCCCAAATGACTTGACACTCCCCTAGTTCTATCTCAAATCTCTCTGATACAAGAATCAGAGTGCTGACAATATTACTGGAAAGGCAGTATAGTATAAGGAAGAGCACTGGATTTGCCAGCAGAGCACCTAAGGTTCGAAGTTCAACTCTCATTCTTACTACCTATGTGACCTTAGGCAAGTCACATGCCTTTAAGCTTTAGTTTTCACGTCTGTGAATGATTGTGGGCAGATCTCTAAGGTCCCTTTCACATGAAAATCTTTGTGCCTCTGATTCCAATTTCCTCATCTATAAAGTGAAAGAGTTGGGCCAGATGATCTTCTGGATCCCTTCTGTCTCTGAATCCTATGATGTGTGACTTCTGGCATTGTGTCTTCATTTACTGACTTGTGTTTAAGGAGTTTTTGTATGGGAGTCACAGTCTATTATCACCTCATTATTTTTAAATTTAAATTATTAATCTTGAAAGGTTCCCTAAAGTGGATTGTTGGAGGAGATTGGACCATAAGACTTGCAAAATCAGTCCTGTTGAATTACTAATGGGATAATGTTTCAAAACTTGCCTCAATCTCCTTCATCCCACCTACCACCAGCTACAGATAGTCTTACATGGCTCCAGGAGGGAAGATCCAAGTGATTAGTAGTCAGTCATTCAACCCACCAGGTGAGGTGAGGGTGAGATGTGACTTAAGTCTCAGAGGAAGAAAAACTGGGAAACTAACAGATGGACTCTGGTAAGTTATATTTCTTTTCTTTTCACTTCAGCATTGATGACTCTTTCTCAAGCATCCTATTTTCCCCAGTATACTTTTGAAAAGAAATGTTGCATTTTCCTTAGGCTTCCCCAGTGCTCTTAGCTTATTCTGTACTTTATTACACCAAAATACTTCTTATTATACTATACCCCTTTTTATTTATTGTCACTCGCTCTTCTGTACCTGTAGGTGGGTGTATATATACACATACAAATGTTTTATTGATACTAAAAAAAACGACTTACCTTAGCCTTTTCCCTTTACTTTCAGGACAGATAAAAATACATTGTTCAGTCCTTTGCTTGTTTTTCAATTTGACAAGTAATTATTAAGTTTGTACTACTTATAAGATGTTAGGTGCTAGGGACAAAAAGACAAAAATGGAATCACCACTGCCCTGGTACAGCTTACATTTTACATGGTAGATCATGACCACAAAGGTCAATCTTTGCTAGGAAATAGATGGCATCCTGCCACTGTAATTGAGATTAAGAACCTTGATCCATACAAGATACAGGTTGCAAATGTGCTTTTGTTATATTATGGTGAAGATTCTCTGCAAAAGATGAGCACCTCTCCTCCCTATTCTCCTCCATCCCCTGTGATTTGACAACATTAGAACTTTTAGAAAAGCTGAGAAATAAAGTAGGACAAGTCCTGGATTTGGAATTAGGAGGTTTTGTCCGGATGCTGTCATATGCCAGTAGAGTGCACATGGACAAGTCATTTTAACCTAAGTTTTCTCATCTGTAAAATAGACAGCTAACACATAGCTGTTGGGAAGAGAATTCTTTGCAAGCCTTGAATCGCTATAGAAACAGTTGCTATTTTTTATTACAAAAGTCTCCACTGAAGCCAGTTAGATTTAATCTGTCAACTCTATCTTCTAAGGACACATCAGAGCTTGTAAAAGGTGACCATGTTTGACGACTGTAAGCACTGAAGTAAAATCACCCAATATATCTATACTTACTAGTATAACACAGAGACAGCTTCTTTAAAAGGTATGTATTACTTTAGCTGCATGATTATTTAATTTGTAACTGCCCATGAAAGGCAGCATGGTGTAGTAGTTGGAGTGACAAATTTGGAGTCAAAAAACCTGGATTCCAGCCCTTTCTCTGACATCTGCTGAATGTGATCCTGCATAGCTCACTTAATCTCTCAATAAGCTAGGCAAACTATTCACTATTTATTTATTTATTTATGAGTTGCAGAGGTGTGATGGCCTGCTTTGGAAGAGAGACTTCCCTCATATAGGAGTTTCCTACCTATCAATGAAATTACAGATCCAGTCCCTATCCCCATCCCTTCCTACACAGTTCAGCTGAAATATCTGGATATTCTTTAGATACCAGGGAATCATCCATATCTTGTCCAAGTTATCTGAACTTTATATATTTCAGACAAAGATTTGGAGGAGGAAGTGGTAGGGCCTAAGATACTCAGATAATTACCTCAATTTTCTATTTCCTTTTCTGCCTCTACACCCAGGCAAGCATCATGATCTGAAATGGTTGAGCAGACAGAAATCTTAAAACATAGAATAATTACATGTAAATATAAGAATGTCTTCCTGCCTGCCTAGATTTTACAAGCGTGATACTTGCCAAGTGCGAGTAGGAGATCCACCTGTCCCTGAACTCTCTTGGCACCTTCACAGAATGCCTTAACTAAGATCAACTTAGATGCTTATGCTGGATGAGTTTTAATGATCAGTACAATAATACTTCAGCTTCTTCTCTACTGTTTTTTTTATTTCTTTTGTCTTAAGCAAGCTGACTTTGGGAGCTGGGTTTATTTGCTACAGTTGCGAAACCTTCTGTTAGGAAAAAAATGTTTCTCACTGAGTAGCTTTTAGAGTTTTGTGGACAATAGTCTGCAGTTAGGACTGGAAGGTTCAACCCCAACAAAAATGGAATCACCACTGCCCTGGTACAGTTTCTTCAAGCAAAAATTGCAGAAAGAGTCCTCTCCTCCTTCATTAATTATGAAATAAATCTGTTTTCATTAGTAGGCATGGGTGTAGAATCCTTGCACACAGGGGCTACCCAAAGAGTATTTATTTACCTCACTTTCTGTCTCCGAAATGCGTTTTTCCCCAAATTAATGATCCAGATAATCTTGGTAAATGGCAGAGCTTTTCCTTCTGTGTTTTTTCTAGTCATTATAAGAGAAGACAAATAACTTTCAGGTAACTTGGAAGTTCTATTTTCACACTACAAGCAAAACAATTTGATTAAATTTTGTCCAATGGCATGAATGGTCCTACTTTTAACCAGTTGTTTTAATACCATATAGCCTAAGGCTCAGTTTTCCCATCTTGAAAATAGATATTACCAGAGGGAAGCTTTGTGTCTGATTGATACATGACAAATACTTCCAATTGAACCATGGAGTATCCCAGGTTTTGGTAGGGAAAATTGTATATGGAAAGAATCTATGAACTCACCAGACAAACAAATTTGTCCCTGATCCTGTGTGATTTTAAGCCTTGGATTTCACCCTCAAGAACATTGCTTTATCATCCTAAAGAAAAAGGAAATCCCCAAATTTTTCAACATTATTATGGGCTGTAGATCCTTCTACAGACCAGAGCTGCTCCAATAATTTAAATGAGATGTCAGGACTGTTTCATGTGGGCAAGATGGTATCTTTTATGTTTTCAATAGCTACATGTCAGCCTTATGTTAGGAAGTCAGGTACATGGAACATGGAACACCTCCTCTGCCAGCTCTTTCAGTGAGATGATTTCTAAGCTGTGAAGTTTTGGGGTTGTTGCTATTGAAAGGCCCTGTGCTTGTGAGAAAAGGTCGAGAGCGCGTTGATCAAATGATAATTGGAAGCATAATTAGGGCTGGCTCATGGCCAATGTTTCACGCCCCATGTAAGAATGGTGCTATGGATGTAGTTAAAGATTTTGGTGTGAGTAACACAATACTGGATTCACAAGTGAGGTATGGTCTGCACATCCTCTCTATGACTTGAAATCCCTACCAAATAATATGGCCTTGATGAAGTAGTTTCAGCAGACTTCCATTTGGTTGAAACTCTCTTGTTCTGATTCTTGTTACAAAAGGGAATATGTCTATGCCTACAGGAGCCTCCCTCAAGAGAAATGGAACACTTAAATGTTGTAAACTCACTACTTCAGGGATACTGTTTGAGAACACAGGAATCCTTCCAAAAGGCCATCTTCCATTATTGAACAGGGCAATAGGAGATATTCTATAGAAAAGCTCTGTTCAACTCTTATTTTGCTTTCATCTTCTCGGCCAAGATTGCTCTTTGAACTAGAAGCGACAGAATAAAAATGTGTTATAGACCTTTGGTCCCCAATATCAGAAGGGAGATAGTGGTAGAGCACCTAGCAACCTTCCTGAGTTTAAATCATGAAAGTACTGAAATAACTAGTAGACATAACAGCTGGGTCACAGTCAGAGATCTTCGAAAGATTGTATAAAATGAGGAAGGTACCACAGAACTATAGAAGGACAGATACTGACTCAGTTTTCTAAAATGGAGTGGAAACTTTTGATTACAAACTAGTGAACTTAACTTCCATTCCTGGCAAGATGCTATAACATCCTATTAACGGTTAATAAATATCTAGGAAAAGAAGTAGTGATCACAAAGAGAAGGCTTGCTTTCATCAGAATAGGTTATGCCAAACTAAATTCATTTTGGTTTACGATGGAGTTAACAGACTGACAGATCAAGAAATGCATTAAATATATAGTTTATTGAGATTTACAAGAAATGCATTAAATATATAGTTTATTGAGATTTTAGGAAAGTATCTGGAAAAATCTCTCATGCTATTATGGTATAAAAAACCAGAAAATATGAGATAGATGATGGTACTATTAGGTAAACTTGGAATTGATTGAGTGGCTAACACCAAAGAAGAGTCAATAACTTAGAAGGAGGTCAGCAGGGGAATGGACCAGGGATCTGTGCTAGGCTCTATATTATTTAGCATTTTTTCAATTAATTAAATAAGAGAATAGATAATATGTTTATCCAATTTTCAGATGACACAAAACTGGGAGGGTGAACACATGGAGAGTTTTAAATTTTAGAGATCTTGATAGTCTAGATTTGGAGTGAGAACGACAGTAGCCTATAGGCCAAATTTGGTCTGCCATTTGTTTCCGTATGGTTTATGAGCTAAGAATGGTTTTTAAATGTAAAAAAATACATTTTAAAATGCAAGTTTATATTTAAAATACAAAACTTAGAGTATAAGTTTACATTGATATTTTTAAAATGTAAAATCCACCTTTAGCTCATGAGCCATACAAACGAATGTTGGGTTGCTTTTGACCCGTGGGCCACAGTTTAATGACTCCTGGTCTAGAAGACCAGGTTAAAGCTAATAAGAGGAATTTAACAGGGATAAATGTTATATTTAATATTTGTGTTCAAAAACAATTTTATAGGTGAAATATGGGGAAACTGTAGATATCAGTTTGAGAAAGATCTGTTGATTTTAGTGAACTGGAGACTCAGTGTGAGTCAAAGCTATGATGTTGCAGCAAAGAAAGTTAATCTCATGTTGAGAGGCATAGGGCACAGGACTAGGAAGGTGACAGACCTACTGTACTGTGATTTGGTCAGACTACATATGGAGTATTGTTTACGGTTCTGTATGCCCAATTTTAAGAAGAACATTTATGTAGTCGTCAGAAATCCAGTGTCCTTTTCTGAATTCACACTGAGTTCCAGAGCAAGACTATATCTTCCCCTCGGGGCTCTAAAAGTACCTCCAAAGAGGTGGGGGTATCTTTCTAATGCCCTTAGTGTGAGTTGCCAGTCTAGCGCATTGTCCCTGATAGAAATAGCCAGTTTTAGTTAGTATCTCCCTCATATCATTAAAAATAGAAAAGAAGTGAAAAAGGGACTCCTGGTATGGTCCTGAGCAGCTGTGAACAAGATGTTTCACAGGGAAAAATGAAGCAAAAAAATTATGGCAGAACAGACATGCAGAGGTAGACTGAGGGTTGCAGTCAGAGAGGATAAATGGAAAGGGAGCGTCATGGCTGTGGTTGTACTGACACCATGGTTTTAGACCTAGAAGTCCCAGTGGAATCCTGACGACTCTGGAACCAAGATTATGGAAAGAGGAGTGGGAGACAAAGATGGAAAGATGCGTTAGAATCAGGCTATAGAAGGCCTTAAATATTCTGCTCAGGTGCTGAGCTTTTAAAGTTCTATGGGCCTGAAGTCCCTTCCGTCTTTTAGCAGTGGAATTCAATTAAAATATCCTGAACTTGTACTCAGGCAAGGTCAGAATTTCTGCTACTAGGACTAGCTCCCTGACAATGGATAAGTCACTTTTTCTCTGTTTTCTCATATTAAAAATGAAGAAATTGTATTAGATGAGTGGTAAGATCCCTTCTTACTCTAAAATGCTATGCTTTTATGAAAATGACATAATGGATATGAAAATACACTGGAAATTAAAGCCCTATACAGACCTACAAGATTTATACAGCAATAAGTAACTCTACCTTTAAAAATAATGCCTATCAGAACCAGAAGGGATTAATCAGAAGGGATTAAAACCTACAGATCTGCGTGTAAGATTAAAAAAAAAAACCAACTAGTTAAGTGGGACTGCTTGGGAAACTGTACTGAAGGGCAGAGCCCAAGCTCAGGCAAACAATGACTTGAAAATGAAGCTGTTGCCACAGCCATGAGATTTCAAGAGTACTTCCTGCCAGTTCAGCATTTAATTTCCATCTTGGAAGGCAAATACTAAATTGTCAGAATTAAATAAGGCAAGATTAGTGGTCCATTCTGGGGAGCAGGGTGAAGCAAGCTCTGGAGAAATGAATTCACTAAGCAAAGTATTCCTCTGGTCTTCCTTGTAGAGCTCTCCTCATATGGTTGTGCATTTTATTTCTAAAACCTCACTTTGAGAATTGTATAATATCCAGCCAATGAAATTTGATGAAGTTTCCTCTCTTCCCTTCCATATTCCTCTAATGAGTCCACCACAGAACAAGTCTGGATACAAAGACAGTACAAACCCTCTGGACACAGACAAATGGGGGTTCCCAGAAGAGAATGTTGGAGAGAGCTACCCAGTTTGCTTCCAAAGCTCTCCTTTATTTCAATGCTCTTTCAATTCTTCTGACTATTAGAGAAAGCTTCTGTTTGGTATTTACATGCCTTTGGGACCTGCCACAATTTCCCATTTGATAAGGAAGATGTGATTCCCCAAGAAAGCTGTAAAGCTAGAAGAGGATCATCTATTATCTGATAAAATAAAGATGCCAGCATCTTTTTAAAATGACGCTAGAAACATCTATCCACCAGCCTTATGGGGTAAAGACAAAGCTATTAGTTTACAATGTGATCTCAGCAGATTCCCCCAAAGCTAAGAGTCCAGAGATCTGCCAAGAGCTAGTGGGGTGACATTAAGAAAATCACTTAACATATCTGTGCCTCAGTTTTCTCATCTTTTAAAAGTGAATGAATGAAGGCATTTCTGTAATGTTTACTATGTCCTAAAGGTTGTGTTGAGTGCTAGAGATATAAATAGGAAAGCAAAGATATTTCTCAACATTAAAGAATTTACATTCTTATTGAAGTGATAATACATATATGAGAATGGTAGTCAAATGTTTTAGTTTGGAAAGGCACAGGAATGGTGAGTGGAGCCACAGGGAAGTTGATTGATACGCCTTTCCCAAAAGCAATGATAGAGTTATTATTATGATTGCCAGATCTGCTAAGGAGGCAGTGCGGGTGTGTAGGAAGGAGTAGAGGAACAGAAAGTAAAGGTGTCCTAGTAGCTGGTGAAGAAATAGCTGAGGAATGAAGCAAAGGAGACACTAGAATTGGGCCTACATGTAATGGGAAAATAAGGCAACCACCAGTCAGTATAGTGGAGCAGCATGGTGAGAGCTCTAGAGATACAGGTGTTAAGTCCTCCAGGTAGCGTGATGGTGGTGGTGGTGGTGGTTATTATTTGGCCTTCATTTCTGGAGAGGACCTGTAACATCATGGGACAATGTCTTGACTTGAACGAGGATAGAGTTGAAGTAGTTGGTGAAGAGATGGCCGGGGAGATTGCCTTACCTTATTATGATAAGAGCTGTGAATGCATCTTGGAAAATTAATGTTTCATGCTTGGATAAGGGATTATCTTTGAAATGGTCACTACCATTCCTTTCCCTACCTTCTTACTGCTCTTGAGTATGTCAAATGAAACTGAGATCATTAACTTGAGTACTCTGACATCTGCTTTCACTCCATGTTTTCCTGACTACAATAGTTTTGGTTCTTTAGGCCTATGGATGTGAGCACCTTGGCTGCTTGTATTCTAAAACCCAAAATAATCCTTGCCAGTTAATTCAGGGGGTCTGATTGCTTGTTGACTATTAAAAGTAAAACAAAAAGCTTGACTCTGAACAAATGTAGCTTTAACAGGTCTTTTCTAACAATATCTCTCTTGGATTTGATAAGATTATATAAGATTTCTTGACAATATTTCATAAGTAGTGAGGAAAACCACATTGTTTCTCAATGTAGCATAACATTTCTCTATATCCTTCTGGTACTAGCCATGTCCATGTAGCAATTTGCAATAAGCAGGAATGCTTTTTTCCCCCAAAAGCACCAGGCAAACTTGGGCAGCTGATCAGTAACAGATGAATTAATTTTCAAGGACAAACACAAGTTTGTCTATTCCTTGACATCAACTGTGCAATTTTTTCATGATTTTCTTTTAAATGCCTTTTTCATTCAAATCTGTAGTGATTTGAGGTAATGCTTCTGTTTATATGTGCGTGTGTGTGTATATATATACACATATGTGTTCTGCTCTTTCCCATTATTTCCAACTAAAATAAAGATCCACTGCATGTCTGAAATGTTTAGTAGGTTTCACAGTGGAGAAAATGATCCAGGAAAAAAAGTCTTTGAATGTATTTTTGAAATAGGAATAAAGCTACCTTAAAATCCCCTGCAGGTTTAATGAAAGTACCCATCACATTTACTGAGGATAGAAGAATAATTTGCCCCCAAGCCCCACCGACCCATCTTTACCAAAGTACCTCTGTTGCTTATCTATCTTTTTTGAACTTCAAAATGAATGAAAAATGCCTCAGGGCGGTCACTGAAACATTACTGTTTTTATCCATCACTTGTTCAACATTGGACTCTTAGACGAGAAAACAAGCACACAATCATGATTTCCTCCCAGCCCAAAAGAAAATAGAAGCTACAAATGGACTGGTGAATTATGTGCTTCCAGTGGTTTTCAAGGGAAGTATTTACTGAGGGAGAAAATTGTTTTAATCTTATAACAACCAAGGAGTAGAGTTGGTTAAAAAAAAACCAACACCTACACACAGACCTACACACACACACACACACACACACACACACACAAGAGTTTGGTTGCATAGGAACACACAATAAAATATTTTCTCCTAAATATACCTGATGCATCTATTCCCTCTGGCTTTTGCTGTCAATCTGGAACCCTTTGGTAAGGACCAAGCACTGAAATGATGAGGGCATGTTGCAGGACTTCTAGGAAATCCATGAAATGAAGAGAGAGAATATGACATGAAAATTGTTTATAAGGTGTGTATGTATATGTGTGTGTGTATGTGTATGTGTGTATGTGTGTATGTGTTTGTATGTGTGTGTGTGAGAAGTGCTCTATGATTTAGTATTTTAAAACACATACCCTTGGAATCATAAAATGTTAGAGCTAAGAAGGGACCTTTTTATGGTCTGAACCTGTGATTTCATGGGTTTTAGAGAAGCTTTCTCCTGCGATACAGGTCAGAAAGGGTATTAATTAGGGTACTGAAGAGATTAGTGACTTGCCTATGGTCTCCCATGGTACCCCAGACAGGGGATGTCAGGGGTAGGTCTTGAATCCAGGAATTCTAGTCTTTTTCCACTAAGCCATCTCCTTCATGGGACATAAAAGGTCAAGTCATCCATTTGATGGACAAAGCCAAGAAAGGTGAAATGAATTGCTTGCTGGCTAATGGCAGAACCAGAGTTAGAAACTGAATGTCCTAAGTCAGCTCAGGGTCCTCTCCATTATACCATGGCTGTCTCTCTCATGTACATACCTTAAAAAAAAAAAAATCACTCAGATTTTTTCCAATTTGTTTTTTCCTCAGAGAGAAGGACACTCAGAGGCTATCTGGTCCTTTCTATGCCTGACCAAGAATCCCCTCTACCACATGACCAACAAGTCATCATCCCGAATTCACATGAAGGCCATTTCACCAGTGAAGGAAAGCCTATTACCTCCTATCTTCTGAGGCACCTCTTGCATTTTGAAGGGCTATAATTACAGGAGATTTTTCTCCTTACATTAAATCTAGTCCTCCCTCAGCCTCTGATACTGCTGTTTAACATCTACAACTCCATGAATTACAATTTAACAATAACAGATTTTGCCTCTGATAAGTGGGCGTGCAAGTTTTTGCCCTTTAGACAGCAATGGTATCACTAATAATGTCGTATGTTACCTTCCTACCTGGCAGTGTGGCAATCGCAAGGAATCTTGAGCAGAGGCAGTCCAAAAAGAGAATAGATTTTTGAAAATTGAAAAGAAAAACAAGGACAATAGTTAAAAACTGGTATAAACAACTTTACAATTTGCAGCATGTTTTGTCTCACAATAACCCTCCAAGGTAAATAGTCCAAGTTTCACTTTACCAATTTTACAAATGAATAAACTGAGGCTTAAAGTAGCTTTTGTGATTGATTGGTAATCCTTCAGTATGGGCAGGACATTGCCCTAAATCAGTCAGTTAGTAAACACTCATTAAACACTTACTATGTGCCAAGGATGGAGGTAAACACTTGGGATACAAAAGAGGCAAAAAATAGGTCCTGCCCTCAAGGAGCTTACAAGCTGAAGGAGGTAGCTTTGGGCAGATCAGAGTATTAGAGAACCTTCCAGGAAATTTGAAGTATAGAGAAATGTGGAATTCAATTCATTCCATCCTCAAATATATTACAAACATATAATACAATAACAACATGCATAATAGTAATTATGATAACTAGCATTTATATAGCATTTAATATTTATGTTTACAAGTATTTGTATATTTATAAACATTCTTATTTATGTATACATATATATTTTATAACATTGATATATATGTACTTTAAAATTTATATAGCATTTTATATTTATATAATATTATGTAGCATTTAATATATGCCAGCTACTGTGCTAAGTGCTTTATAATTATCTTATTTAATTCTTACAACTCTAGGAGGTAGATTATATTATTATCCCCATTTTACAGATGAAGAGACTGAGGCAGATAGTAATTAAGTGACTTGCCCAAGGTCACACAGCTAGTAAGTGTCTGAGGCTGGATTTGAATTCAGATCTTTTTGACTCTAGTCTCAGAGGCTATCCACTGCACTACCTGGATTTATGCATATAGAATACAATCTCCTTGAGGAAAAGGACTATTTTTTTCTTAGTATGCCCAGTGATTTCATTGATTTAGGAAACTCCTGGTAAGAAACATTCTGAAACTCCTCATTTAGAGAGTTTCCCAAGGCACTGATAGGTTAAGTAAGGGTCATGTAGCAGTAACAAGACTTGAACCCAGATCTTCCTGATTCCCTGGTCAGCTCTCTATTGGCAACATTTGCATGATAGGCATTTTAAAGACCTCCACAACTCGACTGCCACCTGCCTTTCTGTCCTTGTTACACATTAATCTTAATACTCTCACTCAGCTTACTCTGTGGAAAAGACTAGGGAGCCGACTTCTGGAAGAATTGATGATATGCAATGGAAGTGACCTTAGAGCACGCAGAGACATTCTGATTGGCTACAATTAATAATGCAGTTGGAACTGAGGGCATCTATAAAAGACTTTTGTTGTCAGCCTTGGCCTCTCTCTCTCTCTCTGTTTCTCTTTCTCCCTCTGTCTCTGTCTGTCTGTCTGTCTCTCTCTGTCTCTCAGTGGATCTACACTCCTGGTTTGACTCTCTACCATACAGCTTCTAGTGAAGAGACAATGCTGTGAGATGTCCTGGGCCCTTTCCCTCTGAAGTCAACTTGTAGCCCTGTGAGTGTATGCCTTGGTCTTTTGCTTGCCCCAATTCATTTTGGGTGAAGGAGATTAATATGGTGGCTTTGACCCTGTGAATTTTGAAAGGTCAAGAGAACAAGCCTCCAGGCCTCTTTCATCCTGGCATACCAACGTCCTGAGTTTTGCAACCAATTCAACATTGTTGCTCCAAAGAGGGGAGCAAGGAGTGATTTGTAAGACTCAGATGAATGATAGCTAAAGCAAGGATTCCTCCAGAAGCCAAAGAGAATATGGCTGTAGCTGAGGAAGGCCTTTTGAAAGCATCCATGGTTCTGAGTCTATACCTGCTGCTATTAAAATAGACTGTTGTCCATCACATGATTAGGAGCCTAGAACCAGTTACACAATGTCCCAAAGTCTCTCCAAGGCCCATCCATTCTTTTATTTTTTGAAATAAAATTATTTATTTTAAATAGTAATTTCTTTTTTAAATTTTTAAAATTTTATTTTTTTCTTGATTAGATGTAGAAACAATTGTAACACTCATTTTTGAAATTTTTGAGTTTCCAGTTCTCTCTCTTTTGCTCCTCTACTCTCTTGGATAAGGCAAGTAATTTGCTATAGATTTCATATGTTTAATCATGTAAAACATACTTCCACGTTAGTTATTTTGAAAAAAAACAAGAAAAATAAAGAAAGTGAAAAAATATGTTTCAGTTTTCATTCAGATTCCATTAATTCTCTCTTTGGAGATAGTATTTTTCATCATACATACTTTGGAATTGTTTTAGATGACTTATTGATCAGAAAAACTATGTCATTTACAGTTGATCATTGTACAATATTTTTGTTACCATGTGCAATAGTCTACTGGTTCTGCTCACTTCACTTTGCATGAGTTCATATAAATCTTCCAATGTTTTTCTGAAAGCATCCTACTTATCATTTCATATAGCACAATAGTATTCTATCGCAAACATATACCACAACTTGTTTAACTATTCCGCTATAGATGGGCAGTCCCTCCATTTCCAATTCTTTGCCACCATAAAAAGAGCTCCTATAAATATTTTTGTGCGTATAGGTCGTTTTCTTTTGATGTTTTTGGGATACAGATGCAGTAGTGCTGTTACTGGGTCAAAAGATATACCTATTTTTATAGCCCTTTGGGTATAGTTCCGAATTGCTCTCCAGAATGGTTACATCAGTTCACAACTTGAGCAACAGTTCATCAGTGTCCTAATTTTTTAAAATCCTTTTCAACATTTAGAATTTTCCTTTTCTGTCATAGCAGTCAATCTGATAGGTGTGAGGTGGTGTTTTAGAGTTGTTTTATTTTGTATTTCTGTAATCAATAGTGATTTAGAGCATTTTTTTTTCATATGACTATAGGTAATTTTGATTTACTCTTCTGAAAACTTCCTGTTCATATCTTTGACCATTTATCAATTGGGTAATAACTCATATTCTTATAAATTTCACTCAATTCTCCAAATATTTGAGAAGTAAAGCCTTTATCAGAGAAACTTGCGGTAAAATTTTTTTGCTCACTTTTCTGCTTTCTTTCTAATCCTGGCTGAACTGATTTTGTCTAGTATAAAACTTTTTTAATTTAATGTAATAAAACTATTCCATTTTACATCTCATAATGCTCCCTTTCTCTTATTAATTCATAAATGTGTCCATTACCCATAGATCTGACAGGTAAGGTATTCCATGGTCCCCTAATTCATTTATGATATCAACTTGTATATCTAAATCTTATACCCATTTTGACCTTATCTTGATATGTACAGTGTGGGATGTTGGCATTTACCTAGATTTTACCAAACTACTCTCTAGTTTTCCCAGCAATTTTTGTTGAACAGTGAATTCTTGTCCCAAAACCTTGTATTTTTGTGTTTATCAAATATTAGATTACCATGATCAAATATTTACCACTGTGTATTGTGTCCCTACCCTACTCCACTGATCCACCACTCCATGTCTTAGCCAGTGCCAGTTGGTTTTCATAATCACTGCTTTGTAATTTAGTTTGAAATCTGGTACCCCTGGTCCATCTTTCTTCATATTTCCTTTCATCGATTACCTTGATATTCTTGTCCATTTTTTCTTCCAGATGAATTTTGCTATTATCATTTTTCTAGCTCTTTAAAATAATTTTTGATAGTTTGATTGATGTGGCACTGAATAACCACATTCATTTAGGTAGAATTGTCAAAGTCCTTCCATTCTAGGCCGTCCCTACTCTCTTTAAAGTAAGTTCACTAGTCTTTTATATATGAGGAGTTGACTCAGTGGCGGTCCCTGTTACACATACACCATGGTTCAGTCAAACTGACCGTCTTATTGGACGCTCACCTTTCGTTCTGCATCTTTGTACTATCCATCCTCTCATCCTTGGAATTCACTTCCTTCTTGGTTCCCTTCTTAGAATTCTCAGTTTATTTCAAGACTTAGCTTAAACACAATTTTGTACTTGAAACCTTTTCCTGATCTTTTCTACCCTTTCTCGTACCTCACAACTATCAAACTAGTGCTCCCCTCTCAAAATTACCTTGAATCTATTTGCATATGCTCATATATTTATATGTTGTCTCACCAGTTTAGACTATAAATTTTTAAAGGACAAGGACAGTTTCAATTTTGTTTTCATGTTTCCAGTATCTTGGCACAGTGCCTGATATACAGTAAGTGTTTGCTGAATGGAATTAAATTGATTTCTCCAAGTCTTCTCCTCCTTGCAAATACTCTAAAATCTGGATTGTTGTATACCTAATAAATGAAAGAACTGGAATCTGAACTTGCTTCTTACTCTGAGTTCAATGATAAAAAAGAAATCTGAATCTGGTAGCAAATTGTATATTTGGCGTCTGGGGACCCTTAGGTTATTTGGGAAATACTTTTTATTAACTTGATGTAGGACAGTGAATTCTTTGTCCTGAGAAATTCATGAAGATTAGTACTGAATGGAGAGGTCATACCCTGTGTTGCTGTGAGGAGCACTTCTGTAAAATTAACAATAAAATTATAAATGCTTAGAGTATATAAAAAAATAAAAATTACCTGGTAGAAGAACAGACAAGTGGATACCGCATTTGAATCCATCCGGTTTCTTTTACCTTTTGCATTCAATTTTTCCCTTAAGAGACTGTATTTTTCCAAATGATGTGGTATGTTCCAGAAGAGAAAGAACTGCTTCCTGGACAGATATCAATACACTCAGTTCATTCCAAGGAAAACTATCTTAGAATTACTATTATACTGCAGGTACTAGGTAATCCTAGGTACTGTCTACAATCTACTCCATAGTGGCAGCTCCTAAAACCTCTAATTTAAAAGGTAGGCCAAAAAAATTCTGTGATTATGTTTCTGCTTCATGGGAAAGATTGTGCCTGGCTACATTGGTTACTAGGGGTGTATGGATCTGTTACAGAGAAACAGACAAAAGAAATAAAAAGGGACAACTAAAGCAGAGTTGGTCCTAGGCTCAATTTTAAAATTGGAAAGGTTCTCTCTGGCAAATTTTTCAGTGCTTTTCCTACCATATCTTTCTCCCCCCCACCTTCCTCTGGCTTTCATGGGTTCCTGAAGCTAAGACCAAAACTGGATTTAACCTAAGGGAGAAGCAGAAAATCCTCTATCTACTGAGGTTAAAACTTCAGTAAGGGCATACTTGCTCTTGTTAAATGGAAAATATATCCAACAGAAAGGGATATCCTTCTTTTGAAATCCTCACCCTACATGGAACAGAACATTTGGAGGACATCTACTCTTGCACTTCCCAGCTTGGCCTTTTTCATTCACCTGGGAAAAGATTTGACTTTCAGGCTTTGCCTGACCTAAGGGCAAATATGTCTCATCAAGTGTTCCATCTATTTAGGTGAGTTGAGAGGAAGGAGCTGATTTGTGTGTAGCACTGGTAGACTCCTCAGAATAGCTACTATAAGTTCAAGATACTCGAGTCCACATCCACTCAAAAAAGATGAGCTCATAAACCCTCATAATTCTGTCTATTTTTCCCAATCTGTGAGAAAACATAATTTCTTTAAATTTAAAATATTTATGGAATGGCAGAACAGAAAGATTTGCAAAAGAACATTTTCTACCCCATTACCCAAACATCACACAAATAGACATACCACCAGTGGGGAGAATGGACTTGCAGAATGTAAGGCATAATATGCCTATATGTGGGGAACATGTGAAGAGGAACAGCTCAAATCTTTGATGCTTCAGGACTCCTAAAAACTTCTGGCAATGCAAATTAAAACAACTCTGAGGTACTACCTCACCCCAATCAGATTGGCTACTATGACAGAAAAGGAAAATGACAAATGTCGAAAAGGATGTGGAAAAATTGGAACACGAATGCACTATTGGTCAAGCTGTGAACTGATTCAACCATTCTAGAGGGCAATTTGAAACTATGTCCAAAGGGCTATAAAGCAGCATAGCCTTTGACCCAGCAATACTACTAGTGGGCTGTATCCCAAAGACATCAAAGGAAAAGAAAAAGGACCTATATGCACAAAAATATTTGTGGCAGCTTTTTTATGGTAGCCAAGAATTGGAAACTGAGGGACTGCCCATCAACAGGGGAATGTATTAGCACCATCTGTCCCCCATGTTTGGAATATAATCTTTCCTCATCTGTAGCTCTTAGAATCCTTATCTTCCCCCAAGTCACAGGTTAGTTTCTTCCTCCTCTGCGAAGCTTTCCTTTACTTCCCCAGTTGTTCATGTACTCCCTTTTCTTAAATTTACCTTATATTCACTTATCTCTGTACAGGTATCACCCTAGTAGAGTGTAAGTACTTACACTACTTAATTTTTGTTTCTGTATTCACTACCAAAATAACCCTGCTTCATCACCTTTTAACAATAAACATCAGTTGAAGAGTATGTCAGGGAGATGGATGTGTACTTGCCAAAGGTATTTGCCACCATTATGATGGAGCTCCAGTGTAGAAGACAGCTAAAGGAAGTATTCTTTGTGGATGCTGATGTACTCTATGGATTCATGTTTGAGGCTGTTGATTGTATCAAGCCCCAAGACATTGAAGATCCTCCTGGAAGAGCTCATAATCATTCAAAGGAATTTAGTTTGTCTATCTATCCATACAGGAAAGGCCAAAGGGACATTGTCTATTACCTGGATTTCAACATACATCTGAATAGCCTCTCTGTAGAGCTTACCCAGCAATACATATATCTTGTGCATATAATGCCTGTGGACAATGAGCTGTGCTCTGAGTTGAAAAGAAGGAAAGTGGAATAGATTGCTTTCAAGAAATTGCAAAGCTCTTCCATTGACCCCAAGCTTCCCATGAAAGCAAAAGTCCTTTTTTCCCAATACCAATATTTTTCCAGTGTTGCTGTATGGCAGAAGGATCTCAAATAGCATTGCTTTCAAAGAACTAAAATATAATGTCATGCGGAGGACAGCCGAAAGGTTCATGATGAACATGAGTAGTCCACAACATATGAATGAAAAAATCCTAAAAAGAACAGTAGTAAAGACTTCCTTTACATCAAAGAATTATATCATAGGAAGAGAAGATGGGCTGGTCATGTGGTAAGGAAGAAAGGTAGACTGAGGGATGGACAAAATTGCCAAGAGAAAGCAAGGAAGGGCTCAAGCATACTGGTTGGGACCTCCCTGTGGCAAATTTTTAGGAGAACATGGACAAGAGTCAAACAGTGGGTGGATATCTGAATCACTGTAAAGAATTCCTGATTTCAACCATAGTTTCATTTGACTATTTAAGTATCCCAGCACCTTTCACAGTGCCTCATTTGCAGTAGATGCTTAATGAATGTTTATTAAATTAGGTTTCAGTGTGTTTAAATGGTATTAAAAAAGAAAACGCACCAAAAAATGTGATGACTGTGTCTAGGGCATTGTGGAGAATAGTAAGAAATACAAGATATGCCTCCTTCTTCTGGGATCTTACTACATAGTTGGCAAAGTAGGACAAGATCATGAAATGATCATTAAGAATACTGGACAAGCATTACGTACAAGAACATTCGCAATAATGATTTTTATGGTAGCTAGAAACAAAGAGAGTATCCATTAATTGGGGAATGCCTGAACAAATTGAAGTGTATGGGTGTGATGGAATACTATTATTACATGAGAAATGACTGATATGAGAAGTTTGGGGGGAAAGACTTATATGAACTAATATAGAACAAACCAAGCAAAATGAAAAATATGGTATATAAAGTACCTATGCTAAAGTAAATAAAAATAACACTAAAAAATATCCAGTCTTCAATGGATTGCAATGACCAATCTTTTTATTAGGTACTAGATCATGAAACACTTATCTTTGTAGAAAGTTGGAGGACTAGGAGATGAGGACTGTTGTGTGCACTGTCAGACATGGTCCTTTTCTCCATTGACTTAACTGTTTTTCTTTGTTAAAAAGAATTGGTGTGGTGGAGTGAATATCGCAAAGGACTATGGTATAAAAAAAATAAAAGCAGCAATAGTGCTTAAAAATAATATGAGGCGGGTAGCATGTATATGTCTCCTACAGGGCTGGTAGAAGCAAATGGCTGGGAATTTTTACTTGTTTACATCCATCTTAATATTGGCCTGAGCTCATGATTGCTATTGGTGTTAACAAAAATAATACAATATTTTCACCCTATGGTCAAAATAGAGTTGCACAAGTATTTTTGTGCAATTGAGTTTTGGAGATTGATTTTAACATTTGGAGTTGTACCTGCCTCTTATGCAAAATCTTTCATATGCTACCTGGTTAGAATACTACCTCATGCCATTTTCTTCTCTTTTTTTTTTTTGCTATCAAATGTCTTATGCTAATAATTTATACTTCCTTGACACTCATTCTTTCTTAACCTTTTGCAATTTGACTTCTCCCACCACTCTACTGAAACTGCTCACTCTGAGAAGTTTGACCACATGAATGTCAATGACAAAATCTAGTGACCTTTCCTCAGTTCTTGTCTTTGTTAACAATATTTGTTATAGCAATATTTGCCACTGTTGACTACCTATTACTTCTTAGTATCTTTTGTCCAATACCTGTGACACGGGGGTCTCCAACCTATCTAATTTTTCTCTACCTCTTTCTATGGCTTTTCATCCTTCCATCCACCAAACATGAAGATCCCCAAGGATTTTTCCTCAACCCTTCTCTCTCTACATTCGCCCTTCTGAAAACTTCATTCCTGTGATTTCAATTATTGCCCATTACATTGATTTCTCCCCAACATGGTACCTTATTTAAAGCATGTAGTAAATATTTGTGAAATTGTAGATACTTTGGCATGTTTCAGATAAATAATACAGGTTTAAACTACCATTTTACTTTCATTGGATTATTTCTTAATGCAGAAATATCTTTCCAAAATTTTTTTCTTAGTCATGGAATCATAGGTTAAGAGGTAGAAAGGGAAACTTGGAAGTCATTTAGTTCAAATGAGGGGCATTTTACAGATGAAGACTAAGAAAAAATTGTCTAAGAGAGAATAAGTGACTTATGCACATAGTTACTAAATGGTGAAATCAGGATCTCTGACTTTACTGTGAACATCCTCAGAGTTTCTATAATACCTGCAATATTTTTTTCCTTCTGATTCAGTGCTAGACCACATGTATAAATTTGAGACATGATGTGAGCAGATTCTTGAATTCTCTATTCTGTCAATTTCTTTAAACATCTCCAGTAGAGATGGTCTAAGACGCTATACCTATTGTATACAGTAAACCTCCAGGGCATGTCAAGAGAGAATTTCTTTAGTCTTTCTACTAATGGCAGGATTATTTGCACTAGCAAGATTAGATATCCCTTTAAAACTTTATGGAAAATTGGTCTTTGACAAATAATACATGCACTTAAAAAAAAGAAAATGTGAATTGATGATTTCCATGTATTTATATTCATCCTACACTTGTGGAAAATGACATTGTGAGTGTCTATGTTTCTTGATGAAAGTAACCCAGAATTAGACATAAAATAGAAGGTGTTTGAACCAATGTAGTATGAACAACATCCAGTCCTTATAAATTGAAGGTTTAAACAACTTTAAAATATAGCTTGTTTATTTGGGAGAATTTAACTGTGACTCACGTTTCTCTGAAAGAGACAGAAAGGAAGATGGATAGTCAGAGCCAATTACAGGCAGACAGCCCAGCAGTCCAACAGAATATGATTTGAAGGGCCTCTGTTCGGTTCTGTCGAAGCCCCCGGCTGGTTTCCTGGTACATTATAAGTCAAAGGAGAATTTGTCAGGGCTGTATATTTTGACAGAGCATTTGCTTTGTGTACATGGACAGGTTCTTTATGTGTCTTCAAATCAGAGGGGAACCATTTGAATGGAGAAAATTATGGCTCATAAAGTGGCCCCGTTAGGTGCCGTGACTGTGCTTAGCCAACTGCAGGCCAGGCCTATGGGGAGAGGTGCTATGTTGCCATGTAAATTACAGGCTGCCCTAGCCAAGAAATCAATCAGCTTGGCTGAGACCAAGGCATCGGGAGTTTCTCTGCATAGTCTGGCATCCAAATGAGAAGGGGAAAAATATGGAAATCTTTGTGAAAGTGGTTGCATGCATTAAAAGGGGGGAGGGAAGACTTAAAATCTGTTGCTGGGCAGCCTGCAGCTCCACTCTTCCATCATTGTCATTACCATCTTTAGTCTCCCAAAACTCCCAAGCAAGAGTCATGGTATCTTCTGATGCTTTGAAGACCCCACAGGATGCTATTATCTGAACTCTTGTGTGCCAGGATGATAAAAATGAATTAGACAATCAGAAACACTGTAGATTGGAAACAGCGCTGGACTCAGAACCAGAGTCCTGGGTTAAAGTACAGGCTTTTCCACTTTCTAGTTGTATGACCTTAAGCAAGTCATTTCACATTTTTATTCCATTGTTTCCTTATTTGTATAATGAGTCTTAGATTGCATGACATCTAAAGTGCTTTCTAACTCCAAAGTTCTATGTTTTAGTGAAACAGGACCTCAGGCAGATCTCAGCTCTGATAGTGGAGGTTTGGGTCTATAGTGTACCTTGGGGAGAAGAAGCACATACCTAAAAGGGGTAGATGATTAATGATCCTAATTCGGTTCTCTTATCATCCCTGCTTGTTTTGGGGGAAAAGTGCTTTTGGCTGGATCTGGAAAACAAATGTCTATCTTTCTCTTTTACATTTAAAGTCTTACCAGTTAAAATCCATTTAACCACAAAGCATTTTTCTATCCTTTTTCATTATCTAGAATAATAAAATTCCCATCCCCCCAAATTATTCATATTTGGGACACACACATACACAGGGGTGAGTATCTAAAGAAGATGGTTTTCTATGAGAAACCAAAGACTAACAAAACACCTAGAAAAGTCAAGTATGACTTAATTTTATAGTCTTTTCCAAGAAGATGGGGAAATGGTCCACTCACCCATGGAGTACTTTTATATAGCTCAGGTGGGGGCCATTGAATGATATGTGTGTATATATACATACATACAAATATACATATATACATACATGTCATGTGTGCTGCAAAGCTCCCTACAGACTTTAGTTGGCTATCTCTTCACATAAATAGAACAAAAATGCAGGTAGGTAGGAAGAAGAGACAATGCTAAACTTAGCATTCTATGACTGTCTGCCCACCTGTTCATCTATAAAGGAGAATGCAAGCAACTTTGGGTTTGAAAACAGGAATTCCAAACCCTGGACAGCTATTAGTGAAATAATCTTTACTGTCAGAGATTGAAATTTGGAAAATATATGGAATAATCAGCATAAAGTAGGAGGAGGGCTCAAGCACCTGGATCAGAAAGAGTGCAGACCAAAAGCAAGGAATGATAGCATTGACTAGCTGGGAGGGCCCCTGTCTTTGTTCTAAAGAACTTTGAGAGGGGAGGAAAGGGTAGATGGGAAATGATAGTAATGTATGTACAAAGAAGAAAAAAAAAGAAAAATGCCAATAATGGATTAAAAAATACATGAGACCAGAAGGAGGTTCAAAAGGAAACAGACAAGCTGGGAGCATTAGTAGTAGTGTTAAATTTAATATACTTAAGAAACCAAGTTGCATATAATGGAGATTTATAGTTTCATAAATGATCTTTCTTTTCAGTTCTTTGTATATGGAAATAATCATGTTTGTTGATATTTGCAAAGTTCATAACAGAAAAGGAAAAACTATGGTGGCTGGGCTGAATACTTCCTGCTAGGAAGATAAGAGGTTCTACTAGCCAAGACTCTGAGTGGGAAATAAAATGGGGGAAGTCTTTTGCTAGTACTGAAGCAAGAGCTTTTGACCTTTAAAAAAAAAAAAGAGGAACATATATTGGTTTTATGCTAAGAAGGCATGGCAGCCCCTACTCTTTCTTGAGAAAGAGATAGTTACGGATTTCAACTGAACCAGAAGGTGGAGACAGTCCAGAAGACACTCAAGCATTCTGGTGGAAACCATAATGGGGCGGCATCTAACAACAGAGTTGAGACAATGTATAAACTAAGGAGCATCCGACAGAGACTGAGATAAATGGGAAGAAAGCCTGATGGAAGTGGCACATCAACCTCTTAGAAGACTGTGGGAGTAAAAAGATTACTCCTCCATCTGCACCATGGTCACACAAGCTCCCTATGTATGTCCCTGCAAGGCTGTGTCCTGGCTACATGTGTTTCCTGTGTATGCCCATCTTTCCACTGATGCTCTATATGTTTTTGAGATATTATGCCCCAGGCTTATGGCCAACCTATACAGATAGAAAGATTTTGATATTTTAGCGGATTTCCTGTTTCATATAAAAATTTCTTTCAAAAATGTAGATCTCATCCCAACAATGTCTTCTCAGCTTCTGGGAACTTTGTGTCCTCCTACAAAACCTCTACAAGTGCGTTACCCACAAATGCCCCACCCAAACTACTGGGATTGAGAATCTTGTCCATCTGTAGTATATCTAACAAATATGTATTAGAACTGCTCTATGTGTACCCAACTGAATGTCACAATGTGGACCATAGCCATTCATTATCCACTTGGTTTTTCCCATGTGGATGGTTAAGTCAAACTCTGTTGAATGATTATAGGTCTCATGTAGGAGAATTTCCCATGTTCTAGGGCTTCATGTGATCAGCATTAATATTCATAAACAAGAGCATCTGGATAACTTCAGCATCCATAGGGAGTACTTCTTTCATTTAAATTCTGTACTGGACATCCTCCATGATTGTAGCAATATTCTTCGTTGAGTATAATTCTCTCTGGTTTATGCCTAACTTGTCAGAGGGTCATTGAAAAACACTTTATTCTATTGTAGAATCTTTTAAGTAATCATATATAGTTTTCACATACATATATGTATGTATACACACATATAAATCACCTTGCTGAAGGAAAGTCTTTCATAAATCAAATTATTTTTATAGTCAACCAACAACAAGCACTGTAGGATGTAATATTCTCTGTCTTTCAGTCAGCTACATGACTTTTAAGAAATACTCTATCGTAGAATATCATATGCAAAAACCTTCCTATTCCCTCCGCGTATATTCATCAAAGATGTCCTTGATAGGTGTGCAGATTATTCTTATATAAAGATTTGGTATAGATGGGTAAGTAGACAGATGAGTTTGTAGTTGTTATATTTTTAATCATCTTTTTTTAATAGTAATAATGTTCATGATATTTTCCAGGAATTTGGTATCCTCCACTTTTTTGAATTTCAAGAATTTGGTATTCTCTATTTCCTATATCTTGAAAATTTCCTCAATGTCCTCAAAAGTGTCACCTTTAGTACAGACCTCAATTGGATATACCTCTTCTAGTCTGACTGCTCTTCTTATCTTTTTTTATACCATTTCTGCTAAGTCATACATCTTATTGGGAATGAAAATATTGGAGTTCAAAGTCTTCAATCCCAAAATATTTTGGTGTAGAAATTCATCAGTATTTTTCCATTTTTCATTTGCTTGATGTTCTCTTTCTAGGTTTGCCATTAAATGCTTTCAGGCTTAGTTCTCTCACATCTTCTGCAGTCTTGTTTTTTATAGTCATTTTTAATGAAGTGATACTGCTCACAATTGTCTAGAATGCTCCTCCCTTATATTTTACGAAAAGTAATTAGTATTTCCTTTGGCTGCTGTTGATGTTTTTGTAGGACAATGCAAGTACTTGAGGCAGTTTTTAGGTGTGTTTTTTTGTCTCCTTATTGTGGTAATTGATTTCCATCGATTTAACCTCCTTGTGAAATGGTGGTCGTCTATGTTGATATCTCTTTTTCATTCATTTCCCATTTTTCATCATCAATGGATCGTTTAAATAGATCAGGTTAGAGTTGCTTCAATCGCATGCTACATTTTATTCTCACTTTTATCATTTCTTCTAATTTGATATTGATTTTGATCTTTGCTCTAATAAACCGACAGTTTGTGCATAAACATACAGTTCAGAAAGGGCTCACATCAGAAACCACTCATATCCTACCTACTAAAATGCAGTCAAATTAGTTTTTGTTATATTATTTGGTGTTATGTAATGCTACTTATTGCTTGCCTTATTGAGTTTCTTCTATTTCTTTTATTGAATAAAATACTCATGATATGTAGACATAAGATTTATTTGTACTGGGCAAAACTTTGACTTCTTTTATTTTTTAAATCTTGAGCTTTGTGGCAGCAGGGTAGTACAGGGTGTAGAACACTGAACTTAGAGCAGAAAAACTTGAGTTTGAATCCTATCTTGGACACCTACTCCATGGACAAGTCACTTACACATTTTCAGTTGTAGTTTTTGCATCTGTAAAATGGGAATAATAATGGCACCTCTTTTACAGGGTTCTTGTGAGGATCAAATGAGGTAACATATATAAAATGCCTTGAAAACCTTGCACATTGTATAAATGTTGCCCATTATTACTAACTTGCTTTCATGCATGCTTTTTTTGCTGCTACCTCCATTAATTAAGGTCACCAAATATTAAAGTATGAATTGATTTAATTTGAAGACTCATGGAATTATTGGTAGCATTTTGACAAAGATCCAGAACTAATCTTTTCTCTAATAGTGTTTCTTATCCCCCAACTGGTTCTTCTTCATAATATTCCCATTTTTGCTAATGAGACCAGCATTCTCCAAGTCATTCTACTCTAGGTTGCTTAAGACCTGAGTTCAAATTTGACCTCAAATACTTAACTAGCCGTGTAATGCTGGACAAGTCATTTAACTTCCATTTTTCTTAGTTTTCTCAACTATAAAATGGAGATAATAGCAGCACTTACCTCCCCAGGCTGTTGTGAGGATGAAACTAGAGAATATTTATAAAGTGCTCAGAACAGTGCCTAATACATAGTAGAAACTCAATAAATGTTTGTTTCCTTCTTTGATTGCTTGCTTTCATCCCCATATCTACTACGTCACTAGTTTAATTCTTCCTTTGAACTGTTTCTTATATATATATATATATATATTACTTCATTTTCATTACTACTGCTACTTTGTTAATTTAAGCCTTTATCACCTCATACTGAGACTGTTGCTATAGCTTCCTGTATCTTCTTCTCCTGAATTCATTTTTATATAACTTATTTACATTTAAAATTATTGGGTTACATTATTTTTGTGTTTATGGATTTTATCTGCTTCTATTATAATGATACAAATATAGGATGCCCTTAATTGTAAAAGCAACAGCAACTAACATTGACTTATTTTGAGGAAAACCTATGTCTTTTTTTCCTAAAGGTAAATAAATAAACACTGTATCATAAAAATATAAAGTATGCTATCAAGAGAAAAGAAACATGGGAAAAATGGAGAAATTTGGAGTGACAAACAAATAATAAAGTTCAACTCTTTTAATATAAGGATAGACTAACATAAGAGCTAACCTATCACAGGTCACCAACAAACTAGTGGCTTCATTAACTGAAAGTCTGGTCTCTCTTCCTAGTAGGGTAAAACAGTGGGTCTTATAAGTGAACTTGTTCTCCAAGGAACAAATAAGCCTATGACAACTTACTGGACTTGCCATCCTGACACATACCACTCACCAAGAATCAGATCATCAGATATTGGCAGGGGTGGGGTTTCTTAGAAGACAAGATCCTGAAAATTTATCCTCTCAACTAACTCATCCAGAGAAGCACTGCAAAGAAAATACCTTGAGTACAATGAATGCAATGTTAATTGACAATGGGTGGTTTGCTACATAGGTGTCTGCCTGTGTAGTGGCTAGGATGGGTGTAACCTCTACAGAGCCTAAGGACTACTCTGTAACAAATATGTGGTCAAAGAAGAGGCTTGTTGCCTTTTGAGAGTTGAACTTGATAGCTTCTAAGGTCCCTCCCATCTCAGAATCTATGATCTTACTTCTAGGTGTATATATTTTTTGATGGGATGAGCAAATCAGCACCATGGCCAGTGGCTTAAATGGAACCATATTTTTAACCTGCTGAAATATCTAGTTTTCACAATCGTATGAGCTAGGCAAGACAGCTTTTATTTTGCTTTTCTCATTTTACATACAAGGAAAGGCAGATTTAAAGAAATGCAGGAATCTCTCCAATATCTTACATAATGTGTATTAGAGCTAGAACTAGAACACTGATCCACTGACTCAATTTAGCATCCTTTCCACTATAATACATTACCTCTTTTGCACAGTGTACACTTAGTAGGTGTGCAACAAATGTTTGCTGGTTGATTGATTCACTTTTTGATGCTAATCAGAAAAAATTCTATAACCTTGACCTCATTAGCATTGTGCTCCAACTAATTTTGATTTGCTAAAACAAATCATGTTGTTTCCGTTTAATAGATTATTGAGCTGAGTAGGGAGAAAAATAAAAATACAGTACTGCTTATTTGATTTCAAAAAGAGCAGGCATTACTTAATGCTCTGAAGAGAGTGCGTCAGCTCCTCCTGGTGGCTTGTGAAGTCAGATGCTTTCATCTCCCCATCTATTGTGGCAATTGATATGGAATCCTTTCCAGACAATAACTGGTTTTCAATTATGTATATTTTAACTGGAAAATCTCAGAGCACTCAAGACATGTAGTAAGCCCATTTTTCAGTTTAGAAAACGAGGACTAGGCTTAATAGTTATGAAATATCTGCTTTTACCATAGCTTCCAGAAGCCTTTGCAAGGAAGAACTGGAAATAAATCAAATACCTATTAATGGGGGAAATGACTGAATAAATTGTGGAATATGAATGTAATGGAATATTATTTCACTATAGGAAGTGAATATGAAAAATTCAGAAAAAAAGCTTGGAAAGACTGTTGCAGAATGAAGTAAACAGAGTAAGGAGAAGAATTTACATAATGACCTCAATCATGTAAAGGAAAAAAACACGGATAGGTTTTATTAAATTAATTACTATATCCAATATTAACTTCAAAAGACTTAATGGCACCCATGTCTCCTATTACCTGTGTGACCTTGGGCAAGTTACTTAGCCTCTCTTTATCTCAGTTTCCTCAACTGTAAAATTAAGGGGTTGAACTAAATGGCACTTGAAGTGTCTTCCAGTGTTGAATTCATGATTCAGTGAATCTTCTTTTGGAAAGTAGTTAGTTCATGGGAAATGACTTTGATAAAGAAATATCAATGAAAACCTAAAAAATAAAGCATTGATAGGACCAAGCCTTGAATTATTTCAAATAGTTTCAAGAAGTGTCTGTCAATGAACTAATACATATAAAGAGAAGGAATTTCCATTTAAAAGCGGAGCTTCAGAAATCATCCTAGCTCTTGGGCCACTCTCAAAGGTTCCAGTTTTTATATTAAATTTTAAAGAACCATAGCTTCCAACTTGAAAGAAAATGGAACAGATGAAGAAAATAGAGGTTCAGAGAGAGAGGGTAAACTGCCCAAAGTCACACAGCAAGTGAATGTCAAAGTAGACTCTAAAATCTGAGTCTCCTGTTTTCCATTCTAGTGGTTTTTCTACTCTACCAAAGGCCCTCTCCAAATCCTAGAGTCTAATGCCCATCATTGCATGATTAAGTGTTGAATGGAATGTGGTGCTAAACCTTTTCCTGCAAGTTCCAGGATCAGACATACTGTGGGAATATCTTGTCCATATGTGTTCTTAAGGACAGCTTTATACACAGGCAGAATTAGTGTTCACAGACAATTGTAGTGTTTGAAGGACACTAGGAAGCCAAAACCATTATCTCCCTGCCCTAAAATGTCTTCTCTTATATCTTGTTCCTGATACCTGAAATCCTACCACTAGAATATTTATTTGTTTTGAGGTAATGCTTTCTTTTAAACATGTAAAGAACCCATGTATTTAGATATTATTAAATGGGAGCAAATACTAATCCAGCTCAGTTATTAACACTGTGGTTTGAATTATCCTTAAAAAAAAAGCTTTGAGATGGTAGTGAAAAGGCCTGAATTATAGTCACAGCTCTGCAAACTTAACTTTTCACTCTCTTTAATTCCAAGTTTTGTCTATTCTAACTCTGCAACACCCATTGGACCTATCACTTTTTTCTCCACTATCTTGGCTACTACCCTATTTCAGGTCCTGGTTAGTTTTCTTCTTGAGACTCAGCTTCAAAGAACTAGGAGCATGCTTCTCTCCTCTTGGTGGTTAATGCTAGGTGCAGAATGATGTATATATTGTCAGCCATGGCCAATGCATTGGTTTGATTTGTTCAACTGTCCATGAACTTGATGACTGCTTGTTCCCCCAGGGTCTGTTTTTACTGTACATTACTGTGGATAAATGAGCTAGAAGTCTGCAACTGTTGATTTCTATCCTTGCCAAGTGTTAGTTTATGTTTAGAGAAAAGCTTTTGGTGGTGATGGTGGTGGTGGTAGATGTGGTCTTAGGGTGTGTGTGTGTGTGTGTGTGTGTGTGTGTGTGTGTGTGTGTGTGTGTGTTTGTTTTATTGCTTTAATCTCTCCAGAATATGAATTTTCATTTGGTGTCAGGGTACATTTGACCTAAGATATCCTTGTATGTATTATTTCTACCCACTAGAATATAAGTTTATTAAGGACAGGGACAGTTCCAATTTTGTCCATGTATTTTCAGCACTTATTATCATGCCATAACAGGTACTTAATAAATATTTGGTGTTTTTCTACTGTTGCACTCTTCTCTGGGCTTTAACTCCTTGACTTTGAAATGATGGTACTGAAATAGCTGTCCCCTACAAGATCCCTTTCATCTTTACTTTCTCAGGATTCCATAATTCCAGGATAGTTCTTTTGAGGGGAAACACTGATAGGAGGATGTGTTGTAGTGAAGAAAGTTGAGCTGGGGTTTAACTCCCAGTGCTGCCATTTGGGAACTCTGTAACCTTGGCCAAGTGACTTTATCACAAAGGCTTCAGTTTTTCACTTATGAAATGGACATGACTATTAAATAACTGCTGCCATTTTTCTAATTTACAGTGTATTTCCCCCCATAACTACCCTGTGAGATAGGTACTCTGTTATCATCCTCATTTTCTATTTGAAGAAGCTGAGGAAACTGAACCTATAAACTAGAAAATCTATCTGGAATAAGAGGACTTGTCTTGGAATAGCAGCTCTGCCATTTATTATCCGTACAACTTTGGGCAAATCACTTTACCTCTGGGAGGATTCATGTTTTCCTCTTTAAAATAAGGGAGTTGAATTATATTCTCTTTTATGTTCCTTTTAGCTTCATATTTTTTGATTCTATGACCTCAAGAAAGGGTTTCAAGCATAGGTGACAGAGCCTAATTAAAAGTACTGAGATCCAGTATGGGGCACCTCTAGGGGTCATCGAAGACCTCTTCTTAAGTTTTTCTCCGATCAGGTCACCCCTGATTTACCACTGATTTAGAATAAACCATTATTGACTTAGAACCTTTAATATCTGTTATAAAATGTGTTAGGATGTCAAGCTTTTGCATAGATAGCTGCACTTCATTCAACAAGGACCCATTCAATATCTGAACATATGATCAGAGAACATTGGTAGTTCGTTTAGCAAAACAAGAGCCTACATGGAACCTATGAAGCACCAGAAAAGTTTGGTTGATTTGAAATATAGGCTGGAAAAGTGTTCTGCCTGTAAGATATTTCCTTCATTCCAAAGAGGTCCAATTTCTACATGTAGCACATGGTTTATCTAATATTGTTAAGGGACTTCTTATGACCTGTAAGAGTCAAGAGTGGTGCTTCAATAGCAAGCAAAAGATTTTACTTAGAACAAATTTATTTTTTTAAATCAATGAATGGAAATGGAAAATTAATGGAAAAAGTCAATTGATTTTTGCAAAAATCCCTTTTACCAACACTTCAAGAAACTTTAATTCATAAAATTAACTTTTATTATAACTGACATTTTATAACCCTTCAAAGTTTGCAAAGCACTTTACAAACCTCATCTCATGTGATCCTCATAACAACCCTGTGATAGGGGTATAAAGGTAATATAGAGTGTGTGTTCATCCAGGTGGATGCATTCATGATGCATCAACATCTTCACGTGTTGTTTTTCAGGTCAGACTTTCCATCACTGACGCAACATAGGTTTGAAATTGGGAGAGTGGTGATGGTTTGTGGTCTGTCTTTGCATATCCTCATGAAATGGGGACGCACAAAGTTAATGGGGTATGTAGAAATACCTAAAAGCTCCAAGACTGAGCTCTTATCCTGGTTTTAGAGACAACATGATACAGTGAAAAGAGGGTTGAATTTGACATTTGAAGATCCAGGTCTTCATCCTCTGCCACTTACTTCTGTGACCTTGAATATGTTTTAAATCTCTTTTGGCCTCCCTTTCTCATCTATAAAATGCTGAGATTAGACAAGATCACTTCTGAGGTCTACCTTTTGATCTATGCTAGACTAATTAGCAGCATGACCTTGGTCAAGTCATTTCTTATCTTTGGACGGTTTCCTCATTTGTTAAAAAAAAAAAAAAAAGGAGGTGAGAGTGGTATTGGTTAAAATAGGTAATCCTTAAGGATCCATCCAGCTTAACAATTTAGTGATTCTCCGAAAACAAAGATAATTTATTAAACCAAATGGACAATCTCAATGGATAGACAATCCTGGGGTCTTTATGCCAAAGCCTTAAGAGTCTTAGGAATTGTATAGAGGAAACTACATGGCATAGTGAATAGATAAAATGGTGGGCTGGGAATCAGGAAGATTTAAGGACAAAATTGGCTTCATACACTTAGCAGATGTCTAGCTCTGGGCAAGTCACTTGACCTCTGTCTGTCTCAGTTTATTCAATTGCAAAAACAGGAATAGTGCAATATCATCTACATCCCAGGATTGTTGTGAGGATGGAAACAATATCTGTAAATATGTTTGTAGGTTATTTTTCTAAAAATTTGTAAATATATTTATAAGCTTTTAACATAGTGCCTGGCAATCTAGTAGGTGCTTAATAAATGCTCATTTCTTTCCTTTTCAGGAACTGTTAAACCTCTCTGCAGCCCCCCTCCCACTCTATAGGAGCTTTTATGACTTTAGATCCCAGTAAATAATGACCTCTTTCTCTCACATTTTCTAGCTGTGGGTGCTTTCTCACTTGGAAAAGGTTATCTGAGCAAGAGGTGCTTGCCCACTCGATAAATCATGGGGAAGAGTCAGACAGATCTAGAATTCCTTTGCTGTGGGAAGGTATCAGCAGCATCCTTAGGGTGAAGAGAGGGGGTGAGAAAATGAGACCCTAGCCATTTTCCAGCAATTGTTTGTTCCATCTTCCTGGGAACCTGGTGTCTGAGCAGGCCCCTATGATGACAGGCTAAATCAGTTAAAATTTAAGAGTAGGAATTACTAATTAGAAATTAGTAATAAGGTAGACTGCTTAAGTATATGAAATGAATAATACGTGCAGCAAAAAAAATAATGATATATCATTAGGCTTTGGAGACATGTGGACTCTAAGCAATTAACCTCTATTCTTTCTCTGAATTACAATTGCACTAATTGGCTCTTTTACTTTGACGGGGCCAATATTAACCTTTCCATTTTTTTCTTAGGCAAGAAATTCAGTAGACTTGACTCTCTTAATTTTGGGGAAAAGGTGCACTACCTTTTCTGAGTAATAACCTATTTATGACTTATTGTTTTTTAAATTGTTGCATTTAAAAAGTTGTCAGACTTCCCAGGGAGGAAAAAAAAGCATTATACAAAATGAAGAGAGAATTTCTCATCCTCTTGGCTCTAGTCTGGAAAATATGAGTGGAAAAAAACCATTTCCATCCTTATTCATCTTCAAAGTAGCCATTTATCACCATACAATATAGGTATATTGATGATGTATCTATGTCATGTTAGACGTATACATCAAAGATCTGTGATTTCATCCATATGAAAGCTCCCTATACCTCAGATATGTCTTAGGGGGTTGACTGAGGTTCAGAGAACTTGTGACTTGCCTAAGGTCTCACAGGTACGATAAGATGAATCATTAGCAACCAGGTTCTCTGACTCCAGAGCCAGGGCCCATTCTTACTCTGAACCAAACCTAAAACTGAGGGAAGTATTGTTTTCAATTATTATAAAATATCCAAAAACAAAATAAGAATCCTACCAAGGGAGACTTCAAACTATTCAAGATGCTATTTATACAAAGACTGTATTTGTAGTGTGATGTTTAAAAAAGTTCAAGGGACATTGTTTCTGGGAAATTTAATCATTTTATTAATAAGGTTAGCAGGTTTATTAATAAAAGGATGGTCATTTGGCCATCACTCTTAGACCAAAGACAATCATAACATCAGATTCACACTTAACCCTTTGGAAATAGTAGGTGGTCAGAGAGAGGCTGAGAGTGATATTTGCATGGAGAAATTATTTCTACTCAGACCACCTCCGACTATATCCAATGACTCCCAGCCTTTGGGATATCTAGATAAAAGATCTGTCTCCACCGAAGTTTGAGTAAGAACACCTTGGGCTTCCCCATCATAGATTAATTCCTTACAAGGATGAGTGGGATCTGACCAATATCTAGGAGATTCAATGCAATCTCATTATCAGGAATGTACTTCAAGAAAACTGAACTTTTAAATTTAAAAAGAGAAATTTAGAAGAAGGGAAGAGACTCTGAATCTCCCTAATATATTGGTTGCTAATAATCATTTCTCACAATAGCAAACACATTCCCACTAGTAATCACTGATATTTATATAACATTTTAAAGCATATAATGTTTCCTCATTTGACCCTCAATAACTCTATGCGGTAAGTGCCACAAGGCATCATTATCTCCATTTTACAGATGAGGAAACAGTCTTATAAAGGTGAACTGACTTAGCCAAGGTCGCATAGCTATTATCAAAGGTTTCTTCTGACTCTATGTCAACAGCCAAACATTTATTAAACACTCTCTCTGTCTTAGACATTGTTAAATCTCCCAGGTCCACTAAACTATGCTGCCTTTCCTGGACAATTGTTTTTCACAACTGAAATAGAGCTGAGAGACCGTCCAGTCCAATACAATTCATCTGACTCTCATTCTAGTGCTGCTTCCATTATAGAACAAATATATAAATGAGATTACAGAGGTTCCAGAGAAGTGACTTGCCTTAAATATCAAAATAAATTATTTAATATTGCACATTTTTTTTAAAGAGAAAGTTTATCAATATGTTAAAGAACACTGCTGACTGAAGCAACACTCCCTTCCATTTGTATGGAACTTTAAAGTTTGCACACTGATATTTTCCATTTGATCCTTGCAACCCTGGGAGACAGGTATTGATATGGTTTGGGGTGGGTGGGAACTTCAAAATGTCAGAGTACAGAGTGGCTTCCACCTGGAATGAATTCGTGCACTCAAACCCTCTTTCTGTGAAGGGGTGGTTTATTGTAATGCCAATAAGAGCGGGCAAGGTTCCAAGGGAACCTGCAACTTAATGGTGTGAAACTGATGCTTATTTACCAAAAGAACATTGAAAGGATCTGGATGGTATTAAGGAGTGGTCTGTATATGCAAGTAGTCTAGGGTGGACAAAGATCAGTGATCTAGGTGGGCTGGGGTGGGCCAGATGCCTTGAGCAGAGGCACCAGTGATCTGGGTTGCTGAACTATATTGGAAAATTCAGGGACTGGATTGCTTTCAAAGATATGGTCTTTTCCTTTTAGGGATCCAGGTACCATCATCCCATCAATATTATCTTTATTTCCATTTTACAGATCAAGAAAATTAAACTAAGAGAGTAAGCAAGTGACTTGCTTAGGGTCACATTGCTAGTAAATGTCTAAGGTAGGATTTGAACCTAACTTTGACTCCAGATGTAGCACTTTATGCCATCGGCCAACCTTTTTTGAAGATTGAACAATTAACTTCCCAAGTATTTAAAAAATATTGTTTTACCACTCAAAATCTGAATAGTTAACCTGATTGGAGCAAGTTAATATAACTCTGATATAAAGCAAAATCTTTATAGTGTTTAATGTTACTAAGCTCTTTCCCACTCATTACTACATTGGAGACAAAAAATGCCTGTGAAATAGGAAGTAAGGAAGTGGGACTTTGGGGTACCCATGATCCCTTCCATCTCTAAGTCTATGAATATGGATAGGAAAAAACAATCTCTGCCCCTATTTTACAGATGAGAAAATTGAGGCTTAAAGAGTAACTTTCCCAATGTCCTACTAATCCAGATCTGCTCTTCTGAAATTCATGGTGCTTCCAGCCCATTACACTATTGCTTTTGTATTGTATATTTAAATCATTTCACAAAAGGGACTTAAATTTTAACTCCTTGTTTTTCCTTTTTATTTATTCCTTTTATTTCTGTTTAAAACATGTCTGTGCTTCCTTCTTAACTTCGCTCACCAACCTTCAAATTGTGGAGACAGAATAAATATAATGAGAAGCAAGTAGCAAGTCACATGAAGTCTATGAGTATTATTAACTATCTACTATGTAGAAAGATTATACTGTTATGAAAATGCTTTTTTATTTCTTAAGTTCAGAACAACATATATATATGTATTTGTTTGTGTGTGTGTATATATATATATATATATATACAAATAAGTAAACAAATAAATAAATAAATAAAGATGAGGAGGCATGACTAGACAGCAGTTCATCTGAAAAAGATATGGGGGACTTAATAGATTGCAAGCTAAGTCTCAGTTAACAATAATGGTGGTTAAGTCAATAAGCATTTAGTATATGCTTACTATGTGCCAGGGACCATGCTAAGTTCCAGGGATACAAAGAAAGGCAAATTACAGTCCCTGCCCTCAAGGAGCTTATACTCTAGTCAGCTAGTGAGGTGACTATCATCTTGTACCCTGCAATGTCCAGACTGCCTCTAGAGTACCATGTTCTGTTCTGGATACTACATTTTAGGAAGATTTTGAAATGCTGGACAGAAACCTGAGCAAGGCAATCAAGACATTCAGAACCTTGAGATCATGCTGTAAGAGATCCTGTTGAAAGACCCAGAAATGTTTAGTGTTGAGAAGTAAATCCTTGGAGCAAGGAGACAGCAAATACTGTCTTCAAGTATTTATGAAAGTTTTTACTTGTAAGAGGGATTAGACTTTTCCTGTTTGTTCCAAGAATGAAGAATTGGTTTGTTGTTCAGTTGTTTCAATCATTCTGACTCTTTGTGAGCTTTTCCTGGCAAAGACACTAGAGTGGTTTGCCATTTCCTTCTCCAGCTCATTTTAGAGATGAGGAACTGAGACAAACAAGTTTAAGTGACTTGTCCAGGGTCACACAGCTAGTAAGTGTCTGCAACTAGAAACTTATGCAACTCATGAAAATAAGTCTTCTTGAGTCCAAGCTCAGGGCTCTATGCACTATGGAATCATTTAGCTTCCCCAACAGAATGGGTAGCAATGAGTTAAAGCAGCAGAGACAATTTTAATTTAATTTAAGGAGGAAATATCTTAACAGAGCTATTCAAAAGAAGAATGGGCTGCCTTGGGAACTACTCAGTCTTCCTTAATGTAGGTATGTGTTCAATTAAATCTAGGTAGTCATTGACTGAATATATTGTAGAGGAGATTTTTGTTCAGGTATAGCTTGAATGATATGATCTTTGAAGGGCCTCCCACCTCTACAATTCCGGGCTTCTCTGGTTTTCCCATTTGTGCATAGACCACAAGATGGCAGTATTTTGTAGGACATGTGAGTCCAAAGGCTTCTATTTTGTGATCCTGTTGGCGTTCTAAAGGATGAGTTTTCTTTCATCTGCTGCTGCATGGAAAGGAAAGCTGCGATTCAGGTCCATTGACATCCATTCTATCTTGACAAAGGGAGGGATGTTTTTCCTCCACTGTTTTAGCTTTAAATCTATAGAGAATTTTTAAAGCACTCAAATTCCTGCCTCATATGGCTCCTCCACCCCAAAGAAACCAAGGTTTTGTAATTGTCAGTTTGTTGCTATTTTGCACACACACACACACACACACACACACCATACCTAGCAGTTAAGAAGCAGGGTGTGTTACCTTAGTGTGAACTTGGTCATTTTATGATCATAGACTATCAGATCTGAAATGGGGGTTATCTAGTACCATTTATTTTATGTCATATGATGGAAAACATGATGGTACCACAGCTGATTATCTCTAGAACCAATCTCAGAACCCAGGTTTCACCGAGATTCACTGTTGCTTCCAAAATAATTATAAGAATAAGAATAATAAAAGAGAGTTAACATTTATGTAACACTATTTGCCAAGCATAGTGCTAAGCACTTAACAAAGACTCTCTCATTCGATACTCACAACCTTGGGAAGGAGGTGCTGTGATTATCCCTATTTTACAGTTGAGAAAACTGAGGTAAGCAAGAGATTACATGATTTGCCCAAGCTGCTAAGTGTCTGAGGCTAAATTTGAGCTCGGGTCTTCTTGATTTCAGACCCAGCACTTTATCCACTATGTCACCTACCTTCTATGGCATTACAAGTCCCTCTTAATCTGACTGAAATTCTAGGCTTCTGTGTTACCTTTGATTGATTGAATCAGAGTTGGGATGGGAGAGGACACCAGTACATAAAGTGACTAGATAGAATAAATGAGCTTTAAATCAAATGGAGACTGGGACAGCTAGGTAAAACTCATTGAGGCTTTCAAGAAAATTCTTTTTCAACTACTTTTCTAAAAGCATAGTAAGCCTCTATCCATATTTCTAAGACACTAGGTACATCTATGCTCAGTAATGCCAGGCAGAATTTATTTCAATTCAGTTCCCTAGGCTGGAATTTCGTACTAAGGTGGGGGGAGGTGGATGGAGAGGAATCAGAAATAGTTAATGGGACATATAAAAATGTGAATAAATAGCATCAGGAGGCAGGTGTCCAAACTGAGATAATGCATGAAAGGTGCTTCACAAACCTTAAAGCGCTTTATAAATGTGACATGTTATCATTATTATGCCCGAATGACGCAGTGTTACAGCCCCTGTTGAGTAGCTAGGCAGTATCCTGATGCATTTAAAACAACATGGGGAACACAAGAGAAATTGAAGAGAAAGCCCCTGACCTTGAGGACCACTGGGATTATGCATGGCTCAGGGAAAGAAGATTGATTGAAATAGGCAGGCAAGAAGGACAGCAGAGAGGCTGAGTGGTTTAAATTTGATCCTTTTAGCAATGATTAAGCAATAATGAAAGATGGAAGAGAAAGGTTTCCTGGAAATCGATGGCTGGCTGAAGGAGTTAATAGTCCTTGGTTTCACCTTGGGCTTCCCACCAGTCTGGCTTCTGAAATTTCCCCACTTTATCCTGTCTCATAATTCATAAGGAATATGAAAAGTTTATGAAGAGAAAATCATCTTTGTCATAAGCATAAAATATATCAAGGACTTGGAGAATGTATAATATTAACCTATTCAATCTTGACAATGTGTAATTTTAAAAATAGGGGTTGTGCCCATTTATTGATGGGAAAAGTGAGGCACAGAATAGCTGTGAATCAAGGAATTTTCCCCCTCCATCCCCCCAAGATAGGGACAACTATGTATCACATTGCTTCGGGAATATGAGGTTCTAAGTGAATAGCTGGCAGTTATGCTCACATCCATTGTCTATGAGCATTTAGTAGCAAAAGTAATTAATCAAAATTCTTGCCTATTACTGGTTTCCTGAAGCAACCAGGAAAGTCACACCCAGTTACCAGACCATGAGTAGTAGCAAAGCTGGAATCTGAACCAGCTCCCTAAATCCAGGTCCAACGCTCTTTCCTTCACACAACACTACTTCGCTAGAACTAGCTCTGCCACTAATTTGGCATTGGCCAAAATAATTTACCTCTCCTGGCCTCAATTTCCTCATCTGTAAAATAAGAGGGGTGGATTAAATAGTTAAATAATAAAAGGCAGATTCCTTCCATGTTCACTTGAGAACTGGAGCTGGGGAAAATACAGGGTTAGGGAACAGAGTTGGGTAACTGCTATATAATTTGAAATTAAATAAATTGCATGCAGTGTCCAAGAAAAATCTAAGGCAAATTTATAATTTCCCCCTTCCCCTTTTCAGACAGGTCCTTTTTTTTTCTACAGAAGTCCAACTTTCCATAAAATTCAAAACATACAGGAAACCAGAGAAAATTCAAGGCAAAGGGATGTATTTTTGAAGATAAAGGCCAAGCTTCCTGCAATCCAAAGCCACCACTTGGCTTCTGCTTTTTGCCCTTTCCCTTATAATTGTCCCTTTGGTGTAAATGGAGCAGGGGTGGATCTCAGGGGATGGCATTCTGTTCTGTGGGGGTGAGAGGCATTAATAATGAAGTGGCATGTGCTGGATGAGAGCTTTGCAAATAAATGTGACAAGGGAAATGAATGGTATTATATTACATCCTAAATATAGATGACTGTACATGTGGATGCCTTGGGTTATTTGTACTTTAAATCATGGTTTTCCTTTAGTTTGGGATTTGAAGGCTCCTGAAAGTTTATAAATTATATTTGACTTATATGGTTCATTTAGGTTATATGCATGCCATGTTGGAAGGGAGTAGGGAGACAGTAAACGTCTGTGGGGAAGGCTGGATATCCAGAAAACATATTAAAGTCAATATGTCCAAAATGGAACTCATTATCTTTCCCCCCTAAAACTTACTCCCTCCTACCTTCCTTGTTACTATTGAGGGCAATCCCATCCTCCCAGTTCCTCAGGCTTACAACTTAGGAGTCTTCTCGGACTCCTCATTCTTTTTCATGCCCCAACCCCTGCTCCCCCCAGCCCCCCATCTCATCTGTTGTGAAAGCCTGTCAACTTCACCTTAGCAACATCTCTCAAATATGTCTTCTTCTCTCCTCTGACATTCTTAGCGCTCTGATGCAGGCCCTTGTCACCCCATACCTGGATTATTGTAATGATCAGCTTGTGATTCTTCCTGCTTCAATCCATCCTCCATTCACCACTAAAGTGATTTTCCTAAAGCAGAGGTCTCATCATTTCCTGCCTCCTCCCTACCCCATCCCACCTCCAAAGGCCTCTTATCTCCAGGAACAAGTAAAAAATATTCATTTGACATTCAAAGCCCTTCACAAACTAGTCCCCTCCTACCTTTCCAGTCTTCTTACATCTTACCCCCAATGGGTACCGTCCAATTCAGTATCATTGGCCTCTTGGCCGGCCTATGAACAAGACTCTCCATCTCTTGGCTCCAGAAATTTTCTTGGATTGTTCTTGCTTGGAATGCTCTCCTTCCTCTGTTCCAACTACTGACCTCCCTCGCTTCTTTTAAATCTAACTAAAATTTCTCCTTCTACGGGAAACCTTCCCCACTGCCTTAATTCCAGTGCCTTCCCTTCAATGATCATTTCTTATTTACCCTTTATAAAGATGGTTTTCTTTATATTTGTTTGCATGTTGTCTTTCCCATTCAATTGTAAATTCCTTGAAGGTAGGGACTTTTTTTTTTTATTCCAGTGCTTAGCACAGTGCCTGGTACATAGGAGATGAGAAATCATGTTTGTTGATTAATTGATGGAGCTGAGAAGCAAGACTTTCTGAAAAACACTGATCACTGTATATCCCTCAAGAACCTCCGGACCTTGGAAGCACCAGTTCACTGAAACTGAAAAGTCCAGAGGTTGTATTGGAGTGTGTAAGCTGAAACCAAAAGGATAAGAGAGGCTTAGACGTCCTGAAATGTAAAAGATCAGAGGTACCAACAGTGTTTTACAAAGAAACCGGGTCAAAACTATCATCAAGTTAAAGCTGGGCTGGGGGAAGCAGGATGTAGGAGGAAATGAGACCCAGGGTTGCAGGGTCTAGGGTTTGATGACCGTTACCAACAATTTGGTATTGAACAGGATAGAATGTATTCTTGGCTGCCCCATTCTTCTGCCGCCCACGTACCCCTTTCAGCTGGAGAGCTCCTGGGATTTGTATGGAGCAATGGCAACACTGGGTGACAGTGGACAGTTACTCTTCTTAAAAATATTCCCTACCAATTCCTTCCACTGTCAATTTCCTCTTCATAAGCAAATACCCAGGGAAAGTTAAGATGGGTGATTCATGTGGGCTATTAGGTGTAAATTAATAAGATAATCAAGTTACTTTCTTCCATTCAACAGAGCTGATTTTAGGATCCTGGAGGGAAGAGGAATTTTGATTATGGAGTTGGGGAGAAGGCAAGGGTAATTTTGAAGTCTGGGGCCCATATAGAAAGAGTGGGCCCAGAAAGACTGACGGGGTAGGGGGAGTGAGGATGTGAGGATTATCAGGTCACACCAATCCAGAGCTGGAAGGGACTTTAGCAGTCCCCTAATGTAAGACCCTTATTTTATAGGTGAGGAAATGAAAGTTTGGTGAGGTTCAGTGGTAAATAGAAGATCCAGGATTCGCATTTAGCTCCTGAGACTCCACATTCCCCCCAAGGGCACTGGGGGTTAAAGGATTGAGAAAAACAGGTGAGAGAGAAGTATAAGAAAATAGAAAGGAAGGTAGGAAAACCAAGAGCTGAACTGGAAAGAAAAATAGGGGGGAAGGGAGCTGGTGAATGAAATTGTTCCTCAGATATGCAGAAAACTAAAGCACAGACTTGTGTTCATAGGCTTCCTGTTCTTTTCCTGTTTGCCTGTTAGCATTCAGTATTATATCTGCAGAACGGTTCTCAACCTGCAGTTTTGAAGGAGTAAGACTGAAGTATGTAGTTTGGTTTCTAAATCTCCCCTGTGACAACAGAAGCAGTGAGTCTTAATTAAGAGTCTTTTCATTAGCCATGCCCCATGCCAGCCAATGGACCCCACTGGATTGCCATTTCCAGGGACTCAGCAAGGAAATAGCAGTGACCTTGCTCGGAGCCTGAGCTCTCAGAGCTCACAATCACTTATCGAAAGGCAGAAGGGAAGCATCCCTCAAATGCCTTGTGCTGCTTCCTATCGGTTCACGACAGTGAATTGTATCCTGAGAAGAATATAGCTTTGAATGTCCCTCCTCACTGTCCTTCCTGACACAGTAAATTTGTATCCTAAAATTTGTATTTTGTTGAAAAGATTCACTTTTCAGAATGAAATGCGATCTTTATGAGCAAAACCACTTTCTTTTAACTTTATGCTTGAATATACAAATGTTGACCTTTTGTACTAGTTCCTGTTGATCCATCATCAGTAGAACCTGGACTTGGAGTTCGTTAAAATAATTATAACAACCACAGTAATTTTGTTTTTATTTAGTCATTTTCAGTCATGTCCAAATCTTCATGACCCTCTTTGGGGTTTTCTTGGCAAAGCTCACAGAAACTGGAGTGGTTTGCCATTTCCTTCTCCATCACATTTTATAGAAGAGGAAACAAGAAGCAGAGTTAAGTGACTTGCCCAGAGTCACACAACTGGTGTCTGAGACCAGATTTGAACTCAGGAAGATGAGCTTTCCTGACTCCAGGTCCAGAACTCTATCCGCTGCACCATCTAGCTGCCCCACAGAAATAATAATAACTAGTATTTATGTAACATTTAAGTTTGTGAAACAATTAACAAATGTTATCTCATTTATCCTTAAAACAGCCCTGGGAATTAGGTATTATTATCCCCATTTACAGATAAGGAAACTGAGGCAGAGAAGTTTCTAGATGAGTAAGAAGGCTAGCTAGTCAGGGTTAGGCACCTCAATCCATGAAGAAGAAACTCAGCAAAATAAATGTTTCATCCAATCTATGAGTACTCTCCTGTGAGCATTTAATGAAGCAGACACAAGATCCAATAGTCTCTTCTTAGTCCTCATCTTTATTGACCTTTCCAAAGCATTTTACATTGTGAACAATTGTGCATTCCTGGAAATTGCACCTCATCAGTATCCCTCTCTCCCCCGTGGCTCCTCCCTCCCTCAGATTGGAGAGGCTAGAGGGTGGACAGCAGACAAATTTTCCCGTTTAAGGAGGAACCCAGGCCAACCATCTCTTCACTTTCCAGCTGACCATACTCCTCTTGGTGTTCTCACCAATTCCCCTTGGTGCAAAGCTCATATCTATGCCGATAACTCTCAAATCAACATATCCATCCCTAACTTGTGTTCTGAGCTCCAGGACTGTATTTCCAGCTGCCTGATGGATGTACCTACTCACAGGCATTTCAAATTCAACATGTCCAAATCAGAGCTCCTTATCTTCCCCCTTAAATCTATCTCTCCTCCAACCTTCCTTTTCTTCTGCCAAGCACCTCCATACCTCCAGTCACCCAAATTCAACACCTCAGAATCAACCTTGACTCATTCTCTCAGATCTTCCATATCTAATCAGTTGTCTAATGTTTTCACTTCCATTTGCTCAATAGCTGTTTTCCCCTCCTCTCTATCCCCACAGCTACCACCCTGAGTTAATAGCCAATAAGTTTAGAGCACTTTAAGGCTTTCAAAGCACTGGACAAATATCTCTTTTTATCGTCACAACTCTGGGAGATGGTTGCTGTTATGATTCCCCATTTAATCATTCAGTTAACTGAGACCCACAGAGTAATTTGTAAATAATTTGTCCAGAGTCACACAGTTAGTAAGTGTCTGAGGCTAATTTTGAACTTGGGTCTTCCTGACTCCCGGTTCAAATTTTTATCCATTGCACCACTTGGTTGCCCATTTTAATGCTTGGAAAGATCTCTAGAGATCTTTTCGTATAAGCCCCTCATTTTCCAGATGAGGAACCAGAGACTCAGAGAAGTTATTTGCCCAAGGTCATACAGCTCAATAAGTCCAGATAAAAGACTCCAGCCCAGGCCTCCAGATTTCTAGTTCAGTAAATCATGCTGCCCCTTTTTGATACATAGTAATGATAGTCGGTGTTATTCAAATTTGACCGAGGGGCTAGAGTACTCTAAAATCCTTCCAAAACTTCATCATGGTCTGTAATTGCTCCCTTCTCTTATCTCCACCCCTATCCCCAGTAATTGTCTTCTGTGGTAAGGTTCAGTCAGAAGTGGGCGAACCTGCAGCCCAAGGCCACATGTGGCCCTCTAGGTCCTCAAGTGTGCCCTTTGGCTGAATCCAAACTTCACAGAATAAATCCTTTTATTAAGGAGTCACCTAGATGAACTCAGGATGTTCTGCCAGGAACTTGCTTAGGAAAAAGCCCCAGGAAATTAAGGAGAAAGTTACTTTTAATACAAGTTGAACACTATTCATAATAATCAAATCTAGACAGTTTATTTAACAGGAAAACCCTGGGATTGTTTTCCTAGTGATCATAGGTTCACAGATTTAGAGCTATAAGGAACCTTAAACATCATCTAAACTGAGAAAGATTTCTGTGATTGAAAATACTATACCAGCAAGTGAAATACCAGGGATAGTTGGTCCAAGACAAGTAATTATGGGGCAAATAAAGAAGAAATTGAAGTGGGGGGCGGGGGGTAGAGAGTTTGGAGGGTGTATGGAAATTGGGGGAAGAAAACAGAAAAGGGTCCTTCTGGATTTTATTAGCTAGGGACAAAGGTAAAACTGTATGGACAGGGAGCACTGAACTCAAAGTTACACTAGACATCAGATTTTGACCTCCCCTCTGGGCCTGGACGTTTTTATCTCTGTACCCTCCCATCTCTTCCTCCCATATTGCAGGCTTTGACAGCACATCCCTTGGGGGAGGTGAGATGACAGCCCATATTTCCTTTTAAGAACCAAATCTCACTGGAACTATTTTTGGACAGTCTGACCCCAAAGGGTAAAAACACTGCCTGGGAAATGAGACCTTCTCAGCAATGACCTTGTTTTCTAAAACAAGACTCTCATCTCCCAGCACTGTTCTTTTGTGCTCCCTGCTGCCTGCCCCATACTGCAATTGCCTTCCAGGACACAGTCCCTCTAAACCTGTTATTTCTGCTGCTTCGCTGGTGATTCTGGGCCACTTGTCCTTATTCCCATTTGACAGATTAATTAACCACATGTGGGGAACACCTCTAGTTAGTGCATAAGTGGATTCTCAAGGAAGGTAGTACAAATGAGGCCTTTAGTTTGTCTCTTTCATTCTATTTTATATGCACTGTCAAAGCTAAATATTCTCAAATTTGAATTTTATGTTGGTTTTGCAAACTGGAATCCCACACCTACCTAAAGTCTGGTCTTTTTTCTTCATGATGCTTGGGATGACTTTTACTCAGGTTGGTGTAGCAAAAAGATAATTGGAGTGGGAGTCAGGAACTCTGGTTTCTAGTCCCAGTTCTGTGACTGTGTATTCTTAAAGAAATATCAACACATCTTGGGACCTCAGTTTCCTCAACAATAAAAATAGGGGTCTGGTTATATCAAAAAATTACAAAGCTAAATAAGCCACAGTACTTTAGGACTGGAAATAAACAAACAGAAGCCATAAGTACTGAAACAAGTGTCTAGAGGCATGGAATTCCCTGGGACAAAGAACTGGATGAATTTTGGAGCAAAATGGAGGGAGCAAGGGGCATGGTCTGATGGAAATTTCTGACTCACAGGTCTGATGTATGGTCTGAGAGGAACAGTGAAAGAACCATTAAACACACAGTATAAAGAGCAATGGTACTACGGGTAACAGGCACCTATTGGAAGAGGTATCTATTTAATGGATCCGATGCAAGATATGAAAAGAAGAGTAACCAGCCAGTCAGCAAACACTGATGATGTGCCTAAGCTCTGGGGATACAAAGAAAGGCCAAAGAAGACACCATGCAAATAGCTAAAAGCTACTACATTTCCCTGACTTTCCAGTATTGTCAGTACATGAGGGGTTTGTGATTTCTTCAGAGACACATCATAGCCATCTATAATTTCCTAGAAAAACCTTGGAAAGTTGCTTGAGTCTCCGAGAAGTTGTGATTCCCTCATGATCACACAGCAGGATTTGAACCCAAGTTCAGCAGCCTATCCACTCTACTATGCTGCCTCCCACTCAGGGACCCTTTTGAAACAGGGAAGTAAGATTATTCTAGCATGGCCCGTTCTTGATGAAGACGAAATAGCAAATAACAAGCCAGGGATGTGGCTGGGTTGGGAGGGAGCCTCAGCCTCAGCCACAGGAATACTCACCTCACAGATATCTGAGCAGGGGGAAGACTGAAAGACCCTCTGCTACAACACCAGGCCCAGCTGTGCTATGGGATTTTCCAGGCCTCAGCTGAAGGGACGAAGGAACCGTGAGTGCAGAAGCAGTGAGGTGGAGACACTGATGGCTGTGGGCACTTACAGGAGAGCTGTGTTCCTGGTTTTTGTTCCAGGCTGGAGGGAAGAACTGAAGGTTACAGACACTGGAGGGTCTTCAGGGAACAAGAACATTTTTGTCATAGCAGGCCTAGGTGCCCTAGCTGTGGCTTGGGAGGGGAAAGGAATGCCAAAGCTGGGTCCTGCACAAAGCTGAAAAAATAGCAATAAGAAGACCCTGAGGCCAAAGGCACCATCCCCCACACCCCAAGACTAGAGGTGATTATAATAATGGGCTGCTAAAAATAAAACAAGAGGAAATAAAAATGAGCAATCAAAGGAAGAAGAACCCAGCCATAGACATATGAGAGTAGAGAAGACCAGGATTCAATTTCAGAGGAGGATACTGAAGCAAAAAAAGCTTCTCCTACCCCAAAGAATAATGTCAAGTGGTTACCTGCCCAAAAAGAATTCTTGGAAAAACTTGAAAGGGTTCTAAAAATCAAATAAGAGACACTGAGGAAAAATTAGAAAATTAATAAGAACAAGCCAAGAAAAACCAAGAAAATTATGAAAAGAAAGTCAACCAACTAGAAAAGGAGATCCAGAATCTTAGGGAAGAAAACAACTCCTTGAAAACTAGAATTAGATTTCCCAATTTACAAACGGTCAAAGGATATGAACAGGTAGTTTTCAGATGAAGAAATTAAAGCTTTCTGTAATCATATAAAAAAAATGCTCTAAATCACTATTGATCAGAGAAATGCAAATTGAAACAATTTTGAGCTACCATATCATATCTATGAAATTGGCTAACAAATCAGGAAAATGATAAATGTTGGAGAAGATGTGGGAAAATTGGAACACTAAGGCATTACTGATGGAGTTGTGAACTGATCAAACCATTCTAGAGAGCAGCTTGAAACTATGCCCACAGGGCTATAAAACTGTGCATACCCTTTGATCCAGCAATAATGCTAGTAGGTCTGTATCCCAAAGAGATCATTAAAAAGGGAAAAGGACCCACATGTACAAAAATATTTATAGCAGTTCTTTTTGTGGTGGCCAAGAACTAGAAATTGAGGGGATGCCCATTAATTGGGGAATGACTGAACAAGATGTGATATATGAATATAATGGAATACCATTGTTCATAAGAAATGATGAGCAAGCAGATTTCAGAAAAACCTGGAAGGACTTACATGAACTGATGCTGAGTGAAGTGAGCAGAACCAGGAGAACGTTGTACCCAATAACAGCATTATGTGATGACCAACTTTAATAGACAGCTCTTCTGGAAGGACAAAAGGTCAAAAGTATCAAAGGAACTAATTGAAAAAATGTAAAGGGAGATTTAGCAGTTATAAGATATTAAACTATATTACATGGCAGTAATTATCAAACTATCTGATACTGGCTAAGAAATGGGAAGGTAGGTCCATGGAATAGGGTAGACATACAATATACACTAGCAAGCAAATAATCTTTATCTAGTGTTTGACAAGTGTAAAGACTTAAGTTTTGGGGATAAGAATTCATTATTTGGTAAAAATTGATGGGAGAGTTGGAAAGCAGTATGGCAGAAATTAGGCATAGGCCAATGTCTTATATCATTTAGTGAGATAAGGTCAAAATGGATACGTGACCTAGATATAAGGAGAGATATTACAAGAAAATTTGGAGAACAAGGAACATATCTATCAGACTCATGGAAAGTTGAACAATTTATGAATAAACAAGAGATAGAGAATGTTGTGATATGAAAAATAGATAATTTTGAATACATTAAATTAAAAAGGTGTTGTACAAATAAAACAAATGTAGCCAAGAGCAGAAGGAAAGCAGAAAACTGGGAGGAAAGTGTTACAGATAGTTCCTCAGATAAAGGTCTCATATCTCAAATATATAACGAACTTTGTCAAATCTATAAGAATACAAGTCGTTCCCCAATTGATAAATGACCAAAGGTTGTGAACAGGCAGTTTTCTGATGAAGAAATCAAAACTATTTAGCCATATGAAAAATGGCTAAATCACTATTAATTAGAGAAATGCAAATTAAAACAACCTTGATGTATCATTTTACACCTTCAGACTGACTAAAAAGATAGAAGGGGAAATGACAAATGTTGGAGGGAATGTGGAAAAATTGGGGTCTTAATTCATTATTGGTGGAGCTGTAAGCTGATTCAGCCATTTTGTAGAAAAATTTGGAATTTTGCCCAAGAGTTATTAAACTGTCTATGTATCCTTTGGTCCAGCAATACCACTATTGGTATTTCCCAAGATGATTAGGGAAAATGGAAAAAAACCCTACATGTTCTGAAGTATTTATAGCAGTTTTATTTTGGTGGAAAACTGGAAATTATGAGGATGCCTATTAAACAGGGAATGGCCAAACAACTGGTAAGATATGTTTATGATGGAATATTTATAAGAAATGATGAGCTCAATGATTTTAGAAAAGCATGGAGAGATCTCCACAAAATAATGAAGAGGAAATATGAGAGGAAATAAGAGAACATTGTATGCTGTAATAGCAGTGTTGTTTTAAGAACAACTTTGAATAACCGAGTCATACTGATTGTTATAAATACCCAAATCAACCTCAAAGATCCGATGAAGGAAAATGCTGTTTGAATCCAGAAAGAAATATTGCTGTGGTGTAAAAGCAGATGAGCTGGTTGATTTAGAGAAACATAGAAAGACTTGGACTTTTGAAGGAAGATGCTACCCACCTTCAGAGAGACTGATGATAGGAGGAAATAAGCATAGCATGGTCTTACATATATGTGTACGAGTATATATATGTGTGTATATGTATGTGTGTGTGTTTACACATATCTATTTATGTACATACATGAAAATGCATGTGTGTATATATGTATATTGCATGTGTATAAAGATAGAAAGATAGATAAATATCCATGCTTAATTGCAGACTTTTTTGGAGTAGAGGAAGGAAGGGGAAAAAATTATAAGAAATGCATAGCAGAGAACAAAACAATACCAACAAGGAAGCAAAGAAAAGCTGCACAGTTTTGGAAACAATGTGTAGTATTTATTATATAGGTTTTCTTAAAATGGAAATTTATTGTTTTATTTTGAATCCTGTCTTATTATCTTCTGTGTACATTGAAGCATTTTTTTTTCTTTTTTCTTTTGTATTTAAGTGTAAAATAAGAAAAATCATAAAATGGAAAATTCTTTTAAAAAAAGACAAAGACAATAGAGAGGGACTTATGGGTTACATAAACAACAAGATGGGGACTAGACATTTTCTCTTATTCCCACAACCTCTCAAACATCTCTAAAACAAATTATGCACCAAAAATAAAATAACTTCAGTTGTCTCCTTGGACTATGATACCCAATATTCAAAAGAAGGCAAAATACATGAACTGACAACTCCCCTGAGTTCTTTCTCCCCCTACCTTTCCCCCTTAGCCATCATACTACTGGCAGCAAGGCTGTACTAGTCAATCCAAGAAGGAGCGAATAAATGTAGCATTTCAAAGACAGCAACAGCAATGGAGTTGACAGCAGAAGGGTTAGTAAGAGACTTTTTTTGACACTCACACAAGGGGGAAGGGATGAAGGAGGAAATCTGATGACAGTAATAATGAAGAGGCAGGCCTGGAGCATTATGGATAGAAACTGTCAATGTGTTACCTACAGGTGAATCCAGGTAGGAGTTTGGGTAGGATAAATTACAAAGTGGATGAAAAGGGTGGTGAGTGGAACTGCAGGATAGAGGGGAGTATGTGACGTGCCTCAGTCAAACCAAAGGCCAGAAATTAGGGGAAGGTGACCCCTGTCAGACCCCAGTCTCAGAAAGAAAAAAGGTTACAATGAAGTGGATGGGAGGGAGGGGGTAATGACTGAAAAGTGAAAAAAGAAGGAGGCCTTGCTTTGGTGGTGGGAAATAGTTCCATTAATGAATGCTCCTACAGGTGAAGAAAATGACCTGTGAAAGGAGATGGAGACTTTGCACTGAATGAGATCTGAGGGATTCAGTGCTTGAAAAGACCACTCCTCCTACCTCTGGATGGGGGGAGCTGGAACTTCTTGGGGCAAGCAGCATCAGAGGGTGTGAGAAGGGTTACTAAGGAGATCTGAGGCAAATAGGTAAAAGAAAGTAAAGAGTGGAAGGGTATAGATCAGGGACAGTTGCAGGGGGAGGGTCCTACCTTGGGGTTGTGTCCTTTATGATACCAACATGAATAGGCACTTTTCTGAGAGTTAGATACAATAGAAAAGGCAGTAGCAAAAAACTGCTTGTGGGAGAAACCAAAATGGATGCCTTGGAAATTATTTGCATGAGAAATTCTGATAATAGAGGCTAGATAATTATAGGAGTCATGAAGCAAAAAATAAGGGTCTAGAGTGGACACAAAGAGAGATTAGATAATAAAGAAAGTCAAGAAATCCCTTTTGGAAAGGGGTACAAAATGAAATATTAAAAAGTAATGAACAGGACTAATTCAATGAGAGCACAGGGAGAGGGAATATACTTAACTGAGAGTGGAGAAAGAGGAGAATTATATAACTAAATAAAGACAAGAAAGAAAAAGGAGCCAATAGACAAAATCCCAAAGGGGAAGGATTAACAAATGTGAGGAAGGATCTGGAATGAGCAAAGAGAGCCAGTGGAAATATGGTCATCTGAAAAAAGATTAAGCTAAAGTAACTGAAGAAACATAGTACAGTGCTAAAACCCAATATTGGAGACAAATGGAGGAAACTATAAACCTAACTCATAATTTTAAATGTGAATGGATTAAATAATCCAATAAAATGAAAAAGGGACAGATTGGAGAAGAAAATAAAACCCTTCAGTTTATTGCTTACATGAAACACATTTAAAACACCCCCAAAATTCACAAAATAAAACTGAGGAGATGCAAAAATATTTACCACATTCAGAAATAGAAATGAATAAACAAAGAACTATATTATGGTGAAAACCACCATAGACAGTAAACTAGTATTGGTAATAAATTTATATGCTCCAAGTGCCTTGGCATCCAGATTCATAAAGGAAATGTCTTGAACTACAAGAAGACACAGATATCAATATAATAGTGACAGGAGACTTCAATTTTCTTTTCTCAGCTTTGTTAAACAGAAAGGCAAACAAAAGGGAAAATATGGAATTGAGCCAACTCCTGGAGAAACTAAAGTTAAGATTTTCCTAAAATGTAGGTCTGATCATGTCACATACACCACCACTCCCACTCAATAATTTCTAATGGCTTCTTATTAACTCCAGGAGCAAATGCAAAATGCAAAGCCCTTTATAACCTACTCCCCATCTATTTTTCCAATCTTCTTATACCTTTCCCCAAATGTACTCATTAATCCAATGAAATCATCTCAATAAATATAGAAAAAGACTCACAAAGAAGAGCAGTTTTTGATGCTAAACCATCCACAAAGTTGTAAAGGTATGTTTTTAATAATGCCATAAAAAGTATCCATCTAAAACCAAAAGCAAGCAATATATGCAATAGAGATATATTAGAACCTTTTCCAATAAATATAAGAGTAAAGCAAGGATGACCACTCTCCCCATTCTTATTTGAAATATTTCTAGAAGTGTTAGCAATAGCAATGAAACAAAAGAAAGAAATTAAGGGCATAAAAATAGGCAAGGGGGAGTTCAAAACTCTTCTATTTGCTGGTGACATGATGCTTTATTTGGAAAATTCTAGGAAATCATCACAGTTATTATCTGAGACAACTAGTAGCTTCAGCAAAGTTGCAGACTATAAAATAAATCCTCAAAAATCAATGACATTCTTAGATAAAAATAACAAAACACAAGAAGCAATAATACAAAGGGAAACCCTGTTCCAAATAACTAAAAAAATTACATAAAATATCTGGGAAAAAAACTTACTGAAACTCACAAAAGGCCTTTATAAATTCAATTACAAAAAGTTTCTTAAAGAAATAAAGAATAAAAAAAAAGAAATAAAGAAAAACTTAAATAGCTGGAGTAATATTCAGTGCTCATGGATAGGACATGCCAACATAGTAAAAATGACAAAACTACCAAAACTGATTTATTCTAATGCAATAAAAATAAAATTACCAAGGGATACTTTATAGAACTTGATAAAGTAACAACAAAATTTTGAAAAATAAAAGATCTAGAATATCAAGGGAAATGGTGAAAAAGAAGTAGTGACAAAAAGATAGTAGTACTTTTAGATCTCAAACTATAGTGTGAAGCACAAGATATCCAAACCATCTGGTAGTGGATAAAAAATAGACAGATAACATAGGTAGATAGACAGACAGACAGATTAGATAGCTCAATGAAATACCTTAGACAAATGATATTCAGATACAGCAGAACTCAATAACAAGTGTTTGATAAAGTGAAAAATAAGGGGCAGAGCCAACATTGTGGAATAGAAAGATGTACATACTCTAGCTCTTCCCCCACAGCCCATAAAGTACCTGGAAAGAAAGACTCTCAACAAATTGTGGAGCAGCAGAGGTCACAGAACAATAGAGTGGACGAGATTTCCAGCCCAGGATGACCTAGAAGTCTGACGGGAAGGGTCTATCACACCAGATGCAGAGTGGAACCCAGCCTTGGCTGCACAGGTTGGGAGGAGTGGGACCTGAGCAGGCCTCAGAGGCAGAATCCCCAGCAGCAGTGGAGGTTCACAGGTCCCTCAACCCTCAGGTGACAAAGATACTTCAAAGGTCAGTGAGAAGGCTTTTTCACCTCCGAGACAAGGGAGCAGGGTCTTTCCCTAGACTTGGCCCCAGGTGGCAGCAATGGCAGCAGCCAGCCTCCATTGTTGAAGCACTCAGCTTAAAGTCTCTGGGGAAATTGAGCAGTTGATCTTAATCTCGGTCATGAACGAGCCAGGGAGTAAACTCCTCTCCCTTGATTTTGCCACCTTGGAGGAACTGAGATTTTATAGGCCCCTAGAGTATACCCTACTCTTGACAAAGGACCCAAAAGTCAAGTAACTGGTTGGGAAAATGCCCCAAAAAGGGGAAAAAAAAATGAAACTATAGAAGGTTACTTTCTTGGTGAACAGGTGTTCTCTCTCATTCTTTCATATGAGGAAGAACAATGTTTTCCATCAGAGGAAGACATAAAGTCAAAACTTCTGTGTCTAAAAACTCCAAATTAAATATGCAATGGTCCCAGGCCATGGAAGAGCTCAAAAAATATTTTGAAAATCAAGTAAGAGAGGTGGAGGAAAAATTGGGAAGAGAAATGAGAGCAATGCAAGAAAATCATGAAAAGCAAGTCAACAGCTTGCTAAAGGAGACCCAAAAAATGCTAAAGAAAAATAACACCTTAAAAATAGGCTAATTCAATTGGCAAAAGAGGTCCAAAAAACCAATGAGGAGAAGAATACTTTAAAAAGCAGAATTAGCCAAATGGAAAAGGAGGTTCAAAAGCTCATTGAAGATAAAGTGAAAAATGTAAATTACCTAGGCAAAAATAATTTTTTTATTTTATAAAACCTTCTGAGAAAATTGCAAAGCAATCTGGAAGAAATTAGGTTCAGACCAACACCATACACTATATTCCACAATACATACTACATGGATATACAACCTTATTATTAAAATTCATATTATTAAAAAAATTAGAAGAAAAGTAGATCATATAACTCTCAGAGATATGGGAAGGAGAAGCATTCTTAATCAGATCAAATCATTCTTATTCAAAAACCAAAGGAGACGGGGTAAAAACAAAATGTGAGATTGGCAACTTAAATAAACAGGATCTTGCACATAGTAAGTGCTCAATAAATGTTTATTGAAATAAACTGAATTTTACTCCCTGTTATCTCTCTGCAGATAGCTCACTACATGACCTTGGATAAGTACTGTAATCACTCCAAGATGCAGTTTCTCTATGTATCAAAATAGAGATAACTTTGTCTTCTACCTCCTGGAGCTATTTCAGATGCCCTGACCTACTTTTCTTGTTACCTTCCCTTCTAAAACTCATCTTGAAATATAAGAATTTCTGAAAACTATAAATGCAATCTTCAAGAAATCAGATTTAGGGATGAAAGATGTAAATATACAAATATGTACATGACAGCTTCTACATATATATCTGCATGCCCACATAGGTATATAATGACTCTAAGCTGTGTATATATACATATATGTATATGTATACATGTATGTGCATAACTCCTTTCCCCCAGAAATGAGTTACCAAAGGATATAAACCATTTTCAAAAGACACTTACATGATAACTTTCTGGTATATTTGGAGGGAATAGCAAGTTGTACATGGTAGATGGGCAATTTCATGTGCAATCATCATTTTAATTGTACTGTGTTACAGAAATGCTTGTCTTATCCGGTGAATTGAAAATATATACATATAAGTATGTATTAACATATATATATTTGCAAAGTATTCACCATCACATGAAAGAATACGCTCACTAACAATAAGAGAAATGCAAATCAAAACAACACAGATTTTACCTCACACCCTGTAAATTGGAAAAGTTGATAAAAAGCAGCAACAGTCATTTTAAAGGGGTTGTGGAATGATAGGTACATCAATACATTGTTGGTGGATCTCTGAAATGAAGCAATACAGAATCATGCAACTAAAGTGACTAAAATGTCCCTACCCATTGAAGCAGAATCTCCATTACTAGGCTTATACCCCAAGGAGCCACTGATAAAAATAGAATCCCCATACAAACCAAAATATTTAAAGCAGCACTTTTTGTGATAAAGAATTGGGGGGAAATAGATGTCTACTAATTAGGGAATGGCTAAACAAATCATGACATATGAATGTAATGGAATAATACTGTGCTATAAGAAATTATGTATGTGATAAATACAGAGAAGCATGGAAAACTGTCTATGAAATAACATAAAGTGAAGTAAACAAAGCCAAGGAAACAATACATACAATAAGTAAAACAACACAAATGTAAAGATCAAATGTAACGATACACATACATGTATACATACATATATGTATATATACACACAGCTTAGAGTCATTATTTACCCATGCACCAAAAATCAAAAGTGAATAGTATAAAATTATAAAGATCAAGAAAGACTCCAGTGAACAAATATGAGAAGATACATTCAACCTTCATGGAGGTGGGTCCACAGGTGTTCCATGTTCTGGACTTTTTCAACGTATCAATCAGTTGTGCTAACTTTTTTCCTCTTTAAAATAATGCTGTTTGTTATATGGGACGACTCTTTGAGATGAGGAGAAGAAGGGATAATTGGGATATGTATGATGATGTAAAGACAGAAGTAATCAATAAAAACTTAATTTAGAAAAGACAGTGGAGAGGAGACCCCTTTAAAAAATTTTTTTTCCCCACTGCCCCAGTTTTTGCCAATGTTATAATTCACTAACCCCTTCTTCTATTAGATAAAGTATTAGGATTCCCTAGGTCTTTGTTAAACACAAAACTAGATGCTCCCAAAGAGTCTAAGTGTAATTTTCTGTGTTCTATAATACCAGACAAACACCTATGGTTGGAAATGTTCTAATTTCTGAAAGAAATTTGCCCTCTTGAAGTCTGAAGACAGAGAGCATGGCATAGTGTATATATAACGCACCTTTGAGTGAAGAAAACCTTGGTTCAGTCTTGACTCTGGTATGTATTAAATATGTAACTATGGGGAAGTCACTGAATCTCTTAATACAATACTGCAGGTAGCTCTCTCTAAGACTATAGTTACATATATTTATATGTCTATGTTGATATCAACTTATATTTTATTTTTGAGACCTGGTCTCTCTCTCAGTTCTGATTAACACAGAAGTATTAATCTCCATTTTTCCAACCTGGGCTAGTCAACCCTTCTTTAGGTATTTTGATGACTCTTTTTTCTTGGGTGCTCACCATATTTGGGTGGGACTTGGTGCAGATGCTCAAATGCCTTTAGGCCACTAAAATGCAGAACTACCTGAACTGAAAGATCTATCAGCCCCAGTCTATCCTAGTAGCATGGATTATAGGCATGGGCCACTACACCCAACCCTAATATTAAAATTAAGTATGAGGATATCCCCTTAAATGAAATTAAAGATCTGAACCCAACTACAAAGTTTTAAAAAGAAATTGCAAACTATGACTTCCCCTGGTTTGGTTATTTGGTTCTGTCCCAGATGCCATCTGACCTTTAAAAAACAACCACAAAATTCTCCTTCCCCCTTCTCCTACAGTGGCAGCTGACAGTAGCCCACATGTCAACAACAATTTCATGTTTTGTCTAAAAGGACTTTTGTGTCTGGAAATGACAGTCTCCTATTCCTGGAAATGCCTATAGATAACTGCATAGAAGCCACAATCACTTTACTGGTAGCATACTTTCTTTGGGACCCAAAACTGTTCTACAGGTTGAACAGTCCCTTAATTTTCCCAAGCCTAGGACAAAACTCTCTTTGCCTTACCTCATTCCAAAAATTTTGCAGTTCTCTCTGTCTGTCTGTCTGTCTGTCTGTCTCTCTCTGTCTGTCTGTCTCTCTCCTCCCTCCCTCCTTGCCTCCTTCCCTCCTTCCCTCCCTCCCTCCTTCCCTCTCTCTCTCCCTTTCTCTCTCTCCCCTCTCTCTCTCTCTCTCTCTCTCTCTCTCTCTCTCTCTCTCTCTCTCTCTCTCTCAACAGTCATTTCAATCAAAGACCCATTGTATACATTCTAAAACTCCAGTTCTAACCTCCCACCCCCACACTTAGCCCATGGTCAACCATACTGGCCACACCCCTGATTTTAGTCCTTCTGACAAGTAAAAGACTTCCTTTATTTTATTTTCCTCATTTAATTTTTTCTTCTCAACATAGTCGTATTAAAACTGCTATGTCTTAGTTTTCTGAGCTAGGGTAGTTTAAAGAGGCAGTGAAATTTAGTGGAAAAAAACCCACTGAATTTGTAGTCATGTAGCCTTGATACATGTAATTCTAACCTTGGCTTAGAATATGAGTTGTGTTAATTGCTTAGTTCTATGACCTAGCTCAAGTCACCTCCCTGACACTCAGTTTTCTCATCTTTAAAACAAGAGAGTTTCAACAATTGGGGGAATGGCTAAGTAGACTGTGGAATGCAAATGTGTAAAAAAGAATTCTTGGTTTGAGTCTCGCCTTGGTCAAGGAGGCAAACTGAGGAAAAGAAAAGTAAAAATCTTTTAATTAGCAAAAGACAGCAAGCAGTTGGGTATACCCAGCTCTGTCTCCTCCCATTAAACTGTCATTACATTTTATAGACTAGGGCAAAAGATAAGGGCAACAATAAGATTGTTGGTACATTAAATCATGAAGAAATGGGATTAGTGTCATCTCAGCTCCCCCTCATTACAGTATCAAAGGGAGATAGGATTAGTATACATATGCGATGGTATGTCCAGAACACCATCTCATACAGGTTGGCTGTGCATGTACCCAAGGTTTAAACTAGCTTTAAACATGAAGACATTCAGACTCACTCTACACTAGTAGCTGACTTCGCACAAGTGAATATTACTGCATCATCAGAAATTGGAAGATTACTATGAACTAAAGCAGAATGAAGTGAGTAGACCCAGAAAATGTTAATGACATTAATGGAAAGAACAAAAAAAAACCAGTTAAAATTAAATTAGATCGTATGATTATAATGACCAAGCTTTGGTCCGAGAGAAGAGGTGAGAAAATGTACTTCTCTCCCTTCTCTTCAGAGATGTAAGACATGGATGGCATTAACTCTTTTCTATTCTGTGATACAAGGAATTGCTGTTCATTGAGTAGGAGGAACAATAAGATGGATATATTTGGAAATGAAGGTGATGTAAAATAAAATATTTAATTATTTTTCAATAAAGCACGGGGGGGCGGGGATTCAATGACCTCCATGCTCCATGTTTCCTTCTATCTCTACATTTATCATTCTATGATTCCTTGAAAAATACATTTATAATTTTCATAAACTCTTACATTTCAGCTCAGTTTTAAAAGGGAGAGCACCAAGAAAATAGGTCAGAGGATCTGAAATGGCTCCAGGAGTTAGAAGACAGAATTATCTCTATTTTGATGCACAGAGGAACTGCAGCTTGGAGATTACATCACCGATGCAAACACATAGTGAGCTGTCCTCAGAGAGATGGCAGAGAGTTCAATTCATTTGATTTCAACAAACATTTATTGAGCATTTATTATGTGCAAGACTCTGCATACCAGCCCCTACAAAGTCTGTTGAATCAAACTGAATTGAACTGAACTAGGATCCCCAGAGAATTCTCTGGCCCCATATCTCTGGTTCTTGACTGACTCATTTCTGAGCATCCCGAGGCTCTCTCATCTGAGTAGGCACATAATTTGTAGATAGTCAAGGGAGTCCACAGAAGACTCCCCTTCATTTCTTTTCTGTTACTTCTTGTTCTGAATTACGAAGTGGTGACCTGTCTACTTCACTTTCATTCACTCCTTCACCACCAGGATTTAAGCCTGGTAGAAGCACCCACAATGTCAGCAGACATTGGCTCCAGACATTACATCACCATTGATGATGAGCTATAAAATAATAAATTTCTTGCCTTTGTTTGGAGTCATAGCTGAGTAGAGGGGTACCCTGGGACAACAAGGTAATGCAGTGGATAGAGTGCCTGGCCTGAAGTCAGCTGTGTGATCTTGGACAAGTCACTTAATTCTACTTGCCTCAGTGTCCTCATCTGTAGAATAAGCTGGAGAAGGAATGGCAAACAACCAGTATCTTTGCCAAAAAAGAAAAAATAAAATCCAAATGGGGTCACAAAGAGTTGGACTTGGCTGACCAAGGACAACAAATAGGGGCACCCTATTCATTTCAAAGTTTCCTAGTCTTTTGGATGTTACTACTCTCTCTCACATCACCCCTTGCAAGCATTCATCAGAACCATTCTACTAAAATTGCTCTCTCAAAGCTTCCTAGTGGTCTGCTAATCACCATAGTCAGTAAGTAACCTTTTTTTTTTAAGTCTCTTTCTCTTTTTTTTTCTGCTGCTTTTAACACTTTTGGAGACTCCCTTCTGCTGTTGCTTCAGGGACACCAGAGACACTTTTAATTCTCCTTCCTCTGTAATATAGTCCCTTCTGTCTTACATCAAATCCTCTCACTGACCTCTAATGATGAGTGTTCCCCAAAAGTCTGACCTCTTCCCTTCTCTAGAGACACTTTTTCCCTCAGCAATCTCAATTTCCATTACCATCCCTTTGTAGATGATTTCCAGGCTACATCTCTAATACTGATATCTCTTTGGAACTACAGGCCCTTTATCTTCTCCTTTTTATTTTTCCATTTCTTTCTTTGTCATCACCATTTATCATAGCTCTCAAGTTCAAAATCTTGGAGTTATCTTTGATTGAAAGGCAACATGGTATAGTAGACAGAGCACTGGACTTGAAGTCAACATGACCTGGATTCAGATCCTTGATCAGATATTTACTAGCTGTCTGATGTATGGCAAGCCATTTAACCTTTCTGTGCCTCAATTTCATCATCTGTAAAATGAGAGGGCTTTCAGCTTCCTTTCAGTTCTAAATCTGCTATCTGGTGCCTCTTCTTTCTCATATTTCTTTATGTCAACTCTGAAAATAAATGACCAAAGAGTCACAGAAGTTATGTAACTCTGAAAAAAATACTGAAGAGCTCACAGAGGTAATCACAACAGCTGTTAACTCTGAAATATAAAATAAAATAAAACAAAACTGCTAACAGTGGTTATAAGTAAAAAACTTTTTTTTATTCCATTGGAGGAGAGAAACTAGACATGCCTTCCTGGGCCTACTGTAGAGGAGACTCACTGCAATGAGACTGAGCCTTGGCACATATAACTATGGCTAGACAAAGAATCAACAACCGTGGTAAGGTACAACAGCAACAGTGAGGCAGCCTTCATTCTAGTGCTTTGTGATGAGGTCTGGGGGTTGCTTACCCAGACTCAGAGACTGTCAGTGCTGTGATTTAGTTGCAGCAGAGCCCATCCAGAAGGTGAACCCAAAGGATTGTTGTTATGCCAAACTCAGGACACAGCTTGCTTGCGTTGGGCCTTAGCTTTGGAAAACAAGTTGTCTCCTGATAGTAAAAAGAAAGGATTGAAAAGAGAGGGGTGGACTTGGAGTGGGGATCCTGACATCCAATACCACGGCTTTCTCAATTCATTTCCACAGCATCTCTTCCAGTTATCCCTTCCTCTATACTCCCCGTTTTCATCCTACTACAGTCACAGTATTGCCACATATGTGGATAAACTCCTCCTACCAATTTTCCTGCCTTTGCTCTTTCCCACTCCTACCTATCCATTCTTCCTACCATAATGAGAATAATGTTCTTGTGATCTAGTCACATTACTCCAATGCTCAACAACCTCTTCTAGATCTGTTTTTCCTACCAAGTGAAGTTTAAACTCCTTCACTTGGCATTTAAGGTTCTCCCAAATCTGACACCGCCTGACATTTCCAGCCTTATCTCATACTATTCTCTCCACATAATCTTTGATCCAGACAATTGGACTTCTTTCTATATTTCCCATAAACTGTACCTTGTTCCCTAGGCCTTGAGGATCTTCCCTCCCTCTCTTTTCACTTGCTGAAATCCCAGCCATCCTATAAAGTTCCACTTAGCATTGCCTCCTCCAGGAAGCCTTCTTTGATTCTCTCTAAGTCATTAACACTCTCCCCTCATTGGACTGAATGTGGAAATTTATTTTGCAACTTTCTAATGCATTTATCATTCATAATGCACAAATTATATATTTAGCCATTATTCAATAGGCATGTTGAATATTAAACATGTACAGTGTGCATAGCACAGGATTTGGTAACATGCAAAGTTCTTTTAATATTATATTTTTTCCCAATTACATGTAAAAACAATTTTAAACATTTTTTTAAAATTTTGAGTTCCAAATTCTTTCCTTCCCTCCCTTTCCTCCTTGCTCTGAGACAGTAAATAATCTGATATGTCATAATATGCAATCAGGTGACATACAAAGTTTAGATAAGACATGATCCCTGTGGAATAAAACACAACCACATGTAATTATAATACAAAATAATGTTTTTTAAAAACCACATAATATACACCTTTTATGCTTTGGTTGGACCTGTGATTTGATAAGTGTAGGGAACTCTTTATGTCTAGACCAGGGGTGGGGAACCTGAGGCCTCAAGGCCAACCTGTGAAGTTTGGATACAGTCTAAGGGTCACACTTGAGGACTTCAAGGGCTACAGGTTCCCTACCTCTTGTCTAGAGACTTTCCACCAATGAAAGCAACAACTTGTCTGTAACTTCTAGTTTTAGAGAGTTGCTTGGGGCACAGATGTCAAGTGATTCTGGTCACACAGTTAGTATGTGTCAGAGACAGAATCTGAACCCAGCTCTTCCTGACTCCATGACTTACTACCATCCATGACTTCTGTTTTGTTGTAGCATAGTGGAGAAAGCATTGCCTTGGGACACCAGAGATGGGGGTTCTGTAGTATGACATGGATGATTACAAGCTGGATAACTGGACATTACCTCTCCTCTTTTACCCTCAGTTTCCTTCTTTGTAAAAGCAAAGGGTTCCACTAGGTGATCTATAATGTTGCTTCAAGATCTTGAATTCTGTTCTAAAAATACCAATCAATTACTTTAGCAATGACTTTGTTTTACCTGTTTTTCTCCATGTAAATTTCAACCATGTGCTATTTTGACAACTAATCTGAGTTCAGATTTCATTGGGTAGGTGATAAGGAACCACTAAAGGATTTTGAGAGGACTGGTTTGATCAGTTATGCATCAAGAAGACTGATCTGACCACTATGTGAAGTATGGCTTACAAGAAGTATACTTTTAGCTTTAACATAAGGGAAATCATTTTTAACTTTAGTCTAAACATAAAGAAAATCTTCCTAGTTTTTGGACAGCAGTCTAAAAGTAGATCCAAGAAACTCCCTAGGGAAATAGTGAGTTCCTTCTCACTAGAGGCCCTTACTCTACTAAGGGCAGCTAAGTGGCACAGTGGATAGAGCATTGGGAATGGAGTCAGGAAGACCTGAGTTCAAATGCAGTTTCAGATTCTTACTAGCTATGTGATCTTGGGCAAGTCACTTTACCTTATTTGCCTCACTTTCTGCATTTGTAAAATGAGCTGGAGATGGAAATGGCCAACCACTCCAGTATCTATGCCAAAAAAACTCCAAATGGGGTCACAGACTTGAACTTGACAGAAAATGACTGATAGACTTTCAAGCTGCCAAGTTAGATGACTATTTGTCAGATATGTGGCAAAAGGGATTTTTAAGCAGGTAGATAAATGCAGATAACTTCCAGATTGATGTATGCAACTCTAGTCTCTCTCTTGAGCTCCAGTTCCATACCACCAATTGTCTTTGAGACTTGTCATACTAGATGTTCCGTAGATGTCTCCAATTCAACATGACCAAAACAGAGCTACACTTTTCCACCTAACCTCTCCACTCTTCCAAAATTTCCTATTACTGTTGATGGCATCACCATTCTCCCAGTCAACTAGGCTGGTTAATTGCTTATCATCTTTACTCATCTATCACCCTCAACCCATGTATACAGTGTATTGCCAAATTTTGTCATTTCTACTGTCAAAACATTTCTCTTATATCTTCTTTTCACTTAGACAACCTCCATTCTGGTATGTGACTTCTGAAATATTGCAATATCTTAATTAATCTTCCTATCTCACATCTCTTCTTACTCCAATCTCCAATCTGTCCTCAACTCCCACCAGCTAAAGTCATTTTCCTAATATTTAGATAGGTCTAATCTACAACTCTCTACCCTCTCTCCCATATATTCACTCTTCGCTGTTCTTTCTTCACTTGTGTCCAGCTCCTTATGACTCCATTTTGGGTTTTCTTGGCAATATGCTAGAATGGTTTGTCATTTCCTCCTTCAGCTCATTTTATAGATGATGAAACAGGCTTAAAGGGTTAAATGAGAGTTAAATTGTTTACGCAGGGTCACACAGCTAGGAAGTGAATGAGGCAAGATTTGAACTCAGGTAGATGAGTTCTCCTTACTCCAGACATAGAACTCTACCCATTGTACCACCTAGCTACCGCAATAAACTCCTGCCTCCACCATGATTAAATATAAAGTTCTTTGTTTGACATCTAAAGCCCTTTACAACCCGGCGCCTTCCTACCTTTCTACTACCACTTTGCGCACATTCTACAATCCAGCTACATTGGCCTAATTATTAGCCTTCCTACAAGACGTTCTGTTTCCCAACTCTGTTCGTTTGCAGTGGTTGTCCCCCATTCTTGGAGTGTTCTTCCTGCCTTACCTCCAGCTTGACTTCCTTTGCTCTTTCAAGAATAACTTGCATTCCCACCTTTTGCAAGAAGTCTTTCTTAGTTCACCGATTGCAAATGTCTTCCCTCCAAGATTATCTCCCATCTACTTTGCATACAGCTTGGATATACAGAGATATTTTCATGCTGTCTTTTTGTTTCCCCATTATAATATGTATTCTCTGAGGCCAGGGATAGCGTTTTTGTCTTTCTTTGTATCCCCATTGCCTAGCACAATGACTGCCCTATAATGCGCGTTTAATAAATGTTTGTTGACCTGCTGACTGGCTGACTCTGAGATCCTTTCCAACTCTGAGATTCTGTGGTTCTGTGTGTTGATCCTGTCTGAATCACAGAATAGGGGAGAAACTCCTGGAGGCCACTTCCTTTCAGCCTTGAAAGAAGTATCTTATGTAATTATTCCTCATTTGGAAGCCAGCTTGAGGCTGGAAAGCTTTTTTTTCATTCTAGCAATAGGAACTGCATTCTGTCCTGGAAAAATAAATCTTCTCTTTATCCAAATTGTAAATCAAAATAAAATGTTCAGAAAGTGGGAGCATTTGAGGCATTTCTCTCTCTCTCTCTCCATACCTTTGCATTGGTTCTTTGTGAGTCTCTGAGAGAATCAATATTTGGATCAATAGCTATTTTGCTTTAATTTATTGGTGCCTATTGCCTAAACCTAATTAGTGTGTTTTAGAGCTGTGTGTGACTTATGAGTATTGCCTGAATATGGACAGATCAATCCCTGGTACCTCAGAGCTAGCTTTTCTGTAACGTAAGGTAGTCTTTCTCCAAGCCAAGTTTGTTTCCAGTTAGTAAGGGCTAAGGCTGAGGGTAAAGTGGAGGGGGTGGTGAGAAGCATGGCAAAGGATATATATGGATATGCATGGGGAGTATGGATAGGACATTTGGATTTTGCTGACTTAATATCTCTTGAAGTAAATGTGACATGTAGGACAGAAAACTACACCATTAGAAGACAATGCTCTAATAGTTAAATAGGTAAATAGCTAGATAAATAGAAATGTATGAATGTTTGCCATTATAACTAATACACAAACCTTGTTGAACTGGAAAAGTTTTCCATTAAGAAACACATGTCTTTTAAAATGCCTCAGATTAGCAATTTGGAAGGTGCTCCAATTATAGGTAACTCTGTTTTGGTAGATGAGGAAGAGAAAAGTGCCACCAATAGAAAATCCACACGTACTGTACTATTTCTCTGTTGAGATTAAGGTCCACTATGAAAGTGACTTTTTAATGGAGTTAATCAGAAACCTGGTCCTCAAAAGTAAATGAGAGATTCTGTGACTCAGTATGAACTGACTGTACTTTTAACATTGCTTGGGAAAGAAGACATAGCTCACATACATTTTTAATAAAGAAGAAAAGCTAGATCATAGAAGTAATATTGTCCCTGTTTTACAGAGGAGACAGGTGAGACTCTGAGAGGTTAAGTGATTTGCTCCATGGCCACCTAGCTAATACACATCTGAGGCAAGATTTGCACTCAGTTCGCCTGACTTCATGTCCGAGACATTTTCTGCTATGCCATTCTAACTCTTGTTATCATCTGAGGACATCAAACAAGGTTTCATGGAGAAGATGATATTTGAATTGAGCTATTAAAAAAAATTCTACTTCAATAAGCATGGAAACATCATTGGGTTTTGAAGGCTGTGCCAAACTGGCAAGTTCTATAAACTAGAAAAGTTGCAAATATAAGACTAGCAACAGATTGCACCAGTTGTCAGAGGATCATGCTAATTCTTTTTTTTTTTTTAACTAAAAACTTATTTATTTAATTTTTAATTTGTGGGATAAAAAGTGTTTCCATAACAGCAGAATAAGAAAAAATAGATTGTACGTGAAACTGCAAAGCTATTATTTATAACTTGTTATTCCTTTAAAATATATAATAAAGTTATCATGTAAATTTCTTTTTTCCTTTCTTTTTCTCCCCCCCACCCATGGCTACCAATAGACATACACACACACACATGCACATATATATATATATATCATCCTATATATACTTCTATTTATCAGTTGTTTCTCTGGATGGCATCTAATTCTGTATGGAGAGGCTCATTGAGAACATGTTAGCCATTGGGTGATGAATTCTATGGCCATGGCTATGCAAGATAAAGATGAGAATAGGAAATGACCTCAGTTTAGGGCAATTCAGGGCAGTTGCTTTCTACTTCCATGGTGAAGAATCCATCAATGAGTCAATAGCCATTGATGACACCAAGTGCCAACTGTGTGCCAGGTGCTAGTAGATACAAGGACAAGAGTGACACTGCTCATAGGGGTTTACGATCCAGCCAGCAGAGATAACATGAACGTATACTGTTATATACAAAGTGGATAAAAGATGAATGAGTGACAGGAGTCACCAGCAGCTGGGGAAATCAGAGAAAGTTTCATGTTGAAGGCAATGCTTGAAGGAAACTCTTAAGAGGCAGGCATGAAACAGGAGTACATTACAGATATGAAGGACAGGCAATGTAAGCAAGCATGGAGACAGGAGATGGGGTGTCTTGTGAAAGAAACAATAAAAAGGCTTATTTGTTTAAGCGGTAATATGTGTAAAAGGGAATAAGGTATAATAAAATTGGAAAGGTAAGTTGGAGCTAGATTATAAAGAATGTAATATGCAAAGTAAAGCAGTATATATTTATTCCTAAAGGTAAGAGTGAGCCCCTGGAGTTTATTAAGAAAGCAAATGACATTGTCATTTTAGGAAAATCACTGTCCAGAAAGGATACTCTCTAGGGAGAGATTTGAGTCAGAAGGACTAATTATGAGGAAATTTCAATAGTCCAAGTGAGGGGTGAGGAAGGCCTGAACTATGGTGTTGGTTTTGTGTATGAAGAGAAAGGGACTGATGCAAAAATATTTTAGAGATAGAATTCACAAGACTAGGGAACTGATTGGATCACGGTTTGTAAATCTGGGTGATTCTTCAATAGAAATAGGAAAGTTAGGATGAAAGGTGAGTTTGGGGAAAAGACAATGAGTTCTCTTTTGAACATTATAGAATACATTTGGTGATGTGAGACTTAACTTCTGGAGAGAGATTGGCACCAGATATGTAGATATGAGAGTTATCTACATAGAGAAGAAAACTGAATCCAGAGGAATTGATGAAGTGACCATAAGAGATTAGAAAGTGAGAAAAAAACCTCAGGATACATTGAAAGTTATCTATGATGATCCAACAAAGGCTGATAAGGAATGATCTGTTAGGAGCAGAGCCAAGAGAGACTAGAGCCACAAAATCAGAGAGGTGTGATATATAGGATTATTTGTTGTTCAGTTGTGTCTGAATCTTCGTGATCCTATTTTGGGTTTTCTTGACAAAGATACTGGAGTAGCTTGCCATTTCTTTCTCCAGTTCATTTTATGAATGGGGGTGCTAAGGCAAACAGGGTTAAGTGATTGTCTATGCTTTAGGAACATCTCCCTAAAGGAAATTATTGACATCTTCTGGGAAATGATCAGAGGAATTTCCTGATCAACTTGATGAACTAACAGGGTTAGTTCATTGCCTAGGGTCACACAGTTAGTAAGTGTCTGAGGCCAGATTTGAACTCAGTCTTCTGATTTCAGACCAAGTGCTCTCTCTATACCACCTAGCTGCTTCCCTAACCCTTTCCCCCCTCCTTCCCAAAGGATGTAGACATCTTGTGAAATAAAAGAGAGATTATAGGATGATAGTTTAGAGATGACTATAGGCTCATGCGTGACTTTTTTTTTTTTTAAGAATACAACCTATTATGTGGGCAGTAGGAAATGAGCAACTAGATAGAAAGAGAGTCAAGATTAGGAATGGAGATAATTTAGGAGAAAAATGATCATGAGGAAAAGATCTATTTCTTCATTAGACAAGTAAGCAAAGGAGGGGAGAATGGCAATATTATTAAGGGGTTTTGAGAGGTGAAGCAGGGGAGAAGATGCAGTTTATGATGAGATGTACAATGGGCAGTGCATTGAATTGATCCATTGACAAGTGTGTCTTGGGCAGTTACTGAAGATGGACAGTGAACTGGGACCAGAAGTGAGTAGAAGCAATAGAGAAGACTGCCTTGATTTGGAAAATTGTGCATTGTCTTCAACATCAAGTATCTCAAAGCCCATGGTTTAGAATCATGGAATACGATGATCTCCAGAGGATCAATATTGTGATTTTATATGACTCCAAAGGCAGTGGAGAAATACATGATAGATATAAATAGCCTATGGCACATTACCAACCATGACTTGTCTTCAAGGAGAATGAAAGATCCTTGCGACTATGTACTATGGAAAAATGAAGCATGCTTGTCATGTAGCATGAGTGAAGAACACCAGATGCACAACCCAAGTTTAATATTTTATTAAATATTTATAGGGGCATAGAATTGAGGAGTTAGTTGATCAAATGATGAGATAAAAGGTAGTGAACCTGTGTTTGGGGCATTAGGAACATCTCCCTAAAGGGGATTATGGACATCTTCTGGGAAATGATCAGAGGAATTTCCTGATCAACTTAATGAACTACCAGGTGATGAATCTTTGTGACTTCTGACCTCTAATATATGGTATAGACATGTCCCTTAATGCTTTCTGGAAGATGGTTCTCAATGTTATGAATTAATTTTTTGGGTTATACTTCTGTGCGATGAACCATTTTGAGAGAATATAATCCTTAGTCCTAGACTTTAGAAGTGAATCTTTATCACAAACTCAGGCCTTCTACTACTCAGGAGATATGAATAACTTCCCTGGAGGCAAAGGTACATGACAGCTTCCTGTTCTTAGACTCTAAATTCCTGACTCCAACCTTGGAGAGGTAGTGAAATAGCATTTCAATCCAAGACATGATAGAAGAGGAACTCTGTAATCCAATGATGAGTTCCTGAACCCCAGCTTTCTGAAGAAATGCCAAAAGTCCTTGTCTTCTATATAAAGGAAAAGAAGATTTTTCTGGACCAAGGATAGAGAATGTTGCATTAGACAGCACTGACTGATAGAAATATTTCCAGAATCCAACCTTTTAAAAAGAGAAAGGAGATTTCCTGGACAGTTCCAATTTTTTTTTTTAAATTAGAAGAAAATCACTCAGTTGGCACCAAAGTTGGAAGAGCAATAGGGGAGTATGATCTTCCACTAGGAGGGGATCAGAATACCTGAACTTTGTTTTCTATCTTTACTATGAGTTATTTCTAAAGGCAGGTCTTATGGGAAAAGGGGTTACTGCTCTAGAAATGTCAAACTCATTTCCTTCTGTGGAGAGTCCAAGATGCCATAAGACTGGATCCCTATATTTAAAAGTGAGACTCACAAGAATGTGGCACAGTTGCCTGCCCATAATCCCAAGGGTTTCTCCAATCAGGGAAGTCCAAACCATAGGATAGTACCATAAGGCTGAATGCCTGTATGTATCTCTTTGGAGTAAAAAGGTCCAATACATATACATCTAGAAGAGTAAAAAAGTCTTCTCAATTTAGAAAGAAATAAAATATTAAGGTGATATGGAGCGAGGAGAGGATAAGGGAGGGATCTTTAGAGGGGAGGCTGAGGGAATAGGTCAAGCGGGAATATAGTAGGGTGTTTAGTTTAATACAAATAGGATGAAAAAGGAGGGATCCTTGGGATGATAAGGGAGAGATCTTTGGAGGGGAGGGTGAGGGAATAGGTCAAAGGGGCAAAGAAAAGGGTGTTTAGATAAATGAGAAGGGAGGGATCATTAGAGGGCCCCACCACCACTTTGGTTAAGTCATAGGAAGACAAGGTAGCAAGTGGGTGGTGCAGTGAATAAAGCACCTACCCTAGAACCAGGAGGACTCGAATCTGACCCCAGATACTAGCTGACATTTACTACCTGTGTGACCCTGGGCAAGTTACTTAACCTCAAATACCTCATAAAAAAAAAAAAGGCATATGTGGGTGTTTGGTGGGGAAGGAGATGTATCCTGCTAGAAATTTCTTTTGCTTACCTTCTGAAGAGTGGTTCTATGAATCTGGAGGACTTGAAGACCCTGAAGAAAGTGGGATTCCCCAGAGAGAGAAGAAATGGTATTGATTATTTATGAACATAGAGGGAATGGAGTGGGAAGCTGGACTCTGAGTCCTTTTTCATTGTGTCTTGTGTTTTCAGGGGTGGAGGTAGAATAAAGAATGTTCTGCATCTTATATATGCATTTTCTTGAGTATTTATCTGGAATTTGGGAACTTTAATCTAGATCTGTGGAGATCTAAACATGCCCTTTATTCTCACTGTATTCTGAAATTACCCAGAGGCAACTCTGAGTGAGGAAATATGAACTAAATGTGTCATTTTTAAGGAGCAACCCCCTAGATGGAACCTGGTTTGGGCTAGTCCAGGGCTTGGAGTACGGAGCCATACTTTACAGATCAAAATATCTTCAATACATTGAGTAGATATGCAGGGAATTTATGGAAAGATGAAGGGCAGAGACAAAAATTACTCCAAATGAATTTCAATCTGCAAATGGCAGCAGGTATACCCATATTGGTAAGATCTCAGATTCACTGAGTATTTTCAAGCATGAGCAGTAGGCTTTAAATGTTTAAAGCAAAAACATTTAAGGCAAAACAATTATGAAGAGGGTAAGGGATATTCTAAGGTATAAGTAATAGTATGAGCAAATGCAGGACGTCTAGGGGAAGAAAGAGGAAGGACAGAGAATAACCACGTCTGACTCTAGCATATGGAGATGGGAATATTAAAACTGGAAAGATAGTTCATGCTGCAATTGAGAGAGCATTTAATGACAGGCAAAAGCGTAGGGATTTAATCAACCAGATTTTTGTGCAAAGGAGTAACATGGCCACATGTACATGTAAGAAATAGTAGTCTAGTAGCAGTAGAAAGAAAAAATTGGTAGGGTGGAAGCGTGGGGAGGGACTGGGAAAGAGAAACCGCAAAACTTGTTTAGAAGGTTATAGTAATTTTTGAACAGAGGGGTAATTCACTAAATCCATGCATAAGAAAGAAATAGAAATTGTACGAGAAAGGGAATGATTGCTGGAGCAAGGTACATGGCTTCTTAAACTTTTTTCCACTCTCAATCCCTTCAGTGCTTCTTAAATGGTGGGTCGAGACCCCATATGGGGTTGAATTATCATCAAATTATTATCTTTATCATCAAATGTTTCAACTGGAAGGGACTTGAGAGATTACTTAGCCTAACCCTTTAAAGTGAGAAGCGAGGAAACCGAGATAAGAGGGGTGAAAAGAGTGTAATATCACACAATTAAGCGACAAAGTTGGAGTTTGTATGTGAGACTTTAAAAGAATGGGATTAAGGATACAATAAGAAGAATTAGCCTTAGTCAAAATCAGTCTTCCTCTGTGACCTATAGAAAGGAAAGAAGGATGATACTGAGAAGGGAGGAGGGAAAGAGAAGAGAGGGAAATTTAGGGAACTTCTTTCAGATGACTTCCATCTTTTCAGTGAAGCAGGATACTCAGTAATCTTCCTGTTAGTGTGTCCCTATCTAAAGCATGGGCAGCTAGGTGGTAAAGTGGATCGATAAAACACCAGGGCACATTTTTCTGAGTTCAAATCCAGCCTCAGATAATTAGTAGCTGTGTGACCCTGGGTAAATCACTTTACCCTGTTTGCCTCAGTTTCCTCATCTGTAAAATGAGTTGGTGAAAAAAATGGCAAATCATTTCACTGTCTTTGTCAAGAAAACCCCAAAAGGGGTCACAAAGAGTCAGTTACAACTGAAAATGAACGTCATCATCATCCAAAGCACACTGTTTTTATACTTTTATATAAAAGTGCTTAATATAATCTTTTCCTTCATTCATTCTCTTCATTAAGGGGTCAAAGAGTAAGAACACAGTTGAGGCCTTGAGGACTGAGGAAGAACTTTGCAGATAATAAATATAAAAGCCCTTTGTAACTTGAAGCACTGTATAAATGTGAATCCTTAATGATCTGCTATTGCTGGCTACTGGCTACTTGCTGCTAGCTGCTAGCAGCTGACTTCCTGGAAAAAGAATGAATTGTCAAGCATGACGTTTTCAAAGTCAGGGACTGAACCTCCCTCACCAAAATGAGAACTTTCTTGAGTCTAGCCTTTACCAGGGATAGGAAACCTTCAGCCTTGAGGTCACATGTTGCCCTCTATGTCCTCAAGTGAGACCCTTGTTCTGTGAAGTTCAGAATCAGTCAAAGGGCCACACTTGAGGACCGAGAGGGCCACAGTTTGTTCTGTGAAGTTTGGATTCAAAGGGCTGCACTTGAGGACCTAGAAGGCCACATGAGGCCTTGAGGCTGCAGGTCCTCCTCTCCTCCTCTAGACCATGGGATAACATAGTCATTTTCTGAGCCACACACTGTATCTGCAAGCACTGGGCAGGGCAGAGCATTTCTTTTATGCTGGAGCGGCAGCTCATGCGTTATTCATGAACTTCAGACCTTCACTGCTTTTTATGGCATCCCAGAATCATCCTTCCTACTCAGCCACAGAGCCCTTTCCAAGACTGCAGTGGCTGCCTGTGAGCCAGGACGGGGGCCTCTGGGGCCGTCAGCTGTCACGTACTGACTCCTGGGGAAGAAGCATATGGACTCGATGACTGCCTGGAATTCACCAGGGACCAGCATGATCTGTATTATCTTCTTGCTTTAAGTCCTTGGCTTCTTATGTCAGTGTTCCTAGGTATTTATTTATCGGTTAGTTTATCTATCTATGCATCCATTTATTTTACTACAGCTAAATTGCTAGCTTATTCAATTACTAGACCAAAGTGGGTTAGAGATAACTTGAACTAAAGATATTTAAACAGCATTCTTTGCTCCTGGCAATCTTGATTAAAGAGAAACAAGCTTAAGAGCTAGGGATTCTCCAGCCAAGCCCAGCTGATTTAATTGTGTATGTGGGGAGGGGAGGAGTGGGATGGGGAAAGTAGAAAAGGATGGTCTTAGACATTAGATGCCATTTTGCCATCACTTAAAATCTTTGGTGAAATAATAGACTTTTATCTAAATAAAAATGTTACTGGCATGCTGCTGCAGGCGAAGGCTAGCACCTAGCCCTCTAGCCAAAAAGGGTGTTACTTTCTTGTCCTAAAATGCAAATATGCATCCAGAATTCCATTCCAGTGTGTAAATTTCACTTTCCAGGACTTTAAGCAGAATCCTACATAACTAGCTGAAACAGACTTTTGGATGGATTTCATTTCAAGGGATTGGGAGGAGGAAGACAGGTGCTACAGTGCAGTCAACAGTTCCATTACCAAGGATGCAGTGCATAGTTACATTGTGAGAGGAGTGTCCATTGAGAGTCTCATGAAGGTGCTTGGGCCATGTGTTTCCAAAAGGCTGTATGTAAGGGGATCCTCATGAACAATTTTTTTTCTTTGGGGGGGGTGGGTAGTTAGAAGGTAATCAAAGTAGGGATAATTCCTCAGAGAGGAGACATGGAATCAAATTCTTCATCAGTAGGAAGAAGGTTGCCACCTGCCCCACGCCCCAATATATTGGCACCAATGGATAAAATTCCTTTTTACCCTATCCTCCTTAAGACTCTGAGCATAGTATACTATTTATGGAGTGCTATGCTGGCAGATAAGATATTTAGAGAAGACAGTGTCATATAATCAGCTCTGGCTTTGGAGTGGGGAAAGATCTGACTTAGAATCCTACCTCTATCATCCACTAGTGTGATTATGACCAGGTTATTTAATTTATCTAAGGTTCAAGTTCCTCATCTGTAAAAAGGAGATGATAATATTTGTGTACTGGCATCCACACCATGCCAAGATGTTTACAAGAAAGCCGTCAGAATGTTTGGTGGATCCTACTGGTAATGTATGGGAGAATGTAGAAATTGCATAGGTTGGCAGACATAGATGGATTGCACTATTGAATGGAATCAGTGACATTATCAACCATAGAAGTTTCATCAAAATACTGACCCCCTGGGATTGTTGTAAATAAAGTGCTTTGTAAGTATTAAAACACTGTAAAAATGAGTTATTAGTGTAATTAACTTGGGAGCATGTCATGATCTGGTACATAGGCTACCAATCTCTAAAGTCCTTTAGGGGTAGACAAATGCCTATGGGTAACACTGGGCACCACTGATGTGCTTAAAGTAAAGCCAAAGATTAAAAAAGAGAAAGGAAAAAAAATGAAATGGAATGTGAAATCAGGAAAAGAAAGCCCTGTGGAATTTCATTTGCTTGTTTTGGAGAAGGAAAAGACAGTTGAGCAGGGAACCCTGTCCCACCTCAGGTAATCCTCTGATCTTATCAATCAAGGAACAAGCATTCATTAACTAAATATTATGCCCCTTTAGAACTTCCTGGGTTGATTTCAGGAGTGGAGAAGAGGCCAGTGGCTGTAGCAACCCTTCCTTTCATTCCGAGAGTCCTCAGTCAGTCATATGATTCCAAACCACCTCTCACTTTAGTAGTTTCAAAGAAATGAAAATTAGCTTTCTTTCAGAAAATGTTGGGGGAAGAAAAAAAAGCACTGCTTATTTATCACCAAACTAGATACCATAGAAAAAGCAGTAATGAATAGCAATTGGAAATCCCAGAAGTTCTCAGAGGACAAAATTCAAGGAAAGAGTCATCAGTGAAATTCATGGCTTCAGTTGTCTACATGCAAATGCCCAGCTCAAACAAATGTTTGCATTACAAGATGAAGTAGAGGTCTTAAATCAAGGAGGCAGTTTTAATTTCATAGGTCTCACTGAGACTTTGGTGGAGGAAATCCATGACAGGAATATGGAATAAGATATATCTTATTTAGAAGAAACAGGATATGCAAAAGGTGAATGGCATAGCCTTATTCATTAAGAAAGTATATTCATGTGAGGAAATTTAGGAGCTTAGGTGGGACATGGTGGAAAACTGTTGATGATGATAAATGAAAAGAGTAACAAAAGTATTTTTGTCATGTACTGCAGACCACCCAGGCAGTAAGATGAGAAGTTCTAGGAAAAGACGGTAAGCCTGGCACGAAGGCTTGATGTAGTAGTGAAGGGGGACTTCAGTTATCCAGACATCTGTTGGAGCTTGACAAAAGCAGAATAGACAATCATGTCTTGATTTAGTGCAATGATGATTTTATTATTTAAAAGGGAGAGGAACTAAGCAGGGATGAGAGTGAGGTGGATTCTGTTCTGGGACTGATGCTTACTTATTGGTTGCTGGAGTGAAAAAAATGGGATCCTTGGAGGGAAATGACTGCTCTCTTAAAGTTTATGATAGAAACATCAGAGAAATGTCTTGGTCCTCTTCGAAAACAAACAATGAACACAACCTGTGGACTAGCTGGGTAACTCAGCTCATCCTCTCTCTCAACCTTTTCCTTTCCCCTGACTCCTCCAAAAAAAGGTAAATTTTGATGGCTACAAGCTGCCCAGTTAACTTCCTTCCTTCCTTCCTTCCTTCCTTCCTTCCTTCCTTCCTTCCTCCCTCCCTCCCTTCCTTCCCTCCCTCCCTCCTTCCTTCCTTCCTTCCTTCCTTCCTTCCTTCCTTCCTTCTTCCTTCCTTCCTTCTTCCTTCCTTCCTTCCTTCCTTCCTCCCTCCCTCCCTTCCTTCCTTCCTTCCTTCCTTCCTTCCTTCCTTCCTCCCTTCCTTTCTTCCTTTCTTCCTCCCTTCCTTCCTTCCTTCCTTCCTTCCTTCCTTCCTTCCTTCCTCCCTCCCTCCCTCCCTCCCTTCCTTCCTTCCTTCCTTCCTTCCTTCCTTCCTTCCTTCCTCCCTTCCTTCTTCCTTCCTTCCTTCTTCCTTCCTTCCTTCCTTCCTTCCTTCCTTCCTTCCTTCCTTCCTTCCTTCCTTTCTTCCTTCCTTCCTCCCTCCCTCCCTCCCTTCCTTCCTTCCTTCCTTCCTTCCTTCCTTCCTTCCTTCCTTCCTTCCTTCCTTCCTTCCTTCCTTCCTTCCTCCCTTCCTTTCTTCCTCCCTTCCTTCCTTCCTTCCTTCCTTTCATAAAACCTTGGACCCAGTGCACTCTGAAGCCCACAGATTGAACAGCAATGGATTCCTGCCTAAGTTCAATTCAACGGCTGTTTTTTTAGACCCTCCTGGTTTACAGTAAATGTCAGTACTAATTGTTTCTCTTTGAAACAATTACACTGAGGTTCTTGAGGCCCGTCCCAAGTTTATTTATTTATTTGCTTTTTTTCTTTTCTATTTAAAGGGACCATCCCCTGAATACTTCTTAAAGAGGTCTATTCACTGAATGAGCATTACTCCACTTTAAGTGAGTACCTGAAAAGGCCTTAGCCTAAAAGGCTAAGGTCTCACATTGTATCCTGGGCTGTCTCCAGTCATCTTGATGAATATCTATTCACTGGATCCAGATGGCTCAAGAGGAGAAAGTGAGGCTGGTGACCTTGCACAGCCCTCTCTTACGCAAAATAAAGTGACTGCAAGTGCAAGTCATGTCTTCATTTCTCTGATGTCATGGTCCTCTTCAAAAATGAAGGCCAGACGCAGCAACAATAGAAACAGAGAATAAAGCCAGGCAAAGTCAGACATGTACATGAGATTTTCAGAGGACAGACAATGAGGATAGATGGGTTTAAAATTCCAGGGGCCAAGGAGGGATTGAGAAACTTTCAAAAATGAAATGTTGGTTAAACAATTATAAGAACATGGTAAAGAAAGACTACTTTGAAAAACTTAAGTCCAATCAGTGCAGTATACAAGTAAGACTACAGAGGACTGATGATGAAGCATGCTACCTACCTCTTGACGGTGGGTTGAGGGTCCCAAGAGACAGATGAGAGTTTTGGACATGGTAAATAAGTGGGCTCATTGTCCTTGATTTTGCTTATTTCTTGCAAGGGTGGTTTTTTTCTGTAATTTTTTTTTTTAGTAGAGATTTGGGAGGGAGAGGGAAGGAAAAAAAATGCCAAAATAAGAGAATAAACAAAAGATGGTCATTGAAGTATTTTTCAAAATGTATAGAAGAGAACGGAAAGAAGTTCAGAGGAAAACACAGATAGAAAACAGTTTTGGAAGCCACATGTTGAATTTACTAAAATAGGGATTTGTGGTTTTTTCTATAATTCTCTTTTTCTGTTGTACTTTATATATGGAAACGTTCTCTTTTTTGTTGCTCATTAAATTCAGAATAAAAAATATTTTTTAAAAAGAAAAAATAAAGCTATGACATCACAAAAGGAATCATATCTGAAGAGAAGCAGTAGTGGGCTGATGAGAGTAATGAGGATACATAGGGAATTTGTTAACTAAGATAGATTTTTAAAAAGATATGTACAAAGGAGGGAACATCATAAGATGGATAAAAAATTTGGTATCATATTGTAAGAATAATATTGGGGAACCATAGTTTAGGTGGGATAGTAATTAACAACAGAAAGAAAATAGAACTGAAATTCTTTTTTTCCTTTTCTTTTCACTCCTTTCCTTTTCTCTTCCTTCTTTCTTCCTTCCTTTCTTTGCTTCCTTACTTCCTTCCTTCCTTCCTTTCTTCCTTCCTTCCTTCCTTCCTTCCTTCTTTCTCTCTCTCTCTCTTCCTCCCATTTTGCTTCCACTTTTTTTTTCTGCCAAGAAGAATGATTTCTAGAAAAGAAAGAATAGAACAAAAAATGAACAATGGAGGTAATGCCCAATAAAAGTAAAAGGCTAATAAAAGCATACCCATCTTCCCTTGATGTGTTCAAGTAATGAGCCCCTGGTGAACTGGATCCTCAGTCCTGCAGAACATGGAAGATGTGATTACTGAGCTCTTGATAATTATATCTGAAAAACTGTGAATGGTACAGTTAATACAGGACTGGACAAAACAAATATTCACCCAATTTTTTATAAAGGGGAAGAAAATGAATTCTGAAAACTCAGGTTTAGTGAGATTGACTTCATTTCCTGAGAAAATTCCAGAACAGATTGTTAAAGCAATGGTCAGTGAACATTTAGAAAAAGATTACAAAGAGCTTGCTAAATTTCATTGAGAATAGGTCATGCCAGACTAGCTTTATTTCTTTTTATGGCAGGATTACTAAGCTAGTAGACAAAGGGGAATGTTGTCACTATAGTTAGATTTTAGCAAAGCATTTGTTAAAGCATCTCTTACTGGAAGAATGACTGGGAAAACAATCCCTGAATGAGAGTATCATTAGATGGAGTTGGAGCTGAATGCCTAAATGGCTGGATTCAGAGAATAGTTATTAATGGTTTGATGGTGTGACATCAAACAAGAGGCAAGAGGTCTCTATGCTTGTCCTTAGATTAACATTTTTTTTATCAGTGACTTGGACAAATTGTGTAGATGGCATGTTTATCGGTTTTGCAGAGGACATGAAGCTGGAGAGAACAGTTAACACTGTGTGATGGAGTCAGGATTCAAAAATGTCATGACAAGTTACAGTGTCAGGCTGAATCTAGCGAGGTGAAAGTGAACAAGGATACCTGCAGGAGTGTGCGGGAGCCAACTCCAACTGGCTTGGAGACCTGATTGTTAAATGGCGAATGTGAGCATTTACACCTTGGAAATTGGCAAAGACTACCAGTCAGGGCTTAATTTATTGTTTTGCTGATTGTCTAGACTCAAGAAAGTGGTGGGGAAAATGTTGGTAATGCAGATTAAATTTTAAAATGTATTACACACATATATGTAGACATGCATGTGGATATATATAAATACATATGCATATATGTATATATGTAACCTGCTACAACTACGTAGATATACATATGATAGTAATGAAACATGTACCAGCCCAACCCTGGATAAAAGGAATATCTTACATTTGTGTTTTACAATCAACTTCACAAGTATAAGATGGGGAAAACATGCTTTGTTTGAAACAGATCTTGGGACTCTTAGTGGATGACAAGATCAGTATATGTCAGAAGTATTACATGGCAGCCAATAACGCTAACTGAAATTATTTGGGGCTACACTGATAGGCATGACTTCCAAGAATAAGGAGACTATAGTCTCACTGTGCTCTGACGTCTGGAGACTCTCATTCAGTTCTGGATCAACAGTTTAGAATGGACATTAATAAGCTGAAAAAGCTATAGACGAAGACAATCAAGATGGGAAGGAGCCTTAAGTTCACATCATATTAGCAGTAGCTGAAAAAACTGGGGATGGTGTCTCAATGAAGAAACAGAATAACTTTCTTCAAGTATTTCGGGCTTGTCCTGCAGAAGAGGCATTATTCTATTTGGCCTCAGATGGCAGAACCAGGAGTAGTGAGTGAAAGTTGAATAGCAGTAAATTTAATTTAGGCTTGATATAAAGAATAATGAGAGCGATCTGTTACTTCTTTCTTTTTTAAAAAAATGTATTTTACTTTTAATTTAAGGAAGAAAACAAGCATTTCCATAACATAGTATAGTAAAAAAGATGATTACACATGAAACTGCAAATCTATCACGTATAACTTATTATTCCTTTTAAATATATAATAAAGTTATCATGTAAATTTCTTATTTTACTTTTTTCTTCCCTCCTCCACTCTGCCTTAGATATGACTACCATTAAACACAAATAGATGTATACACATACATATACACATGTACACACACATACACACACATATGTGTATATATATATATATATATGCATGCATATGTGTGTGTGTAGTATTCCATACCTACTTCTATTTATCACTTCTTTCTCTGGATCCAGATAGTGTCTTTCTTCTAATGTCCTTTATAGTTAATTTGGGTATTTATAATAGTCACAATGACTTACTCTCTCAAAGTCATTCTTAAAACAATATTGCTGTATACAATGTCTTCTTTGTTCTTTCTTCTTGGTTCTACTTATTTTATTTTTCATTATTTTGTTCAAGTCTTTCCATGTTTTTCTAAGATCATTGAGCTGATCATTTCTTATAGCAGAGTAGTATTCCATTACAGCCATACACCACAACCTGTTCAGCCTTTCTCCAAATAAATTCTTTAGATAGAAGTCAGAAAATGTGGGTTGCGGGGATTCCTCCTTAGATACAGTTTGGACCAGATGGTATCTGAGGTTCTTCCAACTCTAAAATTCTGATTCTTTGACTCCCAACCTTTAACTTTCCTATTAATTGCTTAACTGCAGGGAGAGGGTGTCATTGGAGAGGTTAGTTTGTTGGGAAATGAAAACGTATCAATAATTATTTTAAAAAATGGAAACAAAAAAGGCTTGCCACCCAGAAAAGTTTTGTGGAAAGTACCAGTAATTCTTATGATTCTCTCCATTTCTAGTAGAGCTTGTTTATAGAGCTCCCAGCTGTTACTAATTACAGAGGGATTGTAGATGAAGCCTTCTCCACCTGCCACTCACTGGCCTTGAGGAAATGGAATGATTACTGCAACCTACTTCTTTGTACACTCTCGCAGTCTTTGCGGAGTTAATGTACGACTGACAGTCAAATATACAGAGTGGTCAGTGAAGCTCATTATATATTCTTTCCTGGGGCTCAATAGTCTTTTGAGTCAAGGCTATCAGAGGCTGCATCTTACCCCATGCATTTCTTCCCACACAAAAGCCTTTTGTTCTCCCAGTTTCAAGCTAATTGCTTTTAGGATTCATAATGATCATGGAAAGAAAAAAAGAATTAGTCCATGGAGTCTCTGAATCTGACTTTTGTAAGAAACATCAGTTGAGCTTTCTACTTGGGTTGAATCTTACAAACTGGAAAAATTCCCTGGCCCCAAAGCAGATTTTGTTCATTAGTGGAAGAAAAACAATTTCCTTGTTTTAGCCTGAGGTACTCCCCAACTTGAAGGTGCCAAATGAACTTGCTTGGGCTTTATCTCCAAATATCAACGCCCTCTGAGGCCCAGCCCTTCCGAGGGGAGCTCAAGTTTGACACAAGCATAGGTGAATAGGAGAGCAGATTGTGGGTAAACAAATGGCATTATAATATTTAAAATCTGTTTTAAAAACTCCATTACCTATCTTGAACCAGAGTTCCCTGCCTAATTATAGAAAACAAATAAGCAATAACATAAGAACATTTAATTTCAAATAAGTTGGAAACCCTGAAAGAGGAGCTGTAGCAGGATTTTATACTGGTATTTGTTAAGATGGCACAACTGAAAAAGATTTCCACATTTTTTATCCTAGGAACTTAGTCCAATAAGTGAAATGTCATTTCCATACCTTAATATGGACTTCTATGCTAATTATTAAGAGGAGCATGATGTACCAATCAAATTCCTAAAAGAATATTTTATAGAGGTAGAAAAAACAGTGAAATTCATGTGTAGGACCAAAAAGTTAAGAATCTCAAGGAAAATAATAAAAAAAGTCAAAAGGAGACAAGTTTGTTGGTATTATATCTGAAACTGTCTACAAGGCAGTAATCATTAGAATGATGTGACACAGGTTAAAAATTACAGGTTGCTCAGTGAAGTTGGATCAAGTGTACAACATACAGAAATAAGCAAACATTAGTATAGTATTTGATAAACTCAAAGACCCACTAAGTGGGGGGAAGGAGTCACTATTTTACAATAACTTCTGGGAAACTAGACAGCAATCTAGCAGAAACTGGTTTTAGACCAACACCTTACATCATATACCAACCAAGATATGCCGATATATAGCCTAGATATAAAAGATCATCTCATAAATTAAAAGAGGAAGGAATTACTTTCTGAATACATGGAAGAAAGACTGTGACTAAACAAGTGGTGGAGAGGGTCATATAAGATAAAATAGATAATTCTGATTATACAAAATTTAAAAGTGAGCCACCAAGTAAAATGTAGTAAAATTTAGAAGGAAACAGATAACTGAGGAAAAATCTTTGCAACAATTTTTCTCTGATAAAGGTCTCATTTCCAAGATATATAAGGAATAATTCAAATTTATAAGACTAAGTACCATTGTTTATTTATTAATGTAGTTGGTTCTTCTGCCTTGTTAAAACCTAAGGATGTGAAATAAGATTTTGCCTTTTAGTTCATGTTTTTTCAATGTTTGTGGTTTTAAATTTTATAATTAAACAGTTTTAATTCTTGAAAGATAAGCTTCAACTATCTTAAAAATTATTTTATGCAGAATATCACTTGGAATATCTTTACCATCAACAAACAATACCTCCTGGAGAATTCTTAACTAAATAAGGGATAAAGGACACCACGAAAGACAAAATAGAAATTTTCTAATATGTGAAACTGAAAAGCTTTCTATGAACAAAATCAATGAAATTAGGATGACAAGGGAAATTGTTGACTGGGAAAAATCAATTATCTGTGGTAAGAGTATGATATCTGAGACATATAGCTAATTAATACAAACATAAGACCAAGAACAATTCCCTTATAACTAAGTGGTCAAAGACTATGAATAGATTTCAAAAGAAACTGTTTCAAACTATTAACAACCATATGAAAAATTATTCAAATTGCTAGTAAAAGAAAAATGCACATCAAAACAACTCTGAGGTTTTACTTCACATCCAAAGTTTTGGCAAAGGTGACAAAAGATGGAAATAGTACTGGAGGACCTGCATGAAAATAGGCAAATGATAAAGCTACATGTTTAACCAACCATTCTAGAATTATGCTTTTTAAAAAGAACCAAACTGTCCATACTCTTTGCCCCAGAGGTCCCACGACATGGCATATTGCCTAAAGGGTTCAGAGATAGACCGATATGTATCAAAATATTCATGACTGCACTTTCTGTGATAGCAAAGAACTCTAGAAACAAAAGAGGGATTAATCAACTGAGTACTGGCTAAACAAATAATAGGGTCTGCATAAAATGGAATATTACTGAGTAATAAGAAAAAACAAATGGGAATAATTTGAAGAGACATAGGAAGACTTCTATGAACAGATGCAGAGGGAGGTAAGCAAAACTGGGAAAACAACATATACAGTATGACTTCTGTCTTCCCCCCAGGGACTTCCCAGTGATTCCTATGATCTGGCTACCCACTTCCAAACTTTGTATTTCCTCCAGAGCCTTCCTAGCAATTCCGGTGAAGACCTGGGTCAGATCCCTAGACCTGTCCCTAAACTAGATGAATCTCTCACATCTCACCTCCTTACCAGACTTTCCCAAGCCATAACTTTACCTGCTTCAGCCTTCTTGATTTCTAGGGATGCCACCTTCATGATCACCACCTGCCATAGAGACTTGAAGGAAGACCTTGAACACTCTAAACAGTTGCTCTCCTCAACCTCTCTCCAACCAAAAATATTCTTTCTGGATTTATTCCTCAAAAGTGATTCTGAACTCTAGATTCCTCACATACCAACCCTATTCCCTTACTTCTATCTCCCTCAATCAGCAGTGTGTAGGAGCCAGTTCATACCAGATCTTGAGATCTGGTTGTTAAGTTTTCAGAAATTTTGTGAGTTGATTGTTTAATACAGCCAGTGTACAGTTTAATCAGCTCCTGTAGCACTAATATTATTTGCTTCTTAAAAAGAATTGGTGTGGGGGGGGGGTGGGAGGAGCCAAGATGGCGGAGTAGAAAGACTCACGTATGCTAGCTCTGAACCCACAGCCCATAAATTTCCTGTAAGAAGAACTCCCCACAAATTCTGGATCACTGCAAGGTGCACAGAAACATGGTGGAAGAGATTTCCATTCCAGAGAGCCCAGGAGAGCGGTCCCCAGGGGTCCGTCATGCCCCAGAAAGCAGAGCCCACCCCAGCGCTGCCCTGGCTGCGGCCCCAGAGGAGCAGATCCGAGCAGTCTTCAGGGACAGAATCTCTGTCAGCCCGGAAGGTCCCTCTGCCCACAGACGCTACAGGTCAGTGAGAGAGCCGTCTGGGCTGGCGAAGAGGGGAGCGGGGTATCTCTGTGGCTCGGGCCCCCTCAGGAGGCAGCAGCAGAAGGAGAGGCAGGGGCAGGAAGCGGCGGAGGCAGCAGCAGCCCCGGGACTCCCTGAGCAGCAGGCAGAAGTTCAGGTCTCTGCATAAAACCCCTGAGGGAACTGAGCCTGGGAGGCGGACCTGCCCCCACCTCAGCACCAGAACTTAAGCTCACATTGAATAGCAGCCGCTCCCACCACGGATAGCCCTGAGACTGGGAAGCAGCATTTGAATCTCATACCCCAAGCACTAGCTGGGCAGATCTAGGCAGGGGTGGAGAGGAATCTCAGAAGTCAGGTAACTGGCTGGGAAAATGCCCAGAAAAAGGAAGCAGAATAACACCATAGAGAGCTACTTTATTGGGGAAGAGATGTTCCTTCCCCCCTTAATTTCTAATGACGAAGTACAATGCCTGCCATCGGAGAAAGACGTGGAGGTCAGGGCCTCTGTATCCCAGACATCCCAGGTGGATGTCCAGTGGGCTCAGGCCATGGAAGAGCTCAAAAAGGATTTTGAAAATCAAGTTAGACAGGTGGAGGAAAAACTGGGAAGAGAAATGAGAGAGATGCAAGAAAAGCGTGAAAAATGGGTCAATACCTTGCTAAAGGAGACCCAAAAAAATGCTGAAGAAAATAACACCTTGAAAAATAGGCTCACTCAATTGGCAAAAGAGGTTCAAAAAGCCAATGAGGAGAAGAATGCTTTCAGAAGCAGAATTAGCCAAATGGAAAAAGAGGTTCGAAAGCTCCCTGAAGAAAATAGTTCTCTCAAAATTACAATGGAACAGATGGAGGCTAATGACTTTCTGAGAAACCAAGAAATCATAAAACAAAACCAAAAGAATGAAAAAATGGAAGAGAATGTGAAATATCTCATGGGAAAAACAACTGACCTGGAAAATAGATCCAGGAGAGATAATTTAAAAATTATGGGACTACCTGAAAGCCATGATCAAAAAAAGAACCTAGACATCATCTTTCCTGAAATTATCAAGGAAAACTGCCCTGAGATTCTAGAACAAGAAGGCAAAATAAATATTGAAGGAATCCACCGATCACCGCCTGAAAGAGATCCAAAAAGAGAAACTCCTAGGAACATTGTGGCCAAATTCCAGAGTTCCCAGGTCAAGGTGAAAATATTGCAAGCAGCTAGAAAGAAACAATTCCAGTATTGTGGAAATACAATCAGGATAACACAAGATCTAGCAGCTTCTACATTAAGGGATTGAAGGGCGTGGAATAGGATATTCCAGAAGTCAAAGGAACTAGGACTCAAACTAAGAATCACTTACCCAGAAAAACTGAGTCTAATACTTCAGGGGAAAATATGGTCTTTCAATGAAATCGAAGACTTTCAAGCATTCTTGATGAAAAGACCAGAGCTGAAAAGAAAATTTGACTTTTAAACACAAGAATGAGAAGAAGCATGAGATAGTAAACAGCAAAGGAAAGTCATAAGGGACTTACCAAAGGTGAACTGTTTACATTCCTACATGGAAAGACAATATTTGTAACTCTTAAAACTTTTCAGTATCTGGGTAGTTGGTGGGACCACACACACACATACACACACACACATGTACACGCATGCACGCACACACACATACACACATGCATGCACATACAGAGACAGAGAGCACAGAGTGAATTGAATAGGATGGGACAATATCTTAAAAGAAATTAAGGTAAATGGTGAGAGAGAAATGTAGTGGGAGGAGAGAGGGTGAAATGGAATGGGGTTAATTATATCTCATTCAAGAGGCAAGCAGGAGACTTTTTAGTGGAGGGGAAAAGAGGAGAGCTGAGAAAAAAAGCATGAAGTTTTACCCTCATCACATTCGACTAAAGGAAGGAGTAAAATGCACCCTCATTTTGGTATGAAAACCTATCTTACAGTACAGAAAAATGGGGAAGAAGGAGATAAGCAGGGAGGGAGGGATGATAGAAGGGAGGGCAATGGAAGAAGGGAGCAATTTGAGGTCAACACTCTTGGGGAGGGACAGGATCAAAAGACAGAATAGAAACAATGGGGGGAGGATAGGATGGAGGGAAATACAGTTAGTCATATACAACAGGACTGTTATCGAAGTCATTTGCAAAACTACACAGATAGGGCCTATATTGAACTGCCTGCCTTCCCAAAGGGAACCGGTGGGGAGGGAGGGATGGGGAGAATTTGGAACTCAAAGTTTTAGGAACAACTGTTGAGTATTGTTCTTGCTACTAGGAAATAAGAAATACAGTTAATGGGGAATAGAAAGTCATCTGGCCCTACAGGACAAAAGAGAAGATGGGGACAAGAGAAGGGAGGGATGATAGAAGAGAGGGCAGATTGGTGATAAGGGAAGTTAGAATGCTCGGTGTATTGGGGTGTGGGGAGAGGATAAATGGGGAGAAAATTTGGAACCCCAAATTTTGTGAAAATGAATGTAAAAAGTTAAATAAATAAATAAATTAAAAAAAAAAAAGAATTGGTGTCAACCACATCATTAAGTAGGGAAGGGCCAGAAAGACATATTTGGAAAAGAATGATGTAAAAACAAAGAAAATAATTAAAAAGAGAAGATTAGAGGAATTCAAAACAAGCCTTTCAGTGCATATATTTTTCACCTGTTTCTGAGAATACTCACCTTAGGGATCATGGATATTATTTGGCTGGTCATTTTTCTATTCAGTCTTCATTTTGTGATATATCATCCACAGCCATGTGTAATCTGAGAATTTATCTCTCTTGTCCTTGACATTCAAGGTCAGATGTTTGGCAGGCTCACTCGAGGTTACTCTGTCTTTGTAATTAGGGTCCCTGAGGAGGATGGCTTTATCTGTGCAGAGCCCATTCCAAAGATATCAAAAACAAGTTCAAATGAACAATGATAGCATCTCAGATGAGGAGGGTTTAGTCACCAACTCCAACAGCTCAACACAAAGCTGACTTTTCAAAGGTGGTTGAAGGATGCTCCTTGGAGCAAAACCAAGGGGAATTCCATCCTATTAAGGAGGAAAGCTTTAGCCCAAGAATGCCACTAGGAGTTCTTCCAGTAGTACAGGCTGAATGGGATGAGGCCCTTTGAAAACATTAGACTTGGCAACTAGAAGTATACTTGTAAAGCTGAATGGCACCACATTTTTTTCTTACTTTATCAACTATTATTTGTTAAGTAAATTTGTTTGAGTAAGAGACAAGGTGGCCATAGTGGGGAAAAAAGTGGATTTTAGAATCAGGAAGACTTGAGTTCAAATCCTGTCTGTGACAATGACTTCATGACCATAGGCAAGTCACTTAACCTCTTGGTATACCAGGTTACTCTTTAACACTGTAATTTACAGAAGAGTTGGTAGTCTGTATCAAGGGGAGGTATATCCACACTGTGAATGCATTACACCAGGGAAATCTGATCTATATGCACCTTTCTAGCCCTCTCCCCCAAACTGTGGTACATGGTAAAAAGTTTCTCATTTATAGTCAGAGGACCTGGGTTAAAAATCTCAGGTTTATCACTTATGACCTTGAGAAAGTGACATTTCCTTTGGACTATTTATTCATCTTAAAATGGGAGACTAGATTAACTTTAAATTCCCTATGAGTACCTACTCTGGGCCCAGATCTGTGCTGAATGCCGTGGAGTATACAAAAATTTATAAGATCCAGTACTGCTCTGCGCTTAGGTAATTTATAATCTAGCTGAAATCCTAATTTAACCTTTCTACTTTAAGGCATCACCAAAGTGTTGCTCAGTCATTGTTTTCAATCATGTTTGACTCTTTATAACCCCATTTGGGTTTCTCTTGGTAAAGATGCTGGAGTGGTTTGCCATTTCCTTCTCCATCTCATTTTACAGATGAGGAAACAGGCAAACAGGGTTAAGTAACTTGCCTAAGATCAGGAAGATCAGTCTTTGTGACTCCAGGCCTGGCTCTCTATCCATTGCACCACCTAGCTGCCCTGTCATCAAAGTGGCAATATAATGCAAACGCCCTCGAGGGACAAGAATGATTTCATTTTTCTTTGTATTCTTAGCACAATGTCTTACAGATAGTAGGCATTTAATAAATTTTGCTGTTTATAGAATTAGATCTCAGGATAATACTTATATCTACATGCTCTTTTTCTTCTCCTTAATTCTGTTCTCTTCTTTATCTTTCTTCTGTCTCGTCAGTTGGTACAAGGCAATAAGAGTGATCAAAATCAATTAAACAAACAGAAAGGCCAGAGAAGAACTGGTAATCAGGGTAACTGTAGTAGCTTTAAATATTCCAGGTCTTTGCGGCTTCACCCACCCATCCCTAAGAACTGTGAAGTCCTCAACCCTACCCATATTGTGTCCCTTCATATATCTATCTCCCAAATGGAATCAGCATACTTTATACAGTATTTCAACAATGGTCTGCGTGCCATGTCCACTCTCTCCTCTTCTTCCATCTCTTCCCCAAATATTTTGTAGCTCACACCAGCTATATGCTGGAGGAAATCCTCTTGCCCCTCCCCTAAGCCATCCTGACTGACTGACACCTGAAGTTCAGGAAGACTATTCAAGAAAGTCCCAGCTGTGTTTCACTTTACTTCCTCCTCTCTGGCCCCCTTCTCCACTGCCTTCTTGCCAACCACCTCATGATTTCCTCTCTGCCCATCCATACAGCTCCAGAACTATGAATCTAATCAACTCTACCATTATTCCTGGAAGGGGCCATATCAATCCACTCCTTTCCAGTCCCACTCACCATTCCTGTTTCCCCACCAGAGTGCCCTCCTTTGGCCACCACTCCCGTGTGGGCATTGTCTTTCCACCACTTGGAAGGAAGGAAGAAAAGAGGGAATGAAAAAAAGAAGGGAGGAAGGAAACAAGTATTTATTTAGTGCTTACTATGTGCCAGGCACTATGCTAAGAACTTCATAAATGCTATCTCATTTAATCCTTACAGCAACCCTGTGAAGTAGGTGCTGTTATTATTCCCACCTGACAGATGAGGATACTGAAGAAGACAAAGGGTGAGTTACTTGCCCAGGGCCATATAACTACTGAGTGTCTCAAACTGGATTTGAACACTTGGGTCTTCCTAGACTCTATCCACTCTGTGCACTGCATCACTTAGCTGCCATTTGAATATAAGGTCCTTTAGGGCAGGAATGGTCTTTATATTGTTTTTATTTTTATCCCTAGCACTGAGTACTGTATGTGGCATATAGTAAGCATTTAATAAGTGCTTTTTCCTTTATTTTTCATTCACTCATTTAATATGTCATAAAATGACATTCATTGAATCCATGAATGCCTACTATGAGAAGGAACTTGTAATAGGTAGTAGTACAGTTCCAGAGAACTACGGCTACAAGTTTTCAAAATACATGGACATGCAAGAGCATGGACATGCCAAGTTACTTGACAATACAAGGCCAAAGGAGTATTTGGTAAGTACCTCAGGTGTTCCACAGACTCCAAGTCCTGTGGGAGTGGTAAATTTCATGAATCTGAGAAGGCTTAATGGAGACAAAATTTACAACCCTATCCCAGGGGTACTTTACCATTTACACCATCTTTAGCACTCCACCGACTTGAAAATCCCTTAGAATTCGATTGAGGAGCCAAGATGGTGGAGTAGAAAGACTCACATATGCTAGCTCTGAATCCATAGCCCATATATTTTCTGTAAAAAGAACTCCCCACAAATTCTGGAGCACTGAAAACTGCGTAGAAATGCAGGGCAGGAGATTTCCATTCCAGAGAGCCCTGAAAAACTGACCCCAAAGGTCCGTTGAGCACCGGACAGTGGAGCCCATCCCTGCGCTGCCCTGGCCACCCGGCCCCAGAGGAGCAGATCTTAGCAGGCTTCAGAGACGGAACCTCCGGCGGCAGCTAAGGTCCCTCCACCCACAGGCGCTCCAGGTCAGTGAGACTTCTGGGCTGGCCGAGAGGGGAGCGGGGTTTCTCCATGACTCAGGCCCCCTCGGGAGGCAGCGGCAGAGGCAGAGGCAGAGGCGGCCTGGAACTCCTGGAGCAGACAAGAGCTCAGGGCCATTACCGAAGGTCTCCGCATAAACCGCCTGAGGGAACTGAACCTGGGAGGTGGCCCTGCCCCCAGCCCAGCACCAGAACTTAAGCTCACATTGAATAGCAGCCCCACCTGCTGCTGAAAGCCCTGAGGCTGGGGAGCAGCATTTGAATCTCAGACCCCAAGCACTAGCTGGGCAGATCTAGCTGGGGGTGGACAGGAATCTCAGAAGTCAAGTAACTGGATGGGAAAATGCCCAGAAAAGGGAAGAAAAATAAGACCATAGAAAGCTACTTTCTTGGCAAAGGGAAAGATGGCGGAGTAGAAAGACTCACATATGCTAGCTCCGAACTCACAGCCCATATATTTCCTGCAAGAAGAACTCCCCACGAATTTTGGAGCACTCCAAGGTGTGCAGAAATGCAGTGGAAAAGATTTCTGTTCCAGAGAGCCCTGGAGAGCCGACCCCAAAGGTCCCTCATGCTCCGGACAGGAGTCCACCCCTGCGCTGCCCTGGCCGCATGGCCCCAGAGGAGCAGATCTGAGCAGGCTTCAGGGACGGAACCTCCAGCGGCCGCAAAGGTCCCTCCACCCACAGGCGCTACAGGTCAGTGAGAGAGACGTCTGGGCTGGCCGAGAGGGGAGCGGGGTGTCTCCATGACTCGGGCCCCCTCGGGAGGCAGCAGCGGAGGGAATGGCAGAGGCAGTGGCAGAGGCGGTGGCCCGAGACTCCCCAAGCAGGCAGGAGCTCCATTGACGGCCCTGCCCCCACCCGCCCCATTACTTAAGGTCTATGCGTAAAGTCCCTGAGGGAACTGATCCTGGGAGGCGGCCCTGCCCCCACCCCAGCACCAGAACTTAAGCTCACATTGAATAGCAGCCGCTCTTGCCGCGGATAGCCCTGAGACTGGGAAGCAGCATTTGAATCTCAGACCCCAAGCACTAGCTGGGCGGATCTAGGCGGGGGTGGACAGGAATCTCAGAAGTCAAGTAACTGGCTGGGAAAATGCCCAGAAAAGGGAAGAAAAATAAGAGTATAAAGAGCTACTTTGAGGGGGTACAGATGTTCCCGCCTTTCATCGCCTTTCAATTCTGATGAGGAGGAACTATTCCTACCATCAGGAAAACATGTGGAGGTCGGGGTCTCTGTATCCCAGACATCCCAGGTGGATGTCTGGTGGGCTCAGGCCATGGAAGAGCTCAAAAAGGATTTTGAAAATCAAGTTAGACAGGTGGAGGAAAAACTGAGAAGAGAAATGAGAGAGATGCAAGAAAAGCATGAAAAATGGGTCAATACCTTGGTAAAGGAGACCCAAAAAAATGCTGAAGAAAATAACACCTTGAAAAATAGGCTCACTCAATTGGCAAAAGAGGTTCAAAAAGCCAATGAGGAGAAGAATGCTTTCAAAAGCAGAATTAGCCAAATGGAAAAAGAAGTTTGAAAGCTCCCTGAAGAAAATAGTTCTCTCAAAATTACAATGGAACAGATGGTGGCTAATGACTTTCTGAGAAACCAAGAAATCACAAAACAAAACCCAAAGAATGAAAAAATGGAAGAGAATGTGAAATATCTCATGGGAAAAACAACTGACCTGGAAAATAGATCCAGGAGAGACAATTTAAAAATTATGGGACTACCTGAAAGCCATGATCAAAAAAAGAGCCTAGACATCGTCTTCCATGAAATTATCAAGGAAAACTGCCCTGACATTCTACAACCAGAGGGCAAAATAAGTATTGAAAGAATCCATCGATCACCACCTGAAAGAGATCCAAAAAGAGAAACTCCTAGGAACATTGTGGCCAAATTCCAGAACTCCCAGGTCAAGGAGAAAATCTTGCAAGCAGCTAGAAATAAACAATTCCAGTATTGTGGAAATACAATCAGGATAACACAAGATCTAGCAGCTTCTACATTAAGGGATTGAAGGGTGTGGAATAGGATATTCCAGAAGTCAAAGGAACTAGGACTCAAACCAAGAATCACCTACCCAGCAAAACTGAGTATAATACTTCAGGGGGAAATATGGTCTTTCAATGAAACAGAGGACTTTCAATCATTCTTGATGAAAAGACCAGAGCTGAAAAGAAAATTTGACTTTCAAACACAAGAATGAGAAGAAGCATGGAAAATTAAACAGCAAAGAGAAGTCATAAGGGACTTACCAAAGGTGAACTGTTTACATTCCTACACGGAAAGACAATATTTGTAACTCTTAAAACTTTTCAGTATCTGGGTAGTTGGTGGAACCACACACAGACATACACACACACATGCACACACACATGTACACATGTGCACACATACACACATGTACGCACATACAGAGACAGAGAGCACAGAGTGAATTGAATAGCATGGGACCATATCTTTAAAAAATTAAGGTAAACGGTGAGAGAGAAATGTAGTGGGAGGAGAGAGGGTGAAATGGAATGGGGTAAATTATATCTCATTCAAGAGGCAAGCAGGAGACTTTTTAGTGGAGGGAAAAAGAGGAGAGCTGAGAAAAAAAGATGAAGTTTACCTTCATCACATTCGACTAAAGGAAGGAATAAAATGCACACTCATTTTGGTATGAAAACCTATCTTACAGTACAGGAAAGTGGGGAGATAAGCAGGGAGGGAGGGATGATGGAAGGGAGGACAATGGGAGGAGGGAACAATTTGAAGTCAACACTTGGGGAGGGACAGGATCAAAAGACAGAATAGAAACAATGGGGGGGGCAGGATAGGATGGAGGGAAATACAGTTAGTCTTACTCAACATGACCATTATTGAAGTCATTTGCAAAACTACACAGGTAGAGCCTATATTAAACTGCCTGCCTTCCCAAAGGGAACCGGTGGGGAGGGAGGGATAGGGAGAATTTGGAACTCAAAGTTTTAGGAACAACTGTTGAGTATTGTTGTTGCTACTAGGATGTAAAAAATACAGTTAATGGGGAATAGAAAGTCATCTGGCCCTACAGGACCAAAGAGAAGATGGGGACAAGAGAAGGGAGGGATGATAGAGGAGAGGGCACATTGGTGATAGGGTAAATTAGAATGCTCGGTGTATTGGGGTGGGGGGACGGGATAAAAGGGGAGAAAATTTGGAACCCAAAATTTTGTGAAAATGAATGTAAAAAGTTAAAGAAATCAATTTCTATTAAAAAAAAGAATTCCATTGTGTGGTGATCACTGGAATCTTAAGACCAAGTAGGAGATTCATCCAGACATATCTTTTTACAAAGGATAGTGTCAGGCAATACAGGTGCAGGAGAATCCCCAACATGGACATAGGAGGAGGAAGGACAGGGAGTATGGGCATCAATGAGAAGAGTTCATCTGGACACCATAGGCTTTGGTCCAGGTTTCTGTCTGGTTGGTTCAGGATTTAAAAATATTAAGTTATTCACGTACAGCATTTTGTAAACATCACACATTGATACATGTGTTTTTCCTCATCCCATTCCTCATCAATATTCTTATCTTGAGATGACCCCAAAATTGAATAGTCTATAAATAACCCACAAAAAAACCCTACTTACATTTTAGGTGTGTTTAGTTGTATAATATAGGTATGTATTAAAATGTGTTAATTGCATGAAATTAGAATTTTGAAAAGATCTCATAGTTAAAAGAGAAAAAAATAACAAAACCCCTGCCTTGTCTAGTCAGTTTAGCAAGGTCTGAACTCAAAAGTTTACAAGTTCACTTTTGCCAACAGAAGAAATGCTCTTGCAGCTGTTGGCAAAGGAGGGTTTCTATTCATTACTCCTCCCCCTGTCTCCCACAAGCCCAATCCAGTGGTTATCATAAGGTCATGTAGACTTTGGAATGGAACCATGATCTTGTTGATTTGGATGTTCATTTCAATGAGATAGAGGAGAACCCATTCGTGGCTACTCATCCTGTGTTATACTTGCTCATGTTCTGCCAAAAGTTTCTTACCGAGGATATCTTCTCCTTCACCCTCTCACCTCCCACGATGTCCTGGAGGCATTGCTCCATTAGAATGGTATCAATAGACTGTTCTGGCTATTCATCTGTCATCCTTTGCCCTCCCAACATGACCAGTGCATCTTCATTTTTCTGTACTATATGTCTCTGATATTTGTTATCCTGATTCTTCTTGAAAGATTCTCATGCATTATATAGTTCAGTATGCTCACATTCACCAACAAACTCTGGGATCTAGAGATAACCAGATAACCTGCAGAATTCTCTTGTAGCCATAAGAAACCTGGCATACACAGGAGGGTCTGCTGTACACATTCTTAAATCTTCTTTTCTAAAAGGAAAGCAAATATTGAGGGGTCAACAATCTACTTTAATCAAGCACATATAGCATTCACTTAATACAGCAGAAAAAGTTAGCACCTTGAACTTCAGAGAAAATACAAAAAGAAATTACAAGCAGAAATTACAAACATACAGGGCTTCCAACTGTCTGATCATAGACGATATATATATCTTTACCAGAGAGAGAAGCACCATCATCTGGGTTTTCAAAGTTGGGAGGCTCCTTAGTGGCTACCTGGAGTCTCATTTGGAACACCAACCTTCTTCCCCAAAGTAAAGTAAGCCCCCTACCAAAAGAAAAACAAAATAAGCCACAAAATAAAACCTCACCTCAGTGTATATATACATGTTTCAGAGCTGGAGGGTACCACCCCCATGATCCAGTGTCTCATTAGAAATTAACAAAAGGTTTCTGAGACCTATTAATGGGAGAGGAAGATATTTAATTCTTCCCCCCACCTATCATTAACCTCACATTAACATTACACCTCTGTGCTTCTCCTAGTCTTGGGGTCCCACAAATTGAATTCACTCAGAGGTTTGCCATCCATGCTACCATCTTTGTGAGAGTTCCTTGGGCGGGGGTCATGGAAGCAATAGCCTCTCCCCAGCAGTTATGCTTCCTGCTGCCCTCCAGGCACCTAAGGGAGCTGGGGTTCCTCTCATTTTTGTGAGCACGCCTCACCTGAAATCTCCACTGGCACAGCCACAGAGTATCACCTCTGTTATACCTCTAGAAGCATTCATTTGAGCTTATCTATTATCCGTTTTCCCATGCATTCAGTTGAGTCTGTGCACAGAATTATAAGAAGCCAATTTTAAGAAGCAATAATTCAATTAATAAGCATAACCAAATGAAAAAAGGTCTACCCTATTTAATGAGGGCATAAAATGCTTACATCTCTCCATGGGTATGTCAAAGCCTCTATTGGAAATAAAGAGAAAAAAATAACAAAACCCCTGGGTTTTGCTAACCAGGAGAAGCAGGAAGGGGTGGAGCAGAAAATGAGACACAGAAGTCAGAGCTGGGAAGGGCAGAGAAAGTAGGCAGCTGTCTGTGAGTGAGAAAAGGGCATTTTGCTTGGGGGTATTTATTTGTGGGAAGGCCTCCTAATGTGTACAGACTTCTTGGTTACTCTGATAGATTTCTTTGTTGCTGTCGACTAAAGGAAGGAATAAAATGCACACTCATTTTGGTATGAAAACCTATCTTACAGTACAGGAAAGTGGGGAGATAAGCAGGGAGGGAGGGATGATGGAAGGGAGGACAATGGGAATGGAGTATATTGACTGGAACAATTCCCACCTATCTCATTTACTTAAATGAGAAAGGTAGTATGGGGGACCAACTGAATTCAGGAGATCCCCTGTGTAAGCCTAAATATCCTTCTATCAAATTATGGTCTTGCAAGTCCCTTCTGCTCCTAACAGTCAGTGATTTTAGAAAGGAATTAAATAGAGTTGGAAAAAAAAAACAAACCACAAAACACAAGCTACCTATTTCTTCCTAAGTCTTTGTCTTTAATGGATCAGAAACAGGAGTAGTAAAGACAGAGGGAGCAAATACAATCTAATCTTGTACAGGAATGGATGGCACATAAATTGCTGGAGCACAAACTTACAAATGCTGATGACATCTCATAAACCCTTGGCACCCTCCCTTATTCTCTTTTATATTTGTAGCCTCTCATAATAAGGAGGCCCTTCTCCTTCCCAAGCTCAGTCTTTATATGTGTGCCCTTGAGCCCAGCCAATTCTGTTTTCTCCCTAGACTGTCCCCTCCATCATCCTCTCTACCTCTCTAATCTTTAACCTTTCTTTATCTACTGATTGCTTCTCTATTGTCTTAAAACAGACCATATTCCCTAATTAAAAACAAAAATCCTATACAGGATTCTACCATTCCCTCAAGCTGTTCTTCTATAGGTATCTTCCCTTTCTCCACTGAATTCCTGGGAAAAGCTGTCTACATTCATTATTTACCTCAACTTTCATTCCTCTCACTTACTTCTCAACTCAGCACTTAGGCTTCCAACCTAATTATTCAACTCAAATTCTTCTAAGCAAAGTTAACAATGGTTTCTTAATTACCAAAATGTGATAGCTTTTTCTTAATCCTTATCCTTCTGCTACATTCGATACCATTGGCCACCCTCTTGTCTTGGATATTCTCTCCAACCTGGATTTTCATGACACTATACTCTCTTTCCTAGTTCTCCTGCCATCTGGCTGTTCCTGCTTCATCTCCTTCGCTGCATCTAAATCATGCCCCCTTAATCATGTTTGGCAGAGCTCTGTCCTGGTTCCTTTGCTCCTTGTTATTCTTTTTCTTATTGACCCCAGCATTTCTCATGACTTAAATATCATCCTTTGGCAGACAACTCACAAATCTATGTATCCAGCCCAAGTCTCTCTCCTGATGTTCAGATCTGCATCACTAAATGTCTGTGAACATTTCAAACTAGAGATCCTGGAGAAATCTCAAGTTCAAAATGTCTACATTAGAACTTGTTATCATTCCCCTCAAACATCTCTAGGCCAGCTCTGCAGAATCAACAAACAGTAAACCCTGGGGGAAGATGGGTTGTGAGACAGCCTCAGCCTTAGAAAATTTTGTTTTTCAGACGGTGGAGGTCTGACTGCTGAGTAGGAGAAGGACTTTCCATTGTCAAAGGGACACCAAGTACAACTGGGCAGACCAGGCTGTGGCTTCTGGAAGAAGGAGCTTGTACACACCTGATGAGTACAATAATAAGAGGCATGGACCCTGTTGGTTGTGGGCATTTTCAGGAGAGCAGAATCCCTGGTTTCAGTGTCAGGACAGAGAGGACAAATGTAATTTGCAGCCACCTGAGGGACCCCAAGGAGCAAGATCATTTGTGGGACAGTGTGGCTGGGGGCCCTATTCATGGCTTAGGAGTGGAGAGGAGAGTCCAAGTTTGGGCCCTCAGTGAGATGGATCTGAGACTTGGGGTATCAATCCTTGTACTTCAGGATTATAACATGATTATACCAATAGCTGCTAAAACAAACTAAAACAAAAAATAAATAAATAAAAATGAATAATTAAAGGAGAAAGAACCCAACCATAGATTGTTACTATAGTGTATCACCAAGACAATTCACAGTACCAACGGTGATTATGACTATGCCAGTGCAATTCTGAATCATAAAGTATAACAGACTCTCCGCATAGAAGGCAGAGGAAAAACATTGATTCAAACACCAGAAAGCTGAGTCTTCAACATTAGAAAACCAAATTCTTCATAGCAACAAAGAAATCTATCAGAGTAACCAAGAAGTCTGTACACATTAGGAGGCCTTCCCACAAATAAATACCCCCAAGCAAAATGCCCTTTTCTCACTCACAGACAGCTGCCTACTTTCTCTGCCCTTCCCAGCTCTGACTTCTGTGTCTCATTTTCTGCTCCACCCCTTCCTGCTTCTCCTGGTTAGCAAACTCCTTCCACCACAGGCTCCCTGTGATTCAGACTTCCATGTGAACCAGGCAGATCACATGGGTCTATTAATGAATTTAAATTATCATTACATTCAGCCCAAGATCTTTTGTATTCATTACATAGGTCGGTGGGCACTACCATCCTCAAGCCTTACCATTACATATGGGGATAGAGAAGATCTGGCCCCATATTCAGTGGAAGATGATGAACCTAAAAAAGTCACACCTTTATCAACGATAAATGTCAAATGGTCCCAAGCACAAAAAGACTTCTTGGAAGAGTTTAATAAGGACTTTAAAAATTCAATAAGAGAGACTGAGGGACAATTAGGGAAAAATAAGAACAATCCAAGGAAATTAAGAAGCCTATGAAAAGAAAGGCAACCAGTTTGAAATAGAGAATAAAAAAACTTAAGGAAATAATCCCTTAAAAACTAGAATTGAGCAAGGGGAAGCTAATGACTTTCTAAGACACCAAGAAATCATAAAACAAACTCAAAAGAATGAAAAAATGAAGAGAAAGTGAAACATCTCTTCAGAAGAACAACCGATCTGGAGAACTGATTGAGGAGAGAGAATATAAGGATAGTCAGATTTCCTGAAAATGATTATAAAAGAAAGCATTTTGATACAATGCCACAAGAAATTATCAAGGAAAACTACCCCGGAGTTCTAGAACAAGAAGGCAAAGCAGACGTAGAAAAAAAAAATCCACCAATCACCATCTGAAAGAGATCTCAGTAGGTAAATTTACAAGAACATCATAGCCAAGTTTCTAAGCTCCCAGGTTAGGGAGAAACTATTGGAAGCAACAAGAAAAAAATAATTTAAATATCATGGTGCTACGATAAGGATTACACAAGGTCTAGCAGCTACTATGTTGAAGGACCTGAGGTCTTGGAATGCTATATTCCATAGAGAAAAAAGGGCTAGGATTATGACCAATGGTAACTTAACCCAGCAAAGCTAAATATAAACCTGGATGAAAAAAATGGACATTTAATAAACTGACTTTTCAGGTTTTGTGACAAAACGCCCAGAACTTAAAGGAAAATTCAACATGTAACATCCAGGAGAAATATGAGATAAACATTAAAGATTACTTATAAGGGACACAATAAGGTCAAATTGTTCACTTAGTGTACATGAAAATATTAGCAGTACCTTTATGACTGTCTTCATTATTTGGGTAGTTTGAGAGAAAGGCTAGGGCTGAGTTGAGTATGATGAATTGATTTTTTTAAAAAAACTGTGTGAGAAGGGATAAAAAGGAGTAATTATCTCATAAAAATGAGGCATAAAAGGAAAAATTGAAACAAAAGAAGCTAGTGGAGGGGAGGTTAGTGTTGGAACCTTATTGTTATTGGAAATGGGTTAAAGAAGGAAGAACATTATTTAGAAGGATATAAAAATCTTCTAAATTCAGAAAGAAATAAAAGGGCAAGGGAATAGGTGGGTGGGAGAGGATGAAGGAGGAACTTTTAGAAGGTGGGTAGATTAAGGAATAGGAGGTCAAGGTAGCAGGTAGAAGTAAAGCAGAAAAGTGAGGAGAGATAAAACAAATAGAGTGAGAAGGATAGTGAAGAAAAATAGAAAGAAGAAAAATACACAAATAATTGCAGCTTAAAATGTGAATGGGATGAATTTACCCATAAAATGGAAAGAGATAGTAGATTAAAATGTTTAATTCAACAATGTGTTGCTTTTAGGAGACATTATAAAAATGAGAGATATACACAAAACATAAAATTAATGGCAGGAGTAGAATTTATCATGTAAAAAAAAGCCGGGATAGTAATCATGATCTCAGACAAAGTTAAAGTTAAAAATAGATTTAATCAAAAGTGAAAAATAGAAGAAATATACTATTTGCCAGCAATATTACTGAATATTGTTTTGGAACATTTAAAATACCTACACAGAATAAAATTCCTGAGTGTATACATGCCAAAACAGACACAGGAAAAAAAAAAACTTCAAAGACAATCTCTCAGAGAGGATGTGATTAGGTTGGAATGTTGCTGTGGTATAGGAAATGATGAACTATGAAAATAATTTAGAAAAAACATAGAAAAACTTGGACTTATGAGAAAGATGCTATCCACCTTCAAAAAACATATGAGAGGAGTAAATTAGCATAGTATCACCTTACGTATATGTGTATACATATTGAGTATATATGTGTATCTTTACAGATTATCTCTCTCTCTCTCTCTGTCTCTCTCTCTCTTTCTATCTATCTACCTGTCTGTATATCTATCTCTTTTCTTTCTTTCTTTCTTTCTTTCTTTCTTTCTTTCTTTCTTTCTTTCTTTCTTTCTTTCTTTCTTTCTTTCTTTCTTTCTTTCTTTCTTTCTTTCTTTCTTTCTTTCTTTCTCTTTCTTTCTATCTATCTATCTATCTATCTATCTATCTATCTATCTATCTATCTATCTACCTGTCTGTCTGTGTGTCTATCTATCTACCTATCTATCCATCTATCCATGCTTAATTGTAACCTTCTTTGGGGTCTGAGGGGAAGGGGAGTCAAATAAAGTAAAAAGTGCACAGCAGAACAAAATAAAACCAAGAAGGAAGCAAAGAAAAGCTGTGTAGCTTGGAAAACACTGTGTAGAATTTATTATATAGGTTTTCTTGAAATGGAAATGTATTGTTTTATACTGACTCCTCTCTTATGGTCTATTGTGTATGTGGTAATGTTTCTTTTCTTTTTTTACATAACTAGTTTTTCTCCCCTCTGATAACATGCAAAGTTATGTGAGAATAGTGATTACTCTCTCTGCCCTTAATGCTCAGCACAGTGCTTGGCATATTGCATGAGTTTAATACACACTTGTTGATTGATGTGTGTGCATCTCTCTGAATGTTAATAGGAATTACTATTGTTTTTTTATTACTGAATATTTATCACTAACATGGCACCAAGGACAGCCAGGTGGCACAGAGAATAGGGTGCCAACCTGAAGTCAGGAAGACTCATCTTCATGCGTTCAAATCTGGCCTCAGACACTTACTAGCTGTGTGGACCTGGGCAAGTCACTTAATCCTGTTTCTCTCAGTTTCCTCATCTGTAAAATGAGCTGGAGAAGGAAATGGCAAACCACTCCAGTACTTCTGCCAATAAAAGCCTAAATGAGGTCACAGAGAGTCAGATATAAGGGAAAACAACTCCACAACAGCAACAAATGTGACACATGCCCCAGAGATGTGCTGTAATCAAGCTTGAACCACCTCTCAAAAGCTGGTTGTTAAATTTTCTGTGTGAGTATTTACACCTCAGAAATTGCAAAGGAGGCAAATCAGGGCTTGCTTTATTGTTTTGTTGATTTCTAAATTTAAGGAAGTGATACAAAATAAATGATGCAGATTAAACATTAAAATATATTGTGTACACATTGTCCTCCTCTGGAAGAGGAAGAATTTATATGTATTTATTTATATATTAATATTATACATGTATATATATTATATATATGAAAGTATTTATATGGCACCTACTATGTGCTAGGAACTGTGCTAAATGTTTTATAATTATTATTGATTTGACACTCACAATAACCCTGTGAGGCAGGTGCTATTATTATCCTTTTTTTTACAAATGAGGAACTGAAGCAAACAGAGGTTAAGTGACTTTCCTCAAGGTCAGACAGCTAGTAAGTATCTGAGGCGAGATTTGAACTTCAGTTTTCTTGATTCTAGGTCCAGCATTCTGTCCATTATACCACCAGCTGCCTCTGAAGAGCCAGTTATTAAACATTTATCAGGACACTCTGCTACCTTTTTACGAGTTGCATAATTTTATGCAAGGGGCAAGTGGAAGTGTTAGTGAATGTGTTTATGTGTGTGCATATGGATAGTTCTAGGTATGGATATTCCTATAGGTATGTATACATGTTAATGCCAATTCATTTTCTTCTAAAGCTCTAGGAAGGATGTGTTCAAGACCCACCTCTGCCATAAACTGGATGCGTGACCCTTGTCAAATCATTTAATGTTTTTATATCCCAGTCAGCTTTCTAAGACTATAAGTTGCACTAAGAGAGGGAATTTTTCTCACCTGGAGCTCCTAATACCAGTGAGATTTTAGACTAGGGAAAAATGTTACATATATAATAAATATAACTACAATACAATATAAACATGATAGAACTTCAGAATAATTTGTTATAGGACTTCTCTGTGGCTTACCCAGGGCCATATGGGTAGTTAAGAGAGGCAGGATTTGAACCCAAGTCTTCCTGACTCCAAGCCCAGCACTTTACCAAAGTGTCATATTAATATGTATGTGTGTGCTCATACATATATTCAGTTCACAAATATGAAAAATCTATTCACACAAGGCATAGTGTTTTGTACAGTGGCAACAAAAAAGAAGATGATCTGATCTCTCTGTCTTTGAGAAACTTACATTATTCTTCTTAGATGTTTTGTTAAGGGAGGAGAAATAACTACATATACATACATGTATTCATATGTGCATATACATATACATCATACACAAAACAGACCTGCTTTGGTAGACTGGAGAGCATTTCATCTCTTCCTTTTGTGATCTCTTACACGTGGTCCATGGGTCTGGAATTCACTCCTTTCTCAGTCATCTTGGCCATGAAGAATCCTTAGCTTTCTTCAAAGATCATTTCAAGTACTACCTTTAATATAAGGTCTTTCCTAGTCTTCCTATTTCTTAGTGATCTCTTCCTACTGAAGTTTTTTTGAATAACTTTGTGTATATAATGAATGGTCCAGCACTATCACTGCAAGGACTTTGGGCTCACATGAAATGGATCCTCACTTCCCATACAAGCACTCAAAATATTTATAATTTTTGTGTATGGGACAGTCTTTATTTTACTCCTCACAGGAAATGTGTAAAACTAAGGATCATACCATTAAAAAATTAGTAGAGGAAACTTTCACACTTCTCGGTAGGAGATGAATTATTAACCAAACAAGAGAGAGACAGTTCAGAAAGATAAAATGAGACAAATTTGATTAGATGAAATTGAAAAGCTTCTATACAAGCTAAATAAATACATCTAAGATAAGAAAGCAATTGAGTGGGGAAAATTTTTATGCAAAGTATCTCTGATAAGGATTTGTGATCCAAGATACACAGATAACTAACAGAACTATATAAGTCCAAAAGCCATTCTACAATGGTGAAGTAATCAAAGGGTGAGAATAACCAGTTCAAAAGAATCACAAACTATTAACAACCATATGAAATAATGCTCAGATTACTACTAATAAGAAAAAAAATCGAAATAACTATAAGGTTTCATCTCATACACAATAAATTGGCAGAGATAAGGAGATGATCAAAGATAGGAATTGTCTATTGGAAGGGCTGTAGAGAGACAGGTACAAGAATGCATTTTTGGATCTGTGAATTGATACAATTATTCTAAAAAACCATTTGAAATTATGTAAATAAAGTAATGAAAATTTCTACACTCTTAGACCCAGAGATTTCATTGCAAGAAAAATGCCTTATACAAAATATTTCATTTTTTCAGAAAGCAAGGGGGCATCATAGTGCACAGAGCACTGGGCCTGGAGTCATGAAGCCCTGAGTTCAAATTTGAACTGAGACATTTAAAGCTGTGTGGCCCTCGGCAAGTCACTTAACCCCTATCTGCCTCATTGTCCTCAACTATAAAATGGTGATAATAATAGCATTTACCTTCCAAGGTTGTTTTGAGAATCCAGAGAGATCATATTTGTAAAGCATTTAGCACAGTTCCTGAGAAGTGCTTAATAATTTCCTTCTTTTCTTTCTTCCTTCCTTCTTTCCTTCCTGAAACAAAGAATCAGAAACAAAGTAGATGCCCAACAGTTGGGAAACGGCTAAAAAATATTGTTGTATGTGAATGTGATAGAATGTTGTCATACTGTAAGAAATGATAAACATGACGAATACAGAGAAACATGGAAAGATTTACACCAACTGATGTAAAGTATGCAAAACCTGAAAAACAATATATACAATGTCTACAATAGTGTAAATGGAAAAAAATAATCACTAGAACAAAAAGTCAAGAATGGCAAAGGAATTAATGAAAAAAATGTAAAGGAAGGAGGTTTAGTGGTACTGGAACTAAAAGTATATTATGATGGTAATTATCAAAACTTTCTGATACTAGTCAAGAAACAGAAAGGTAGATCCATGGAACAGAGTAGACATATAATCTATAGCAGCAAACAAATACAGTTACTCAGTGTTTCACAAGTGTAAAGACTTAAGATTTTGGGGATAAGAGTTCATTATTTGGTAAAAATTGTTGGGAAAACTAGAAAGCAGGATGGCAGAAACTGGGCATGCACCAATATCGTACACCATTTACCAAAATAAGGTCAAAATGAATATGTGATTTAGATATAGAGAGATATTACAAAAAAGTCAGAAGAACATGGAGCACATTATTTATCAGACTTACAGACAGGTGAACAACTTATGAATAAATAAGACATAGGGAGCAAAGTTAGGTGTTAAAAAATGTAGCCAAGATCAGAAGAAAAGCAGAAAACTGGGGGAAAAAATTTTATAGACAGTTTCTCAGAAAAAAGTTTCACATCTAAAATAAATAAATCTTTTCAAATCTATAAGAATGCAAATCATTCCCCAACTGATAAATGGTCAAAGGATAGGAACAGGCAGTTTTCCAATAAAGAAATCAAAACACCTTGTAGTCATATGATGAAATGCTCTAAATCGTTTTTGATTAGAGAAATATAAATTAAAACAACCTTGAGATAGTATTTTACGCCTTTCACATTGGTAAAATGATTGAAGAGAAAAGCAGTGTGTTGGAGGGAATGTGGAAAAACTGGGACACTAATTCATTGTTGGTGGAATTGTGAGTTGATTCAACTATTTTGAGAGCAATCTGAAATTATGCCCAAACAGTTATTAAACTGCCTATACCTTTTGATTCAGAAATACCACTATTTGGTGTGTTTCCAAAGATGGTTAGGAAAAAAGGAAAAGAATCTCTGTGTTCTAAAATGTTTATAGCAGATCTCTTTGTGGTGGCAAAGAACTGGAAATTGCAAAGATGCCCATCAATTAAGGAATGGCTGAACAAGCTGTGGTATATGACTGTGAAGGAATACTACTGTGCTATAAGAAATGATGAGCTCAATGATCTTAGAGAAACATAGAAAGGCTTGTATGAAATAATAAAGAGAGAAATGAGCAGAGCCAAGGGAACATTATATAAAGTAAAAACAATATTGTTTTAAGAATATATTTGAGCAAATAGGTAATTTTGACTATTATAAATATCAAAATTAACTATAAAGGACATATAAAGAAAGATGCTACCTGCATCCAGAGAAAGATCTGATAAATAGGAGTGTGTATAGAATAATTTTACATACATATACCTATTTGTGTCTAATGATAGCCATCTCTAAAGCAAGGGTGGGGAAGAAAGAAAAGATGGAAAAAAATAAATGTACATGACAACTTTATTATATATTTAAAAGGAATAGCAAATTGTACCCAACTGATTTGCAGTTTTATGTACAATCATCTTTTTTATTATACTATGTTATGAAAATGCTTGTTTATTCCATAAATTTTAAAAAAAAGAAGAAAAAAATAATCACCACAGAAAATTGAAAATTAATATTTTGAAATGATAACAGCTTGGTCCCCATAAGGAAATATAAGAAGCTATATCCCCATGCCTCCCACTCTTTTGGCAGGTCACAGTTCATGGGTGTGCAGCACTGCATATATTTTTATATATGCAGATACACATACATATATACATATATAAGATATGCATACATACACATTAGACTTTTTAATGCATTCATTGACATTATTGTATTTTTTTGCCTTCTTTTACAAAATCTTTGTCATGAGAGATGGCTTTCTGGGAGTGGAGAGATAAGGGGGAAACCTAGGCAATGTTAAAACAAAACACATCAATAAAATCTGTTTTTACAAAATGTAAAAGACACAAAGGACTCACAGAAGTCCATAAACAAATCAAGAAGCATAAAATATTCATTCCATTAGACTCCCCCAGAAAGTAAATCACTGTGGAGGGCTGCTGAATTAATTCTTCCCAATCAATTCAAATCCATACTTTCTAAGCAACTCATGGCAATAGAAGGGAAGGGGTTGGAAAAGTGCATATTTTTTTGCCTTCTCATAGTATGACTCTAGTACTTCAACTTCAGGGTGATCCCCTCCCTTCTCCAAGAATCATAGGGTTGTGAAAATCTTCTTTCTATGGATGGCTATTGTTTGAATACTCTATTTCAGCAACTCTTAAACTTGTGATCACCCATGAGATAACACAATGCTGGTGCTGCCTAGGAAATCTCCTTGCTCTGGCTAGAAAATTAGCTAGTTTTCAGGTCAGTTCTGCCTAGGGAATCCAAAATCCTCCTTCCTTTTACGCATAAGATTGGGGTTCAGGATTAATATTCTTTAATTCCCTTCTCACTCCATATATAATTTCACATCTACCACTGACATGTCCTTCTGCTAAAAGACACTATTATTGCTCTATAGAGAAGGAAAAAATCCTTTCTCCTTTCCTCTATTCTAAAAGGCAGCAGAAAAGGAAAAAGGAGTTTTGAAAAGCAAAACACAAGAGTGTCTGCTGGTCTCTTGATTTAATAGACCATGGAGCAGGGTAGCCACTGAGTCTGTATCATTGAGTCTCCATCACTGGGACAAATCAAAGGGATTCTTTGTCTCTTGTCAGCAAGGAGGCAGTGAACCCGTTTACTTCTTATGGAAAATGGCCTTTGGATGCCTGTTGAGAAAGGTCTATTCCTTGTAATCTCATCAAGTTGATTGAGAAACTCATCCCATTAAAGAGGGGTGACCCCCCCTTACAAAAATTGTAATTACTTATCTGAGTATATTCCCCACTTCTAAGTGAAAGGCTGTGAGTTCTTGGGGGCATGAAACATCATTTTTGCCATTGCACTCCCATTATCTATCACAGAGCCTTGTACACAGTAAGCTATTAATCAATGTTAATTTAATGTGTATACCTAAGAGGTGCCTCAGTGTTGCAAAATGCTGGATGTACAGTCAGGAATAACTAGGCTGATGACATTTACAAGCTGTATGTACACAAACTGGGGCAAGCCACTTAATTTCTGTGTTTCAGGTGATTTCCTAGGACTTTCCTCCCAAGCTTAGCATAGGCCTAGCATATAGTAAGCATGTAATAAATGCATCATCCATCTATTGATCACTGACTAGCTAGACATAGATGGAGTAGATATTATCCTGCACTAGGAGAAAAATCCTTATGTGTGTTGAACTTTTCTTTGCCAAGCATTTAGCACTTAGCACATTCTGCTTGGTTGTATATTTATCATCTCCCTAAGTCCAAGATCATATCTCGCATAGGCAGGGAATACATTGGGCACTCAGGATCCAGGAAGTAATCAGTGAAGTGGAAAACACACTAATCTTGGAATTAGAAGAACTGTCTAGGGCTCTAATTCTTTGTGAATGTGTGATCTAGGCAAGTCATTTGATTTCTAAGAGCCTTCATTTCCTCTTCGGTAAAATGTGGATAATAATATTTGAACTACCTGGCTACAGGCAAGTGCTTTAAAAAATTATAGTGCTATAGAAATGAATTCTTATTATTATTTGCATTTTTTAAAAATTATGTTGATACTGACCAAGGAAGAGAAAAACCTGAGTGGAATTGGAGAAACGAAGGCAGAACATCAAAGATGCTTATTAGGATATCTTAGGTTTTTTCTCTTTATTTTTATAGTCAAAACTACAGTGCTTCCATCTACCTTGCTCCCTCTTCATTTCTATTAAGCTGCTTTTTCTTTGTTCTAATATTACTAAAGACCTGAGGTATTCAGCCCAAGAGAATTTAATAGACCAGATGCTCATCTATCTAAGATGTTTTATGGCCTTGCTTGGAAATCTTCAGCTAGGATTCTGTTATTTGCATAATAAAGAGACTAAGGAGAAAAACCTGGCCCTAGGGGTGGGTGGGGAAAGCAAGGGTTTTTCTTTATTCCTGGCAGCTTTATTGCCCGGTCATTCATTTACAAGTGATGCCATTTCTAGACGAGTCTGCATTGTCACCGCGGCTTCCAAAAAAGAAGAAATATTGTTTTCTCCGCATGATCAGCCCAGCTTGGGGAGGAATGGTTTCTTAATCCTTTAAGTCACTTCTGGATTTTGGAGTAGGGCTCTAAAGGAAATAATAACTATATTTACTAGCCTTTTGCAGCCTGACGATATCTATCCCACCCTTTGACTGTAGAAAAGAAAGTACTGGGTTTCACATAGTGGGAGATCACCAGCTTTGTCAACCAAGGCAAGCAGAGAGTCCTACACTGGCTAGTTCCAACACAAGCCACTTCTGATTTGGATAGCTGGTGGAGAAACACTGTGACAATTGTAAGTTTCCTCTAAGCTCAGTTTTCCTAAGTCATGCTCAGGAGTGGACCTGTGCTTTAGGAATACCCTTTCTTTCCTGAGCAATCTTATGATATGTCCTTCATGTGCTGCAAAGTTATCAGCTTGCTGTTAAAAATAATGATATCTCCCCTTTTATTTAGTCTTCTCTCTATTCCACAAATTCCTGCTGAAATGTAAACGTTATAAACACAGCCAGTCAGGGGGAAGCAGGCAGCTTCTAAAGACTATACTTAATTTTGTGATGGCCAGGAAGCATCAGCAGAGACAAACTGGGCAAACTTTTCTCAGATCACATAAAATACTTTAGATAAACATTGTTATGTTATTGAGTAGTCAAGGGTTTAAGTTAAGGGAATAGATTGAGAAGACTTTGATAGACCAGTCTTGTATTGACTTCCATCAGATCATAGCAAACAGTATTCTGGAAAGGAAACATATCAATGACTGAGCTGGCCTTCCCAGTGCCAGTTTAGGAGCACAGAATCCACAGAATGAGAGAGGTCATCTAAGCCAGCTCTCTCACTTTATACATGAGAATACTCAGGAATGGAGCCCATTTCTTTTGACTCCAAGTACAATTCTCCGTTCACTAAAGAAGACAAAGGAGAAAACTGAATGAAAATGGGAAAGTATAATGTATAATATTAATTAACAGGCAAAGAGTCACCGATGGCATAATTATTCAGAATTCCTATGTCTCCCGCAGGTATGGAGATTTCCACCTTTCTAGCGATCTAGCCTTTATTCTGAGATAGGACATTATTCAATTAGTGGTACTGTACAGGAACTTTCATCAAATGAATGAATGAATGAATGAATAAAACAAATAAATGAAAATGTATTTATTAAGCATATGTACTTATGTAAAGTACAATTACAAAAGTAACCTAGTAAATGTCTTTAGGGAGTTCACATTCTAATAGGGAAAGACAACACTGGGCAGTGGTAGACAGGTTTTTGGTTTCAGTCTGGGGGAGTCACAGTAAGATGGTGAGTTAATCCAATGACACATCTTTTCTAGGAATAATGATTGCATGATAATCCTGATTTGATTAATAATCCCAGAGTAACAGGTGAAAAGATGAGGGGTGGAGAGCTTGGAGGAGAATATTATGTAGTAATAGATGGGATGTGGAACATATTCTGGTCTCATACTTTTGGTCTAGATCCAGCTATGTACAGTGGGCTGGCTGAGTTTGCCTTATCATTCAAGGCAGCCCAGTCTCATGGTGGTATAAGACAGTGTTATCAAACAAATAGAATGGATCCCTGCAGGTCACATACAGACTCAGAAACCCAGAAATTAGTATTATCTGCATTGTATTGTGCTTGTTTTGATTTTGTTAAACATTTCCCAATAAAATTTTAATCTGGTTTAGGCTCTACTGGTGAGTTTTTCTGGCTGTCTGAATTGGTACCTCTGGTATAAGAAATACTGTTTTTAATATACTTCTGGTATAAGAAATACTGTTTTTAAAAGCATGTTTGTGGGGGGTCCATAGACTTTTTCAAACTGCCCAATAGGTCTGTGGCACGCACACGATTTAAGGACCCTTGGAGGATTGCTAAGAGCCCTTATGCATACAAGAATTTCTTATTCTGACCTTGGCTCAATAACACCAAGAAAGGAACATTTTTCTTCTTGACGGCTTAGAATCAGTCTTTGCCCCCATTTTAAAAGCCTTAAATCTTACACTGGCCTTCTTCTGAGCCCACATTATTACCAAGATCACATTACTAGTATCCTTGGTATGTCCCTAGAAAAAGAAACTATGGAGCACTTGAACATGAGTGTAAATATTGCCCAAATTTGAAATGCAGCCGGAATAAATGCCCTCCCCTGATGAATCACTGGTCTCCTCTCACAAACTGCTAGACTGTTTGATTTGACTAATGGGCCTGACTCAGGTCAAGAGCTTTGAAAGCCAAGCAGAAGGAAACAGGGATTGCCTAGCATGCCTTGACTGCGAGATGGATGAATACAAGTTCACATGGGGTCAGATTTCATACCACTGAGGTCTAGGTTGAGACTCAAAAGACAGAATGATCACTACATTTTGAATCAGAGTTTCAAATCTCAACTCTGCCACTCACTACCCCAGTGAGAATTGAGGGATCCCCTTATCTTCTTGGGATTGTTCCCTTACCTGTAAAATGAAAATGGGAGGAGGTGGGAACTAGATAGATTCTAAGGGACTGCCCAACTTTAAATCCTGTGATGCTGGATTTCTAGCGGTTCCTAAAAAAGTTGCAGCCTTGAAGTAACATTAAACTAGTTTCAGCAGAGGAAAGAGGAAAGAAAGGGAGACAATGGTCTTATACTTCAAAGATGAGTCACCATCATAAATAAAAATGAATGTTACAGACATAAAAAAATTCCAGGAAGGCAGGTAGCTTAAATATTATGATATTCATTTTAGAGATGAGGCTAGAAACACTCTATTCCTTTAGAGCATTTTGGTTTTCTCTTTCTGAACTGTTTCTAACTTGGTTGTGTCTTTCTTGAGGTAGGGCAAACAGGTCTATACCAAGTTCGTCATCAAATACTGTATGAACAAATACTGTCCATACAGTTTTTTAAAAAAATGAAATCTAGACATTTGTAGGGCAGCCTAATCAGGGATGTTTAATCATTCATTCATTCAACAAATATTTAGTAAGCAAGTATTTCTCTGAAGTGGTAGTAACACTGTACTGTTTAAGATTCTGATGAAAAACATTTAGCTAACTCTCCATTAACTCAGTTGATATTTGTAAAGTTTACATTTCAGGACTGTGCAATTGTAAGATTTAGGCATGTAACTTCCCTCTCAGAATGATTTTTATTTTTCCCTGAAGGTCAAAATTATGCAAATAATGGATATACAAAGTGTATTTTGGAATGCTAAAGGATAAAGCGACTTCTACTAGCCAGGGCAGTTGTTGTTTGCCTTTTCTTCTCAGAGGACCATGACATCAGGAAGGTGATGTGATGACATACAAATGAACTGGATTTAAGTGAAGGATTGTGCAAAGTCACCAGCCTCATTTTCTCCTCTGGAGCCATATGAGTCCAGTGGCCAGATGTAGACCAGGACAACTGGAGATTGGTTCCCCACTGGCTGGGGCCAACAAATTAAGGAGGGAAAGAGGAGAAGAAAAATTTGTCCCTATGATTATGATTTGGAAATGAGATTTTTAAAATGTGACATAATTTCACAGGGAATTTGAGATGTGTTAAATATTTTAAGAAGTACTGTAGCATTATGTTAAGAGCACTGGCTTTGGGGTGGTCAAAGCCCATTTATCAGCTGTGTGCTTTTGGACATCAAAGGATCACAGAATCTTAGAACTGCAAGGGTCCTTAGAGGTTGTCTATTCCTAGATGAACCTAGACACTGACCATTCAGATAGCATGTCTAAGCAATGTTCATTCATCCTCCTCTTGAAGAACTACAGCAATGGGGAATTCACTACTTGCTGAGGCAGTCCATTTTACTTCTGGGCAGCTATAATTATCTGTAAGTTGTTGCTTATGTGAATTCAAATTTTGCAACTTTGCAATTTCTGGCCATTGCTTCTAGTTTTTCCTTCTGGTAGTCTAGATACTAGTAGTCTAATCACATATCCTTTAAAGACAATTATCCTGCCTCTCCCTCAATTTTCTCTAGAATAAACAGTCCAAGTTTTTCAATCAATATTTGTGTAATATTCCCTTTGGGCTACTCCCCTAATGAAGAATTCACAGGTTTTCATGTTGGATAACCATTCCTGATAGCTCAGGAGCCCCCTCCTACAGACTTATTAAAAATCATCGAGTAGACACAATTAGCTCTTAGCAAAGGGATTTACTGATATAGCATAGTAAAAAAAAAGTAGCTACAAAGCACTGCCCCCATAAACCTGGTGTACATTCTTTCATAAATAAGCAAGGTCTATCAGAAGAGTAAATGCAGAGTATAGAGATAGTGAGGAAGGACATATGTTAATATGTTGATGGAACACATGTGGCCAAGGCCAATAATAATAAGGATGATAAATAGAATTTATATAGTGCCTACTATATACAATGTACTGTACCCATGTTATGTCATTGGATCCCCACAACAACTCTGGAAGGAGGGTGCTATGATTATCTTTATTCTACAGTTGAGGAAACTGAGGCAAACAAAGGATAGGTGACTTAGTCAAGGTCATATAGCTAGTAAGCATTTGAGGAAGAATTTGAAGTCAAGTTTTCCTCACTCCAGTCTCAGTGCTCTATCCATTTCACTGCTTAGCTGCCTACTGCCTAGGTGACTTTTTATTCCTTCGGTAATATGGGTCCTTGAAGTCATTCTTCTCTTGCGGCAGTCCTCTCTGCAGCCAAACTCTGTTGTCAGAGCTAGCTGTCTCATGAGCATACAGCCAACTTTCTTACATGATGCCAGGATTTACATCCTTGAGGCTGCTTCTGCCTTCAAGTGACTGCCGCCTATCCATGACTGAAGTGTGCATTTCTTATCCCTCAACTGTGCTGTATACTTTCTTAGATTAATATATTCTATAATGACTGAAGTTCCTCTCAGATGCCCAGATCAGTGGGGACAGGGAAGAGAAAAACAGTTCTTTTTTCCAACTCCAGTCCCAAGAGGGTTAAGGAATTGAATTCTTTCTGGACTGCCACCTCTCACTTTAACAAATTCTAACTTTTAAGGTTCCTCAACAATCCAATTATCTCCATCATCTGCCACTATAGTAACTTTGCTGAGGCAGGGGGGCAGACCTTCTCCTTGCCCTTTACCCTTGAATATCATGGTGTCGGGTCTCCTCATTTTCCTGGTCATCGTCTTCTGCATACTACCTGACATGTCTTCTCTAAAATGTGGTTCTCATAATTAAACACAATATTACAGATTTTGTCTGAGACAGAATGCAACAATAATGGTGTCAACTCTCTCATTCTGTACATTCTGTTTTTATCAATGCAATTTAAAAGTAGTGTTAACTTTGGGACCACAGTGTTGACTCACACTAAGCTCCTAATCTACTAAATAAAACCTTGCGGTCTTTTCCACATATACCATTGTTTGTGCCCACCTCCTCCATCCTGCATTTGTATATTGATTTGTAACTCAAGTATAAGAATTTTGCAATTATCCCTGTAAGTTTAATATTATTGGATTTGTCCACTGTTTTAGTCTCTCGAGTGTTTTGAGAACCTAATCTTGTTATCTGAGTTAGCTATAAATTTCAGCTTTATTTCATCAAAATATTTGATAAACATCCAATTTATGCCTTCACTCAGGATGGTAATAATATTAACTAACACAGGATAAAGTACAGATTCCTGGATTTCTTCACTAGAAATCTCCTAGGTTTAACTCGGTCTATTAATCGTTATTTTGGAGGTCTGGTCATCCAACTAGGTACCACATCCATTTAACTGTCTTGTTATCTAGTCTATATCTCTCTGTCTTTTTCTCAAGGCTACCATAAAAGGTAAGGGTAGCGAGGTGACATAGTAGTGAACAGAGCCTGGGTTGGCAGTCAGGAGTTCAAATCTGACCTTAGACGCTTATTGACCCTGGATAAGTCACTTAACTCTGCCTCAGTTTCCTCCTCTGTAAAATGATCTGGAGAAGGAAATGGCAAACTACTACAGTATCTTTGCCAAGAAAACCCCAAATGGGGTCACCAAGAGTTGGGCATGACTGAAATGACCGAACAAAAACAACAATAAACGATGCCAGATGTCTTGTTATATAATTTATTTACGGCATCCCCTAATCTAAATGTTTGGTAACTTAAAAAAAAAGGTGACAAGATTAGTTTGACATGTTTTCTGATTGAATCCCTACTAGCTCTTAGTGATCTTTGCTTCACCTCCCTTTTTAAGTTCTTTCTAATCATTCTTTAATGGTGTGTTATACAGTTGTGCTATTAAAGCCAAGCTTACTCACGAGTTTATAGTTTTAATAATCTACTTTTCCCCTACTCCCTTCTGAACATCAGGGCATTATTTCCTCATCTCCAGTTCTGTGGCAATTTTCTTATCCTCTGTGATTTTTCAGAGATAATTGACAATTGCTCAGCAATCATGTCAATAAGGTTTTGTAGTGTTCTGATCCTCTAGTTCATCCAGGTCTATTGAAGTCCTCTTGAGTGTGACTAGGGGCCTTCTTGCCATCTCTTAACTTATGGGTTTCAATTATTGATCAATTTTGTTCCATAGTTTTCATTCTGAAAACCATTCTCTGTGGCATCAACAACAAAAGCAAAAAAGAAGTGTTGAGCAGTTCTCTCTTCAGTCTGTAATTTACTCCTCCTAAGCAGCAACAGTGTGCCTTATTTGATCTTTCTCTTGTCCTTAATATAACTGAAAAAAATATTCTTTTTGTCGTCCTTACTATTCATTGCCAACCTAAGTTAATGCTGGTCTTTAGAATCCCTTACATTATAATAATGGGCCATTTTATTCTCCCTTCTATGTGTAGCCTTTAAAAATCCAAGTGGGTTCATGAGCTCCCATTTACCTACATAAGTGTCTTTAGAAAATTTCCCCTCCTCATTGCTCATCATAGCAATTTCTGTTTATGCCACAAGAATTTCATTCTTCAGAGCATCCCATCTTTTGGAATTGACTTCCCATGAAGAAATTTAGGTCATGGGATTGCATTTGTTCTTTCCCTGAACTCTTGGAAATCTGCCATCCCCACATCTAGTATATATGTGAGATTATGCATTGCCTTCCCTTCTCTGCCATAGACTATAAGATTCCATGGTCGCCTTCTCCCAAGAGTCCTTCTATTTTTATTTTGGCAACCAATACCTTCACAGTGGTCAGAATCAGGTTCAGAATTGTTTTCTTCATGGCTTGCTCTAGCTTTTGAATAATGAAACAATCATTCAGACAAGTCAAAAATTTATCAGCTGCTCTTTTTATTTTTAGAATTTTGATCTGTAATTAGCAAGCCATTTACAGACATGTAGCCTGTTTCTGAGTTTCTAAAATAGGAATAAGAGCATTACCCACCTTACCTAGATGTTGTTAAAAGAATGCTTTCTCAACCTTAAACTTTTACATAAATATGAACTATTGCTTTCTTCTCCTGAAAGGTTTTTTTGTATGTGCATGTTGTGCTCATATCTCATTCCTGTTAAATCAATCTTATTTTATTAAAAATAAAACTCATTTTATTAGGTCTCTTATAAATGGGTCACTCACCATAATACTTAGTTCATATGCAGAACTCCAAGTACTGTATATCTCAGAGTATAAATCACCTTGAAGTATCAGTCAACCTAAAATTTCCTCTATTGAAATTCAGAATTTGATCTACACTTAATGCTGCAGGAAAGGGAACTTTAACAGCAGGATAAGTATGGTACTATTGAGGTTCCTGGTGGTTAACATGTGGCTCAGCAGCTGGCCAGAAGAGGTTCTGTTGGACATAATAATGGTGCAGTATATCTGCATAGCACTTTGTAGTTTCACAAATGGGTTATCTCATTTTACTTTCACAATAACCCTGTGATAGGCAGGCCAAGTATCATAATCTTCCTTCTATGAGTAAAAACCAAGACACAGAAAACTGAAGTGATTTGCCTAGCATCACATGACAGAAGAGCTGAGAACAGAATCTCGTAGTTCAGCACTTGGTTTCCATAACTGCTTCCTGGATGAAACTGTCTAAAAGTGAGAGTGAGGTGGAGTCATCTGCTCCTATGCCCAATGCACTGAGTCAACTCCAATTTAAGAGAAGCTTTAAAAAAAAAGAGATTCAATTCAATTATTAACTGTCTGCTATAGGAAAGGCACCATGGTAAGTACTGAGGATGCAGAGAGAAAATAAAAGGTTAAGTTACATACTTTGATGTATGAGGACATTCATGGAGGCTGCATATTACAAATCAAACACAGAATAGATGTTGCCTTTTCTGTTTTACTGTAAATGAAGCTGTCAATTTCTTACTCTCTTGAGGACCAAAGGTCATCTATTGTACTCCCATTCCCCCACCTCTCAGCCTCCATTCACTCATACTTTTCTTGACATTAATGGGAGTTGTAGGCACTTGGTGAGCATGGAACCCTGCCGCTGGCATTCTGGAGTCACACTGGAGATGGGCAGCACTATTTCCAGCTGGACATCATTTAGGCAGCTGTCAAACAGACTGTCTTTATGTTTGCATGTGCTGTCCTTGAGAGTCAGGCCCTGCCTATCTCAGCCATGTTTATAAGCTGCCAAATATAAAATAGCTTTGCTAGGCAGAAAGGGATGTGGTTTGGTTATGGGATAAAATAATAGAATGTCAATGCTAGAAAGGACCCTAGGGATCATCTAAATCTCACTGTCCTGTGAAGTGAGGGCTCTGCACAAAGTAGGCACTCAATAAATATTTGATAATGAGGTGAGGATGCTCTTGTCCGTCAAATCCCAGATTCTGTAGGTGGGGAAACTAAGGCTCAGAAAAATTAAAGGACTTAATCCAGGTATAACAGAAATAGTACCAGATTCAAAATGAGAAGATATGTGTTGAGTCCCTTAGCTCTGACATTTAATAGCTGTGTCACCTTGGACAAGTCATTTAAATTCTCTGGGCCTCATTTTTCTCCTCTGGAAAATGAGGGAGTTGAGCCAGATAATCTCCAAGGCTTCCTTTCCTCAGAAATAACTGTAAGAAACATCATCGTCATCATTTAGTGCTTTGAAGTACGTGAAACAACAAAAAAAGTTTATATGTGTTAAAAGTTTATCTCATTTGATCACACAACATTCTGGCAGGATAAGTTCTCATCTTACAATTAAGGAAACTGAGGCAGAGAGAAGTTAGGTGACTTACCCAGCATCACACATTTAGTATGTATCTGGGGTGGAATCTGAAATTAGGTCTTCCTGCCTCCAAATGTAACACCCCTGATTATGCACCTAGCTGCCACATCGTCAGCATTTGAATCCAGGTCCTCTAACTAAAAATCTAATGACTTTTTTCAAACTCAGGTTTCCTCTTCAAAGGGAAAACAGAGCATTAGTGAAGGGCTTTCTTTCCTTTTTCCTCTACTCCAATCCCTCTCCCCCTTTAGGGCTTTGTCTCCAACATTTGCTGTACATTTTCTCATCCTTAAGTCACATTCAGATATTCAACCATATTCTCACAACTTTGCTCTTTTCTCATTCAATATTTTTTTAGTTCTTGTCTCTAAGGACCCTGGGTGCTCCAGTAATAGTGAATTATTTTTGTTAACAGTACTCTGTAGGCAACAGTGATCAACAGATGCCACTGACTTCCTCCTGTGAGAGATGCTGAAAGCTACAAGATGCAATAGGTTCCCATTTTACATTTAAGGAGGACATTGGCTTACCCACAAAACATGGATCAGAGATTTAGAGCTGACAAAAAGGGCCTCTTAAATGGTGATATTCAATTTTCTCTTTTAACAGTAGGAGGAACTGAGGCCCAGAGAAGTAAAATGATTTGTTTGAAACCATGCAACTATTAAATGAGATGCGAGATTTGAATGAATGTTTTCTGACATCAAATCCAGGGGTACTTGTTCGGAACAAGTAGATTCAGTCAGGAAGAGAAAGTCGAGAAAGCTATATACTTCACCTACTCCTTCCATATTAAAACTGCATAAAGAGCTATGCAATTCAGTCTTAATTTCTCCATTCCCCAGAGGGGCAGCTAGGTGGTGCAGTGGATAGAGCACCAGTGCGGGAGTCAGGAGGACCTGAGTTCAAATCTCACCTCAGACACTTGACACTTACTAGCTGTGTGACCTTGGGCAAGTCACTTAACCCTGACTGCCTCATCCTGGGTCATCTCCAAGTCATCCTGACGAATATCTTGCCACTGGATTCAGATGACTCTGGAGGAGAAGTGAGGCTGGTGACCTGCACAGCCCTCCCTCACTCAAAATAAAGTCAAGTGCAAGTCATGTCATTATTTCTCCGATGTCATGTTCTTCTTCGGCAAGGAAGGACAGCCCCGGCTATAACCCTGGGGAATTATTCCTTCAGGCGTTAATTCAAAGAGGTAAAGCTGGGTTCTTGCTAAAGATCTCTCACTTCCACCAGCTGGCCTTACTTGCCCCATAAGTATTCCTAGTATCCCACAAGTTCAAAATTCAAGAACAAGACCCCAAGAAAACACCTATTTGGACCTTACCTCAGGGAGGCTGGTGGTTATAGAAAAGGTCAAGAACTAATAAGGTGACTGGTCCATCTGTACAAAACAGGGTCAACAGTTGTTAAGTTTGTAAAGAAGCTGGATGGGGGAATGAATGGTTCATGTACATTAATTAATTCATTATGGAGGCCTGGCAATACCATTATCATTATTCTTGGAGCTTTAAGAGAGACCGAATCTGAACCCACATATGGAAAGTAGCATGCGGCATCCAAGAAAACTTGGGCAAACAGTTGCTATGGAGTTTTTTTATTCCAGATTATTCACAACACCTACAGTCGAAGCTATATTCAGGCAGCCCAGCACCAGATTGAGTACTGCAGACACTGCCTTGACATTCAGAGAGAGCTTCTATTTCTGGACTATTGGGTGGCTCAAAGTAGCTGCATAATCGATGGTCTCAGGGAAGTACGTTTTCATTCTACGGAATTTTAGAATCTTAAGTTAGAAGGGTCGTTTGAGATCTATCCCCACCTTGATCTGCAGCTTGAATTTCCGATTCTTTTTTGCATTTTTATCTCCTACACATTTGTCTTCTCTTTATACAATGCTTTCCTTTCCCTGCAACCTCTTTGAAGCATTGGCGACAAAAGTTTACAGGTTTGCATTAGTGCCGTTTGGTTTAAAACGCCAAGGCCTTCTGGTTCTTGACGACGCTGTGGTCCCCAAAGTGAGGGGAAAGCATAACTGGGACTGCTGGAGGGGGAACTGAACTTGATACCCCGTCAGGGTTAATCCGGTGAGCGCCAGGGTTTCCTGACCAGAATCAGAATGCGGAGCGCGTAGCTACCTTTAAGAGCTCCAGGCTCTGACAACAGAAAGCTACAGTAACCATGAAGTCCGTCAGATCGCTGTCTCCGCACCAGTTAGAACTCTGCGCCTTGGGTGGGATCTGGAGCACAGGCAGATCCTAGACCAGGGTCCCTGGTTCAAGAACAGGCGCGGGGAGGGGACCGGCTGCGGGGCGAGCTGCGTAGAGAAAAAGAATCTGGAATGGGAGGGGCCCCGCAGAGAGGGGGACGAGGGGGAGGGGAAGAAGGGCCTAAAGCTCCAGGGTCGGACACCGACACTTCCCTGCGGCTCGGCGCGCCGGGAGGCGGGAGGCAGGGACTTTCTGGGGACTGCTCCTCGGGACCGACGCAGAGGCTTCGGCATCCAGAGCGGGAGCGGGAGGCGGGGGAGGCGGGGAGGAGGAGGAGGAAGGAGGCGGGAGGAGGAGCCGCCGCCTCCGCGTCAGAGGAGCCGCGCACTGCCCGATGGCTCGGACCCCCGAGTGAGCTGCGAGCCGAGGAGCGAAGCCGCGGACCAACGCCGGGGCTGGCTGCGAAGCTTTTCACTCTGGGCTGTGCGGGCCAGGCGCGACCATGTCGGAGAAGGAAGCCGGGAGCGATGCGGGGCCCAGAGGTGAGCTCGCTCCTTCGCTCGCTTGCTTGGCCAGGCAGGGACGGCTACCGGGGATCTCACCTCGGCCAGCGCCACCGCAAGGACACCGGCGGGCGGCCGGGAGGGGGGGCAGAGGGAGCAGCCGGCGGCCGGCCGGCCCTCAGGGGCGTAGTGGGTGGAGCTGGAGCGTTGTCAGCATCCCCTGCCTCCGCAGCCCTGGATCCCCCACCTAGTGCTCGGGCTCTCCATCCTTCTGTCCAGGTTGGAGGCTGGAGATGGAGCGGACGGGGATGGGAGGGGGGATAGTCTAGCTCCAATTCAGGCTGGGGTCCTGGCCAGCGTGGAGATGTCCCCCGGGATCCTCCCTCCCTGACCCACCAGTTCCCCGGGGCTCTTCCCGGAGGCGCAAGGAGGGGAGACGCTCGGGTCGGTCCTTGGGCTCTCCAGGCTTTGGGGCTGGGATCTGGGAGCCCGGCGCTGGGAAGCAGAGGCCAGATCTGTCACGTGTTCCCTTCCCTTCGGAGGAGACTCTGCAGCGGGGACCGCAGTCCCCCACCCCGCCCCCTCCTCCCACGCGAGAGCCCAGGGGGCTTCCTCGCTGGGCGCTCCTCGTCCCTGCCCCCCGCTGCTCCACTCTGCTTTCCCTGACACCGCGGGATTGCACGCAGCACGCGCGACTCCCAAAGGCCGGCAATGCAGCAGACGAAGTGATCCAGGCGGAAAAAAATGAGGGAGGAAGATCCTGCACCCCATCCTTCTCCCCAGATTCATTTTGTTGCCACGCGCCCTCCCCGGGTTGGGGCTCTGTGTCTGGCTGTTCTCTGGCGAGAGTAACCCACCTTTCCCCTACTAGGCGGTTTCCATGGTCCTAGGCAGCTCTCTCATCCACCCTTCACCCACCTCCACCCCCACCCCCACGCACCTCTGGACTCATTAGCTTCCTGGAACCACGGAAGTGTCTAAAGAATTTGCTGGAGAAGAGATACAGTCTCTCCCGGGCATAAGTAGCAGATTGTAGCAAAGTCTAATTACCCTTAGTCACACATTTTTCTCCAGACTCATCTTTCCAGAAGATGAATAAAAAGAAGGGGAGGGTAGTGGAGCATGGGACAGAGGCAAGAAATGTTAGAGCTCCGAATAGGGAAAGAAAAAGTGGATTACCCTACACCCTTTTTCATTTCTAACACTTTCCTTCCTTTCTTTTCTCCTTGCTTCACTCTACCCTCCTCCCTCTATCCTCCCCCATGTACCTGCACCCTTTGAGTGTACCACAAATCTATCTCCAGATGGATCTGATCTATTCTGAGTGGTTCAGAGAACATTGTAATGACGACCTTTTTCTGAATAAGTGCTCTAGGTGTGTGGGGTCAGGAAAGAGGAGTCCTTGCTGTGGGGGTAGGACTGTAACTTGTATGTAGCTGGATGCTGGAGGGACAGAGTGGTTGCGGGACTGCAGTGCTCATTCAGCAAAAGAGACAGATGGCTTCCATTTTGAAAAAATGATGCACAGTGACAGAGATCTCTTGGTGTAGTAGATGGAGAGCTAGCCTCAAAGCCAGAAAGAACTGGGTTCTAGGCTTCTGTTTGACATATACTGGCTTGGTTGTGTCGGACAAGTTACTGAGCCTCTCAGAGCTCACTCAGGATTAAAAATTGCAGTGAAGGTGCAAACCTGCCTTGGTAAAGGGAGTTCCCTCACTCAGGAGTTCTCTGTAACAATTAAATCACAAGTCCAGTACTGTCTCTTAATGAAAAACAGCTTATGTTATTGGAAAGGGTGATTAAAATGGGGGAGTTTAGGAACTTTTTTTTTTAATAACTTACTTATTTCACAGTGAAAAGTGTTTTACTTTTGGGGAAAACTTGGGCAGAGACTGGGAATGATATTAGCCTTTATGCACATGTAATTTTTAAACAGTTTGCAAGTGAAGAAACTTCTTTGCATGCTTGAGATCATTCTCTCTGACTTGACAGAGTTGCCAAAATGCAAAGTGACTAACAGTTTTCTTTTATTTTTTAAAGGGGAGGGAAAAAAAACCATAACTATCCAGATGCCTCATGGAAGGGATAGTGCATATTTTTATACAGTTAATTACAAGTCTATTACCTTGTAATAATGAAATTAAATGACTGTGATTTAAAGAAAATCCAACTAGGAAGTGGTTATGCTTTAAAAGGACACATGATACCAGTGAACTGACAAATCTGTCAGACTCCCAAATGCTGTCATCTTTCCTCTTCTCCGAGGAGCACTCAATCTGTCAGAGAGATAGGAGACTGAAGGAAATAGATGAATATCCTGACTTAATGATTGGTTAACAGCAGAGAACACCTTCAATCTATAAATAACACCTCATGGCAGGCACAAGCTCGCTCACATCTGCCACCCCAGCCCATTGTTCCTGCAGATGGAAGAGTAACACAGCATTGCAGTAGCTGACATGGTAGCAATGGGAGGATCCCGACACCAACTCTGATGAGAAATGGTTTGCATAGAGCAGACTGGAATCTGGTCCCAAGAAGAAATGATCCAGGAACTAATTGCATTGCACAGACTTGATTGCTTGTTGAATTGAATTTAGGCAGCCCAAAGTGAGTTCTTCTGGGAATCTTATTACTCTATTTATTCTTCAACCCCAGGTACAACTGGAAAGTAAGATAGTTGAGTCTATCTACCAAGTTGTACTTGTCTGACTACCCACTAAAGAGCCAGTTTGTAAATTCTGCCTCCCCACTTCCTTTTGACCTAATATGCTGTTTTTTGAGAGATCACATTCATATACCCTGAATTTTGATATGTGAAAAAATTTTCTGTTATGCCTGTAGTCTTCCTTTACAAAAGTTTAATATTATAAAGACATTGAAAGACATAAAAGTTAAGTAAATTATATACGTAATGATGTTTTTCCTTATAATTTTGTAATGAGTAGCCGATTTCATCCATTTTAGAACTCATGTTACCGTATCTGACTGCCTTTAAGTTCTTTAAATCATAAATCTTAGACTCATAGATCAAAAAAGGACCTCTGAGGCTGTTTAGTTAAAACTCCTCATTTTGAAGATTAGGAAACTGAAGCCCAGGAATGGTAAGTGACTTGTCTGATATCACACAAGTAGTAAGCATCAGTGGTGGGATTTGAATATAGATCCTCTTGTCTCCAAAGCCAGTGTTCTTTCTGCTGTACTAGTCAGGAAATAGACATGCCAGAATACACATAATACCCCTCAAGCATTTTTTTCATATTGTTTAATATCTTGTGGTATTCAAGGAAACTCCTTCACAAAGATATCAATTTATTCCCTAATCTGATTTCCTAGCATGAATGTCATCATATTCTGGTTTGTAGAAGTTACTTATGCCTGTGATTCTTCTCTACTAGATTGTAAGCCCCTCAAGGGGCTTGTATTCCCCTTCAATACGTAGCACAGTGAGTTCATAGTAAGTACTTAAGTGCTTACTGAATGAGTGGATGAATATTTGGATGAAACACTGAGTACTAAAGAAAGTAGGTGGGCATGAACAGAGAAAATGGCTTATAAGATGGCTCTTACAAACCAATTATCAAGTTGGTATTAATAATGACTTTTAAGTTAGAGGCTGTTGTACAACTAGGGCTAGGGTTGAGGTGGTTAAATGGAAAGGATGTAATGGTAACTATAAATTTTGAGGGCAAGGGAAGGATGAGTTTATTAGGCAAGGGATTGGCTTTTCAGTGTGAGTTGAAGGTGGGAGGGAAAGAAGGGGAGGTGGGACAAAGCATGGCAGTGAGGGAGCAAACTGACTTTGCCTAGGGAAGGGTTGTGTTAAGTGTTGTAAAGAAAATGTAAGCCAATTGAATATTGGATGAGGGATCTCACCTCTTTCTTACCCCAGTTCAAGTCAACAATGGAAGCTGAAGGGATAATAAAACCACCCAAATATTTCAGATTATACCTCTAGTTGTAGGTATCTGTCCACTCCCTGCCAACCTGTAACTTAGTTACATCATTTAAATTTAGAAACATCCAAAGAAATGCTATTGGGACTGAAAAATCCAATATTCCTTGGATCCTCTGTTCCCACTGTCTATATTCATTTAATCACCAAATTTTTTCGGGTACTACTGCTACAGAACACTCGGGTATGCACTTTGAGCAATACGATAATAAATTAGGAGTCCTTGTTATCAAGGAATCTGCAGAAGTATTGGGGAGGACCAAACACCCTACTTTGAAAAGTTAAGCAATAATTCGAGGAGGTCTCTGAGAAGTACCCACTGAATACTTTTTAGAGGAGGAAAGTATTGCTCTGGTCAGCTTAGGTATATTTAGGATCATTGATTTAGAGCTGGAAGAGACTTTAGAGATCCCCCAGAATAGTCCATTATTTAACAGATGTATAAACTGAGTCTTGAAACTTGTCCAAGGTCACATAGGTAGTAAGTTGTGAAACTGGGATACAAACTTGGTTCTCTAAATTCAGCTCCAGTGTTCTTTCCAATTCATGGAGAAGGTATAATTTGAACTGAGATTGAAATACATGAGAAGGATTGAATTGGGGGTAGTGAGGGAAGATGGACGTTTCAGTTAGTAGAAACAACATGGTCATTGGAGATGAGGATGAGCAAAACACAGTCTAGGGAAAGTAGATCCAATAACCTTAGTGGAATGGATGGTTCATTGTAGGATGGTAGTTGAAGATAAGGTTAGAAAGATAGATGAATATAAAGTGATGGTGGTCTTGAAAGTCAGAAAAAGGAGTCTAGACTTTATCCTATAGTCATTGGGCAGCCGTTGAAATTTTCTGTGCAGAGAAGTAATATGATGCAAGCAAGATTTTAGAAAGCTTATTTAATGATGATGTACAGGAAGGAGTCAGAGCATCTAGTTAAAGGCTTCTGTGGGTGTAAGATTAAGAGCCTGGATGAGAGTGAGAAAGTGAGAATGGAAAGAAAAAGATGAATATGGCAGACATTAAGGAGTAGTCAAAATTTGTTTATATTGACTGTGTGAAGGAAATAAAAAGAAGTTTAGTAAGATTGTGAGCCTGACTGATTGAGAAAGTTGTGGTGCCATTGAATGAAATATGGGTGACAGGAGAGAAAGCCAGTTATGGGGAAAGATAATGTGTTCCATGTTAGACATGTTAAATTTGAATGAACTTCTGGATACCCAGTTAGAAAGGTCCTGTAGGCAGTCAGAAATATGAAACTGGAGCAAGGTATGGACTCAAAATGGGGGCTCATTAATGTAAGGATGGATAAAGTCATGATAGGAGTTCTTCATGAGAGTATATAATGAAATAGCAAAGGAGAGAAGAATGAACCTTGGCATACCTAAATAAGGAGGATAAGTGGAGCCACCAGGACATTTTCAGAAACTTGCATTTATCTGGGGACATGTTTCAGTCAATCAGGATTCTTCATCCCTTCATTACTGACCTGCAGCCTAAGCTGCAGCCTAACTCTTGGTCACTCAAATGTTCTAAGGTTACATCATCACTTGAAGCATCAAGAAATGAGGCTATGGCCAAACCAATCTGTAATTTCTGTGACTGCAGGCAGTCAGGAATGACATGATTTAAGGCAAGCATAGCTGCGGTGCTAAAAACAATGCGTTCCAGTAATCCTTTAAGAGATGCTACTTAAATTCAAAACATACTTAAGTGAAAACTTCAAACCTAGTAAGGAAAAATGTACCCTTCTGTTTACTGAAGCTGCAAATAATTAAGATCACAGGGTTGAGTAAGTAGGTCTTAATGAATTAATGTCATAGCTGTTCCTTCCAAGTGTAATCTTAATATGCTAGTGTTTATGCTAGTAGTTCGGTTCATGATTCGGAGGGTGGAAGATGAAAAGATTAAGGAAGTTGAGAACAAGATTTAGAAATAAAACTGATCATATTGAAATGTGTATGGCTCTTATTGTTTCTACAAACTCCTTCAATTCCTTGATTTAGAAAATCACAGAATTTCAAAGTTGGAAGGGATCTCGGAGGCTATATGGTATGAGTCCAACCCATACCTTCTTGTTTGAATACCCTCTGTACTATCCCCAAGTAATCTATCCTTCCTTTGAAGATTTTTAGTGAGAAAGGACCCATTACCTCCTGAGATAGCCATGCCACTTTTGAAAAGACCATAATTATTAGGAAACATTTCGTTATATCTAGCCAAAATCTATTTTTCTTCATCTTCTACTCCTTGGTCTTAGCTCAGCCTTCTGGAGCCAAACAGAACAAGCCTAGTCCCTCTTCCCTGTGACAGCACTTCAAGTACTTGAAGAGATTTCCCTCACCCCACCTAAGTCTTCCTTCTTTAGGTTAAAAAATCCCTAGTTCCTCTAATTATTCTTTATTCAACATAATATTGAGGTCCTTCACCACTCTATTTACCTCTCTTTAAGTGCACTCCAGTTTGTCTTTGTTCCTCCTAAAATGCGTATGTCTAGGCTAAAATATGGCATTCCAGATGTGGTCTGCCCCAAGTTTATGATCACCTATTGTGTTCTAGACACTTTGACCCTCAATGTAGCCTGAGATCCAGTCAGCCTTTTTGGCTACCATATTGTATTACTAACTTAAATTGAGTTTACTATACCCCCAAACTTCTAGGTCTTTTTCACATGAATTGTTGTTTTATCATGCCTATCTCCTTATATTTGTGAAGCTGATTTTTTTTAACCCGAAGTATAGGACCTTCCATTTGTTTTTTCTATTTCTTCATATTATAAGGTTTAACCCAAAACTCTAGCCTGTTGTCTTATTTCTGGATTCTGACTGTGATCCAGCATTGGCTGCCCCTCTCGGCTTTATGACGTATGTAAACTTGATAAGCACACCATCTATGATTTCATCAAAGTCATGGATAAAAATGTTGAACAACACAGCACAGGTTCAAAGATAGATGAACTCAATAAAGAAATATTATTTAGATGCATTTAAACTCATTACTCAAAACTGTAATTATTCAGATAGCTCAGATTTGTGTGAATTATTCATATAACTTTTATTGCCTGGATTAATTTCCTTTGCCACTCAGATTCATTAGGAAATTGGCAGTTCTATTGAATTTATACTGGTCCACATTCATATATGACTTTGGTCTAGTTTCTTTGAGAGGGTCCAGGTATCGGACAATATCTTCTCTTCCTTTTCTCTCATGTCCTTATCTGGAGTCTGCTTAATTTTAGGATCTCAGAAGATGGTATGAGTAATTTACTTGGATTCCTTGTTACTCCTAAAAAGTAGAAATGGTAGCTGAAGACTCACTTCGTCATTTTCAAATTAATATTATAGAGCCTTCCTACCCCTGTTCAGGGCAGAAGGGAACAGAGATGGAAGGGGACAGTATTTCAGCCAAAGGTAATGGAATGATCAACATTGTGAAATTAGGAACAGTAGGTAAATTCAAAGAACAGTGTGTGGAACAGGAGTGAAAGACACTATAGTAAGAAATAAGTATAGAAATGTTGGCAGAAGACATACTGCCCAAGAATTCAGCTTAGATCCTATTAAAAGACACATCTGACTCATATCCAGGAGTGGCTTCTGATCACCAGTGGTTTCAGCAATGACCTTCAGGCTGATGCACAGTATTCATCGTTTTTCTATAATGCAATCATGCTTTTTCTGGTATCAGTAATTTACATGTGACATCAAATCCAGTACAAGTACCACCCCATAGGATAACTAGAAGTATTTCCAGGCTTTTATAAGTTCTGTTGGGTTTTTGTTTTTATTGTTTGCTTCTGCAATGTTAACTGGAAAGGGTTGGGTTTATAGGATGTGGGGAGTTTGTTCATTCAGGTGAACCAAGGTCCCTACTCGCATGAAGAGAATCACTTGACCTTTGCCACCCTAAGAAAAGAGGTTTGACTGTTAATAGAATCTGTCCAATAGCCTAAAAGAAAGAAGAGGAGTGCTGACATAGTAAAAGATTCCACATCACCAACAACACAAGACGCTTGTCATCCCTTGGTTTTTAAGTAGACAATTGTTACTTGTCAAATTGGCCTTAAAAGCTGTCAACTTTAGGTTACTTAATTGGAGAAGACTGTGTCTGGTGTTCAGATGGTCTTCCTTGCCTTAGATAAACATTGGTTGGAAGGGATCTTAGAGGTCATCTATTCTGTCTCCCTTCACAGAAGAGGAAATTGAATTCTTGAGTAAGGATAGACAAGTCACTTATTTATATTTCCACAGCTGATTTGAACCAAAATCTCCTGCCTCCAAGATCACTGCTCCTACTAAGTGATTTAGACTCTTCCTTCTCTCTTTGACCCTCTCTGCTCTTGTCCTTTCATTGCCTATTGATTCTACTTCCAGATGGTGAGGGGATGAAATACAAATCAGCTAGTTTTTCATCTTTGTTAATATCTTTGGTTAAACTGTGGTTGGCGGTGAATTTGATGGTGGAATCTAAAATGCATTTTTAAAAATTCTTGGCAGATTTCACTTGCTCGTACTATTTCTGTCACCCATAATTATCGACATAGTTATGCTGACCAAGTAAATAGTGTACATAAAAACACTTGAAAGACACTGAAGTGCTTTATGAGTCGCAAACAATTGTTAGTGGACTGTATTCACGATGTTGGTTCATATCAGGCATTAAATAGATATTCAATAAATGCTTAATTAATAAGTTCTGGTGATAAAAAGACAAAATACTAAACAGTTCCTAGCTTGCATTCCAACAGTAGAGCCAACATGCACATATCTAAGTAAATACCACCCCCCCAAAAATACCCAGTATGTCCCAAAAAGTCTTAGTGCAGTTTTATGCTGTTAAAGATGTTTTTGGGAGGAGGGAATGTTTTGGGGACCCTGTAAATAAAAGCAAGTAAAAGATAATTTGGGAGTGCATCAAGGCATGAGCACCCAGAGAATCAGGAAAGGTCTCACATAGAAAGTGGTGCTTGAGTTGAACTTTGCATTGGACTAGGGAATCTAAGAAGTGGAAATGTGGGTGTACATTTCAGACATGTGCAAAGGCACCCAGATGGGAATTGAATCAACTTGTTGATGTTTCAGCTATGGCAGAGAGTGTATGAAGGATAGTAGTGTCAGAAAGGCCTAAATAGGTTGTCTGGAGCCAGAGTGTGAAGGGCTTTTAAAATGCTAAACATAGTTTATATTAGAGGTAATATAGAATGACTGGGGCTTTGTGAGTAGGAGGGACAGATCTGTGTATGCTGATATTCTTATGTACATGCCTAGAAGGCAAGGATCATGTCTAAGACAATTGTTTGTGCTTTACTAAGAATGATTTTTCTAGGATCTCAGGCACAGATCTTTTGTGAGAAAGACCTGAAAAAATATACCATGAGGTAACATTGGGAAGTGGGAAGATCTACTTTCAATCAGAATATGTTTCTTGTGTTTTTGAGGTTGTGGATAATTGGGGGTTTGGAGAGATTATATGTAGATGTATTTACAAACTTTTTTAAAAAGATGAGGTTTTTTTGTTTATTATCCTAAGAAACATATCCGGGGAGAGAGATGAAGGGAATTAGAAATGGCAAATGATCACTTAGCAACCTATAAACGATTAAAGGATGGCTTCATTTTGATATTTGGATTTATTTTGGCACTTGTTTGTACTTTGTCAAGGCTCTGAGCTGGGTTTCATAACTTGGTCAAGCATAAATTTTTAAACATAATATAGATGTGTATATATATGTGAATTTATATACCACAAATATAAAATCATATATACATAATGATATGATGTATACACACAGAAATATTTATTGATTTTCAATCAGCAAGTAGTCATAGGATTTTCAAAGACTTGGTTTTTATGACAATGCTGAATAATAGGGATGGAGAGATTGGACCTGTGACTTTGCCTCTACTAGTGCAGGTTGGTACTTCTTGGTATTAGAAAGTTGCCTAGAACCCTGAGAGTTTAAGGGACATGCCCAGAGTCATACAGTGAATATATATCAGTGGTAGTACTTGAACCAAGTCCTCCTGGCTTTTGCCCACCATACACCACTCTTTCTTGTTATAGTAAATCAATGTGTCAATAATCTGTCATTTCTTTGGATGAATTCCCACTGTGGGAATGCCCTTCCACTAAAGTGGAAACCTTTCTGTAACTAGTCTAAATTCGTACACCTAGTTTCAGAGGATTTGAATGAAGGTGTTACTTATTCCAAATCTAGGCCTTTATCCACCATATCATGCTTCCTGGGTCAGTCAAAAAGTTTTCAAAGTTTTTTTTGAGCAATAATAATATCCATTGATATATCACTATCCTGTGTGCATGGCACTAGGCATTCCTCAGTGGGCTGCTCCAGTAGATAGAAGCCCTGGGACTAGAGTCAGAAAGACCTGAGTTCAAATTTGGCCTCATACACTTTCTAGTTGTATGACCTTGGGTAAGTTAATTAACCCTGTTTGCCTCAGTTTCCTCATCTGTAAAATGAGCTGAAGAAGGTAATGTCGAATCACTCCAGTATCCTTTGCCAAGAAAATCTCAAATAGGGTCATGACCATTTGGACATGACTGAACAAGTGCATTCATCAACTTTGAGCATCACAGCAACCTTATGAAGTAAGCACTGTGTACAGGTCTAATTATCCCCATGTGACAGATTAGAAAATGGAGGCTCAGAAAGGTTACATGACTTGCTCATGGTTACAAACTACTAAGTAATATAGGTGAGATGATAACTAAACTCAGGTTGCTACTAATTCCAAGTCTAAGCCCCTAGAATGCAAGATTAGAAATGCTTTAGCCCACAACATAAATCCCATAGGATCATAAATTAAATAGATAAGATAAAAGCCATCTAGAACCAGCATCCTACCACGTGAGAGCATCCTGCTTTTTCAGGGTCTGTCTGAGTAGTGAAGTGGACTAGTCATTTATTTCTTTGGACAGCTCTAATTGCTAGAAATTATATTGAGTCTTATATTGAGCTGAATTCTGCCTCCCTGTAACTTTGATTAATTCTTCTTGCTTCTTCCATCTGTAGCTGTAAAGAGTTTGTCTCATTCCTCTTCCTCACTTGGGCAGCCCTTAACTAGCTGAAGACAGTGATCATAGCCCTGCCTCAGTTTCTTCTTTTCCAAGCTAATCATCTCCAGTTCCTTCAGACATTGCTTACAGCGTGCTTTTTATCTTTCAGAAGTGTTCTCTGAATTTCTTCCTTGTCAGATATTATTTCCAGCTCTGTCACATCTGCTCACACTTCCTGCCTCTAAAGTGGAATGAGGTCTTGGTGCAGCTGTAGAACATGGAATGTTTGCCAGACATTTATTGTGTGTTTCTCATCAGGGAACCTCAAAATCCAGCTGAAGCTTGAGCCTTCATCCTATTTCTCCTTTTTTTCCTTTCTCATAGTCTTAAAATCCTCAAGTGTGATAAGAACTGTAGAGATCGTGTTGGGCATTCTTTGCCCAAAAAGATAAGTTTCAAGCCCGGTCTTAGACACCTCCATTTAAAGAAATTTTTTAGTTTCCCTTAACCTGTTTCAGACTCAGAAATGTTTCTTCATATTTGCTGTAGTTCATCCAGCTATCCCAAGTTCAGTTTCTTCAAGAGTTACAAAATTTTCTTCAACTATCTCTTGCTCATAAGGATTCCTCTGTTTCAGTGTTATTAGGAACTTTAGAGAGGTGGTTACTTTATTATCCTTTACTAGGATTTCTCTATACTAATGAAAACAGAAATCTATCTCCTCAGACGGTACTTACAGGATTTTATTCATACATACATACATATATACATATTTATACATAAATATGCATACACATACATACATACATACACACATATTTGCACGTCGTCTTCCTTGATACAATGTGAGTTCCTTGATGGCTAGGACTGTTTTTGTATCTTTCTTTGTATTCCCTACACTCAGCACAGTTTATGGCACGTAAGAAGCACTTAATTAAATATTTATTAACTGATAGACATGCCTTTGTCTCCTTAGAGTCTCCTCCTCCTCCTCCCCCTCCTCCACAGGCTTATCCTGCCTAAGATAGTTAACACTTTATCGACATCCTGATTCGCATTCTCCAAATTAATTTAAAAAGTCTGAAAATGCAGCTTGACATAGAGTCATGGAACATTAGAAATGAAGGCACCACGGAGGCCATCATTCTAGTCTAACCTCTAAATTTAAAAATTATGAAGCCAAGGACCAGAGAGATGTGGCTTGCCAAAGCTAGTATCTAATAGCACTTTAAAGTTTGCAGAGTGCTGTACATAGAAAGGAAGGAAGAAATGGAGGAAGGAGAGGAAAAGAGGAAGGAGGGAAAGGAGGAAGGAGAGAGAGAGGGAAGGAGAAGGGTATGAATAATAAAGAGAATAGAAATGAAGGAAAAGCTTGAGGAATAGGGAGGAAAGAATGTGGAAAGGAGGGAAAGAAGGAAAAGAGGGAAGGAAGGTGAGAGGGAAGGATTTATTACACATCCATTATATGGAAGGCACGGTGCTTAACACTTTACAAATATTAGTTTCACTATACACCCTATGAGGTAGATACTATTATCCCCATTTACAGATGAGGTAACTGAGACTGAGAGATTATGGTTAAGTGACTTACCCAGGGTCACACAGCTCCTCAGAGTCTGAGGCAGTATTTACACACAGGTCTGCCTGACTCCAGGTCTCACACTATCCACGGCACTAGCTGCCACTTAAAGGTTGTATAACAAGATCCGGAACCCAGTCCATCATTCTTCCCACCGAGTCCCCCAGACTGTCTCTTCTTTATCACTTGTAAAGCCGCATTTGTGTTTCCTTTCCTTTTTTTTGAATTGGCTGCCGCAGTGGTTATTCTTATTTCCTGTATCCTGGTACATGGCAAAATGTCTATTTTTAAAATGACAATAATAGTATCAGAGTAGCTTTTATGCACATGTATACGGTAAGTGTAAAATCACATGCAGATTCTTCCTCTGTCATTCTTAATGAAAGAAAATATGTTTCTCTTGCACTCAAACTCCATGGTGACCCAGAGTGTCTTCAGATCTTTTGCTGAGAGCACAGCTGTTTGCAAGGTCTTCCAATGTGAACGCAATACCTGCAGTGTGGTTTTCCTACAGCTTTTGCCCTGTTGTGACCCAATAATTACTGATTTATTCATCTGAAATGAACATGGTTATTGTTAGGTCATCAACATACACGGTTGTGCTTGGGAAAATTTTGCATTAATTGGGGAGAGGAAAGGGGAGCAAGCATTTTTAAAACACCTAGTATGGGCCAAAAACTGCTAAGCTCTTTACAAATTTTATCTTGGGGTTTCAAAAGTAGTTATGGAGCAAATACAAATAGAAGTAACTTAAGAAGACTATATTTAGCCAGAACCCGGCCATCCCCAAATAGGATGATACCCTCATATTTGTCTTTATGGGGTTATTGTATAAATCAGGGAAGGGGAGTCCCCACCCTTGAAATTATTCTCCTTATTTTGCTTACTTTAATGTAAAAACAATTCATCCGGACTTTTGCAGGTTTTTCTGAAGCAGTCCCTTTCCTTGTTTCTAATTGTACACTGATATTCCATAATACTCATATGCAATAATTTGTTCAGCCATTTCCAACCCTCCTAGTGGAGGGTTGCCTCCCCCTACCCCCTTAGTTTCCATGTCTTGGCCACTACAAATAGTTGCTTTAACTGTTTTTGTATGTGTGGGTCTTTTCCCTCTGTCTTTGGGATTTAAGCCTAGTAATTTATATTGCTGGGTTAAAGAGTATGCATAGTTTAATGATTTTTAAAAATATCCTCAAATACAGGTGGTCTAAAATGGAATAGAATGCTTCATTAAGTAGTGAGTTCCCGTCCTTGGAAGTATTCAAACAGAAAGTGGATGACTACTTGTTAGAAATGATATAAAAGATATCCATGCATCAGGCAAGTGTGTTTGATAAGCTGGCCTTTCAGCTCTTAGGTCCTTTTTTAACTTTCTAAGTTATGAATATCTGTGGATGCCCCAGAGTGGTTTATAGCCTTGTTTATCCAATACATCACATTTCCACCAGTTTCAGAGTATAAAAAGATATACATTTTACTAATAAAATAATGCAAAATAAAGTTTAAAAATAATTGTGTCTACAGTTAAATAATTGAAGGTTATTTCAGTAGGTGACTAGTTAGTGTATGGTCAGCTGGTGTGGTTGTGTAAGTGTGTGTGTGTGTGTGTGTGTGTGTGTGTGTGTGTGTATGTTACACACAAAGTGAATGCCATGAATTAAATTCCATTTTCATGCCTTCTCCAGACCAAAAAAAATCACTGTTATAATATTTTGATCATTGGACATAACCTCTCCCCCACCCTTCCAACCCACCATACGCAACCTTTTCCATATGTAGATTCTCTCTGGTCCTCCAACAGGGAGCAATTTCCATTGTTTTTTCAGTCAACTAGTAATGCATTCCAATTCAATTTAATTCAGTTCAACATTTGTTAAATGCTAGCTATGTACAGAACAGTGGAGTTGGGCAGAGGGGAGAGGAGTGCAGTAATGAATAAGAAACTCTGCTCTCAAGCAGTTGACATTCTAGTGGACTTGATTACCAATGAAGACTTTATCTTTTACAAGGGCTGATGGGAAGTCAGTATGAAGTTGTCTGGGTTATGTAGCTCTTCGGTAACTTGTTTTTGTTAGGCAGGGCAGGAAATAACCCCTGTTCTTCCAAGCTGGAGATTGCATCAGTTCTCAGGGCTTGCAAGTCTTTGAAAATGAGAATGGCTTGTATTCACTTTCGATCATGTCTGTCTATACAAACATAAAGTGGGAAATTGAGGGAGAAAAAGTCAACACAATTTTCTCTAACTTTGTTCTCCTCCCTCACTCTCTTTTCCTCTTAAATTCCTGCTTATCTTTTAGGTGGCTTAGTGAATAGAACCCTGGGCCTGGAGTCAGGAAGACCTGAGTTCTGATCCACCCTTGGACACTTACTAACTGGGCAAGTCACTTAACCCTGTTTGCCTCAGTTTCTTCCTCTGTAAAATATGCTGGAGAAAGAAATGGCAAACCACTCCAGAATCTCTGCCATGAAAACCTCAAGTGGGGTTACAGAGTCAGTCACAACTGAACAGTAACAAGACCTTTTCTCCTTAGATCTGACAGCACATTTTTTAGCTCTTCCTAACATGCTTCTTAAGTGTCACAGCTATCTAACTTTGTATCTTAAACCCCACTAGACCAGAAGCTACCTTAAAACAGGGATCATATTTTATCTAAACTTAGGATCTGAAATAGTGTACACTCTAGGATTTGCTACATGTTTGTTAAATAAATAAATGAAGGAAGGATAAAAATTGGAGCAAAGGGCTATTTTTGCCCCTCACTCACTAGATTATGACCTTGGTATAAACAAGTCCTTTTTCTTGGTAGATTTTGCTGTGTTCTTTTGTACAGGTTATTGAGCATAAGAGCCAGTGTTATGGTTTAACAGGGTAGGTGGTTGCCATCATAATCTAATTTGATGGATGGACAATCAAGAGAGTAGGGATATAGGAGGGGAAAATCTACCCATTAAAAAATTTCTCCCTTGCCTGCATGACCTTAGAGGATAGGTATTTAGTTAAGATTTTAGAAAGTGCTCATTCCTTTGGGTGAAATGTTGCTTCTTCCTAATGTTTAAAACTGGGAAAGACTTTAAAGGTCATCTAGTCTTGTGGTTCTTAAAGTGTAATCTGCATACCCCCAGGACCCAAGACCCATTCGGGAGATCTGTGAGGTCAAAACTATTTCATAATAGCACTTTAATGTTATTTGTGTATTAAAATGCTCCTCAATTTCCCAAATACAAATCTGTGTGAAGCCGGATTTCCTTTGCGTATTTCAACCAAAACAAATACCACACAACAGACTGAATGCAGAAGGAGATATGAGAATCCAGCTGTATTCAGTTAAGCCAGACATTAAAGAGATTTGCAAAAATATGTGTAACAATCCCACTTTTCTTTCTAAATTTTTTTTGTTTCAGAAAATATTGTTATAATATGTTTTGAGTTTGTTATTCTTATTTTTAAATTATTTAGAATGTATAAGTTTTAGCTTCTAGTATGGTAAAACGTTGATGTATATTATATATACATATATATGTAAATCACATATCTCTATTTTATATGTATTATATATCCCCAAATAAAAGTTCTTTGGGGCCTGAATAATTTTTAAGAGTGTAAAGGGATCCTGAGACCAAAAAGACTGAGAATTGTGAATCTCTTCCAACCTCCCCATTTAAGAGATAAAAGCCCAGAAAGGTTCAGAGTAGCAAGTAGCAGAAAGGTCCAGATTACCAAGTAGTGGAGCCACATTTGAACTTGGTTCCTTTGACTTTAGATTTAGTGCTCTTTCTATCACAATAGGTTCTTAACCCTGGTGTCTGTAAACTTCAGTGGGGAAAAAAAATACATGTTATTTCAATTTCATCGGTTTTCTTTATAATCCTACATAATTTAGTTTATACATTTAAAAACATTTTTCTAAGAAGGGGTCCATACAAGGTTTAACCAGATTGCTAAGGAGTCTATACCAGGGAAAAGGTTAAGAAATACTCTGATTGGTGTCCTCTTTAAAAATGCAAATACATTTGGAGGGGCAAATACATTAAACCATTAATGACTTGGTGTGAAATAGGATCTTATCTTGGTCTTAGAGGAACCAAAGGGTGGAAAGGTTACTGGAGAGCCACCCTTCTCATTTCAGAGGAGAAAACCTAGGACTAAAAAGCTGAAGTGTTTGCCCAAAAGATCAGGATTAGAAATTGAGGCAGAGTCAGACTTACTGTTCCCCCATTCCAGTACAGTTTATCAGACTGCTCTTCTAGCTGAGATCTTGGCACTAAGTAAAACATTTTTAGTAGGAAGAGGGGAGGATGGACCAGACATTACTCAGGAATGGTAAACACAAGTAAGGAACCAAAGATTGGGGGTGCTCTGGGCAGCTTGAGCTGCCAGGGTCAGAAATATGAGTTACAATAGGGGAGGTGGGAGAACATCACTTTGTCAGCTATCATATATGAAATGCCTACTGTGTGCCAAGTACTGTGCAGTCTCTACTATTTTTCCCTGGTGCAGGCCCCACTGCCTCACCATATCTTTACAAATAATTATCCAGAATGATTAGTAAAATAGAAAGAAGGCAGTGAACCCCATCCCCTTCTGCAGTTCTTCCTGGGCACAAAATTCCATAGTTGTGGGGTTAGCTACTTAGCTTATTAGGCAGCTAGGTAGTACAAAAGATTGAGTGCAGGGCTTAGAACTAGGAAGACTCATCCCTGAGCATAAATCTGGCCTTAAGACACTTACCAGCTGTATGACCCTGGGCAAGTCATTTAACCCTCCTTGCCTCAGTCTCCTCATCTGTAAAATGAATTGGAAAAGGAAATAGCCACTCTGGTATCTTTGCCAAGAAGACCCCAACAGAGGGGTCATAAAGAGTGGGATACAACTGGAAATGACTGAACAGCAATGAACATTTGGCATGTCTCAGAAAGAGGTGAGATAGTGTTCCATGTTCAGTCTCAAGCAAGTGTGTGAGTTTAAGCTAGCAGTTTGTCACTTTTCTAAATGACAATGTTTGTCAAGTTGGAAGGGTCTTTAGAGATGATCGAACCCAACCTCCTAATTTTATAGATGCATTATCTGAAGCCTCAGAGAGTTTGTGACATTCAAAATCCCACAGCTAACGAACAACGTAGTTCTCCATGCTGTACTACATGCTGCTCGCCCCCCTCTGCCCCACTCAAAAATATTTGCTATTATAATATTTTGATCATTGAACGTAACTCCTCCCTCCCCTCAATTTGGTAAGAGCTTTCCAAAATGTGGCCTCTTTCCCTCCAGTTATGAGAGGCCCTTTCAGGGAGGGCATGAAGCAGTGGCCAAAATTATTGGGTATTTTCCAAGTGCAGCTCCAACATAAATAGAGACTTTTTTTTTTAAGTAGAAACAAAGTTTAGATCAAAGGCAACTGAAATAAAACTAACATAGGGAGTTTGCTGTGACCAGATGGGGATAGGAGAAGGGGAAGAGGGGACCCTGAGCAGGCAGGAGGGGAAAGATCGATCACCCTCCCTTCCCCCTCTTTCATCTTCTTCCCAACACACACACACACACACACACACACACACATCCACATACACTCTCCCATTTCCTCCTGTTTTCTGCGGAGGTCTTGACCCCAGGGGAACACTTAACTTCATCCTGGTACTAGGGTATCCTGGTGAGGTGACTTGGGAGGGCTTTCCCTATCTTTTCCCTCTTCTCCTTTGAGAGGCATTGTGATATAATGGAAAAATATGTTGAATTTTAAATCAGAGTACTAACCATCAAATCCTGATTCCATTTCCTGTCAATGTCACAGGTATGACATTGGACAAGCCACTTAGTGTAGGAGATTCAGTTTCCTAAAATGTAAAATGAGGAGATTGGGGGCGCTTTAGTGTAATGGAAAGAATGCTAGATCTGGAGTTCTGTAAAATGGATGGAGTCTGAAGTCTCTTCCAGTTCAGATTTATCATCTATGACTAGATGACCTTGAAGCTTTCTTCTGTCTTTAAATCTATCATCCCATGATTTTATGACAGTGGATGTAGCACAGCAGTTATTTTATGCATTATTTTGTTGCTTAAGATTTGTTTGTTTTTATGAAAGTGTAAATTTAAAAAAATTTTATTTAATAAAATTCAAATTAAGAAAATTATTTTTGTAGATTGTTTTATGATAAATGGGAATGTGTGGCTTTTTATGGGGGGGAACAGTATTGCTGTATAAAGTTTGGAAACTACTGCATCAGCCTTTTATCATGTCTTTTTCTGTTGTTCATTTCAATGTAAAAATCCATGAGGGTGGGTAGCCACCATGCCTCTTCAGTCATGCTGTATGGACATAGGTGTTCCATCAGTATTTCATTTAGCATTTATTCAGTATCTACTGTATGTTAGGCATTTAGTAGAAAGTGGGGCAGGTGGCTTAGTGGATAGAATGTTAACCACTGTCTCAGAAAGACCTGGGTCCAACTTCAAGTAGCTCAGGTGCCTCTCTGAGACTCTGTTGCAGAATAGTTTGTAAAATGCATTGAAAAATTCCTAACTGGGAATTCCCTACCCCAACGGCATCAGTAAAAGTAATGGTAAAAGTAAATAGTAACAACAGTGATGTTGATGACGTGACCCAGTGGTGATGCTGCTGCTACTACTGCTGACTGTGATGATGATGATGCCAGGAATTACACTTGGCAACTGGGGATACAAATAAAAATTTAAAAAAAATGCCTACCCTCAAAATGCTTACATTAAATTCAAAAATTTAAGCTCAAGCACAAAGCTTAAGATTTCCCCAAAAAATGAAAACCCAAGAGGAGATAGTGAACAGAGAATCTCTTCCTCAGAAGTCAGGTATACTTGAGAATCTAAGGGAACAGATACCCTTAGTCTTACTTATTGGATCCACTCCTGGAAAAAGAAAGTATTAGGTAAAAATCTGCATATCAATTACCACTTTTCCCTTATCTTCCATTATGAAAATAGGGATGTGTTCCCATAAAAGAAACTGATCACAAGATGTTTGTGAGTGCAGCAAAACTTTAAAAAGTTTTAAAGAAAAATAAAACCTCTATTCAAATAAAATGAGGGATACAATTGAAAAATGAAAATTCTGAAGATTCTGAAATAGGAAAGTTCTGAAACACAATACAAATTCCTGTAGCAGGAGGATCACTTACCTCATCCTATGAAGAACACCCTGGATTTTTCTAACAGGCATCCCCAAATAGCAACCACTTTGTGCTTCCTCTTTTCCCTGAAGAGTTTCCTCTAGCAACTATTCACAGCATCAGCTTTTTGGGAAAACTATTTATGTTCACAACTGGGACATTTTCAGTAAGCATTGACAGATATGGCTACAATTGCTAATATGCATAAAATAAGAGGTGCTAATGTCATTTCACATTTACTCCACATTTTGGAAACGTGTAAATCTGAAAACTTTTTATTCAGTTAGAGGAATTAGAGCCAGAAGGGATCTTTTAGAGGCCATGTGGTTCAAATTAGTCATTTTAAGCATGAAGAAAATGAGATCTGAGAGGAAAAGAGATTTCCTCAAGGTTACACAGTTAATGCTAATATTATATAGTTATTTTAGGTCTTCAAAACATTTTACATGTATTATCACATTTGAGCTTTCCTAATAGTCCCTTGAGGTAGATTAAGGAGTATTATGACTTCTATTTTGCAAAAGTGGAAACTGAGACTCAGAGACAATAAGGATCTTGTCCATAGTCACACAGTGAGAAATTAGAATGGGAAGGATCTCTTCTCGATCAGGGCTGGCCTGATGGACAGATTAAGGTTGGACCTTAAAAGAATGGAAAGATTTCAGGAAGGGGGTGCATTTCAAAGACAGGGGATGTTATGCATGGAGAAACAGAGCTGGGAGAGGATAGGATGAGACTTAAAACAATGTTCTATTCCAGTTTGGGTAGAATAAAGACCAGGAAATAAGTCTGGAAAAGTAGTCTAGAACTGGATCATTTTGTTCAGTTTTTCTATCTGAGTCTTCATGTCCCCATTTGGGGTATTATTGACAGAGATACTGGAGTGGTTTGCCATTTTCTTCTTCATATCATTTTACAGATGAGGAAACTGAGGCAAACAGGGTTATGCAACCTGTTCAGAGTCACACAGCTAGAACTAGATCATAGAGCAGTTTAAATGCCATAATAAAGAGTTTACATTTTTTCCTACATGTAGGAAGCACTAAATATTTTGATGTGGACAGATTTGTGCATTAGAAAAGAATTAGTTTGAAAATAGTAGATTGGAGGTAAATCAATAAATGATGAATGAATAAATGAATAAATGAAAAAGTGTTAAGCACATATGTGTTTATATATACTGTATATATGTATATACTCTATATGTATATGTATATATACATATATGTATACATGCATATATATGTATATATGTAAAGAGTTTACATCTGAGGTATCACAGGGATAGTGATTTGGTCCATAGGGCAATCCACTGACACATCTTTTTCAGAGCAAGAAGTGAAAATTGGGGTCTGTGAAGTAGTATGCTGGCCACATAGGATGTGAATCATGGTCTGAGCTAGAGCTAGCTGGATCCAATGAACTAGCTGAGTTTGCTTTCCTTCCCTCACCAATCAAGACAACTGAGCCCCAGGGACAATAGATTAAAGACAGAAAAGCCTGGTGGAGACAGGGAGACCAAGTCTAACTTCATTTTTTTTCAAATTAATTAATTAATTTTTTTCACTTCCATATGTTTTAAATTTTCTTCCCCTGCCTCCCCGCTCCCTCCCCAAGACAGCATGAAATCTTATATGGGTTCTACATATACATTCTTACTAAACATATTTTCACATTAGTCATGTTGCCTAGAAGAATTAAAATGAATGGGAGAAACTATGAAAATCTGCGTTCCAAATCTATAATTCTTTCTCTGGATGTGGATGGCATTTTGCATCGAGTCCTTTGGAAATGTTTTAGATCCTTGCATTGCTGTGATGGGCTAAAGTCTATCAGAAACAGTCCCTCACACACTGTGGTTGTTACTGTGTATAATGTTCTCCTGGTTCTTCTCATTTCACTCAGCATCAGTTCATATAATTCTTTCCAGGATTTTCTGAAGTGCTCCTCTTCATCATTTCTTATAGCACAGCATTATTTCATTGCATTCATATACCACAACTTGTTCAGTCATTCTCCAGTTGATGGGCATCCCCTCAATTCCCAGTTCTTTGTCACCACAAAGAGAGCTGCTATAAATATTTTTGTACATGTGGGTCTTTTTCCTATTTTTATGATCTCCTTGGGATACAACCCTAGCAGTGGTATTGCTGTGTACGTGCATACATTTTAAAGCCCTTTGAGCATAGTTCCAAATTGCTCTCCAGAGTTGATGGATCAGCTCACAGCTCCACCAACAATGAATCAGTGTTAACTTCATTTCTTTCAAGCCTTAGCATAGTGACTCTGATTTATAATTATTACTATAAGGAATAAATAAATATACACACATACACATACATGTATGTATATTTAAAATATGATATATTTTACTAATATATATGATACATTTATTGACACATTTAAAAAATTAATTGCTTCTCAGTGCTCCCCACCTCATATTACCTTCCTTATTTAAAAAAAAAAAAGAGACAAGTTAAGTAAAACCAATGAAGGAAACCCTGATGAAATCTGTTGAGAGAAAGGAAGTTGTATCCACATCAGTTGCCTGGAGTAAACATTGGTGATATTTGCTCTGAATCCTGCTGTCCTTTGGGGCTTTTCTCATTTGCATTATTGTAGTCATTGTATGTATTCTTCTTGTTCTCTGTTGACTGCTCTGTATCTTTATATACATCCTACATGTCTACTGTAAGAATAGCCCACATCACAAAAACACATTTTGAGAAATTAACAATGTAAGCATCATGGGGGCCAGAACCATGTCTTTTGCATTTTTTCTATCTCCCCAACCAGTGTGTGATTCTTTGTTCTGTACATGATAGGTACTTATAAAAGTTGGTTGAATTGCATTAAGGAATACACCTGGAGCAAAGTCTTGAAGCAGAATGTCTCTGGGCCTTTTCTTGAGCTCTTTTTTATACCTGGTACACCCTGGTCCCAGCTACTACCTGTTGACATTTCATACATCCTTCAAGGATTAGCCAAATATGATCTGTTACATGAAACTCTAATCGGTCAATAAGTAGCATGTATTAAGTGCCTATTGTGTGCTTAGCACTAGGGATCCAAGAGGAGGCAAAAGACAGTCCCCACCCTCAAAGACTTCACCATCTATAGGTGGTGGGTGGGGGGAGACACAAAATATGCAAACCAATACATGCAAAGCAAACTATATGTAGGATAAATAGGGAATAATTAATAGAGCCAAGGTACCAGAATTAAAAAGCATTGGGAAGGTCTTATAAAATATGGGATTTTAGTTGGGACTTAAGGAAGCCAGGGAAGCCAGTAGGCAGAAATGGGGAGGGAGAACACATCAGGCATAGAGGAGAGCCAGAAAAAATGTCTAGAGCCACGAAAATGGAATATCTTGTTCATGGAACAGCCAGGAGGCCAGTGTCACTGGCTCATCAAAGAGTATGTGTCAGAGCATAAGGTGTAAGAAGACTGAAAGGAAGGGGTTAAGTTACGAGGGGATTTGAATGCCAGAGCAATGTGTTGATCCTGGAGGCAATAGGAAGCAATTGAAGTTTATTGAGTAGGAGGGTGGTCCAGCTGGACCCATGCTTTAGGAAACTCACCTTAGTGGTTAAAAGGTGGATGGATCGGAGTGGTGAGAGACTTGAGGCATGTCGCCCCCACCCCGTCCCCACCCCCCAGCATGCTATTGAAATAATCAAGGCATGAAGCAATGAGGTCCTGCTCTAGAGGGGTGTCCGTGTAAGAGGAGAAAAGGGGGCATATTCAAGAGATGTTTCAAAGGTGAAATCAACAGGCCTTGGCAATAGCTTAGATATGGGGGTGAGAGATAGTGAAGAGTACATGTAGACTTGGGAATCATCAGCATAGAGATGGTAATTAAATCCATGGGAACAAATGCGATCACCAAATGTTGTATAGATAAGACAAGAGAAGAGGGCCCAAGATGAACCCTAAAGGACACCTGGTTGAGAAGGTCCAGCAAAGGAGACAGAGAAGTGGTCAGAGAGGTAAGAGGAGAATGAGGAGGGTAATGTCCCAAAAACCTAGAGAGAAGAAAGGTGAGTCATCAACAGGGTCAAAGAGAATGAGGATTGAGAAAAGGCCACTAGATTTGGCAGCTAAGAGATTGTGGGCGTAGAGTCAGGAAGACCGAATTTCAAATCCAGCTTCAGATACTAACTAACTCTAGAACCTTGGGCAAATCACTTAACCTCTACTTCTCTCAGTTTTTCCATCTATAAAATGGGGATAATGATAGTACCTACCTCCCCGAGTTGTTCTGAGGAGCAAATAAGAAAATAATTGTAATGTTTGCTATGATTATTAGATCATTATACTTTTGGAGAGAAAAGTTTCAGTAGAATGATAAGGTTGGAAGCCATATTGTATGGGGTTAAGAATAGAGTCAGAGAAGAGAAAGAAGAGGAACCTTTGTTAATAAAGTTTTTGAGGATTCAGTTACAAAGGGCAGAAAGGATATGCTGTGGAACAATGGGTAATGGGGATGGAAGGATAAAGTGAGGTGTTTTTCAGGATGGAGGAGACATGGATGTTTGTAGGCAGTAGGAAATAAGTCAGTAGACGGAGAGATTGAAAGTAAGTGATGGAGTGGGGGTGACAGAGTGAGTATTCAATGGGAGGAGACAGGTTGGAATGGGATCTCTTGAGCAGGTAGAGGTGTAAGGTCACACTTCATCATATGAAACAGAGATGAAGGAGGAGATAGGAGCAGAAGGTATTTAAGTGATAATTGGACATGAGAAAAAGAGGAGAAGAGGGAGCTCCCAGTGAAGGTCTCATTTTTCATGTAAAGTATGAGGCAAAGTTTTCATATGAGAGGGCAAGGGGAGAGAAAGCCATGGGAAATTTGAGGAAGGATGAAAAAACTCAACTATCTTTGATGGAGAAAAGCATTATATAAAATATTTGGAAATAATCTCCATCTTTCATCTGTTAGCTCTCCTTCCAGTTACACCTGTACATGTCCTCCGAGGTTATTTGGAGTCTCTTGCTGAACTTTCTTCAAATTACTTCTTTCTGTTTTAGGAGGCTCATAATCACTTTTCCATAAAATTTTATGAAGAAGTTTATATTATGAATTTGTGTTGCCCTTGATTGCCATAATTTTCTACTTGGCAAATAAGCCAGGTGTTTGCTGAACAAGAGGGTTTGGAGACGCTTTTGCTTTCCTCATTATGGTCGTTGATCTTGTGTGAAATTATGGTAATTTTTGTTGATGTCTTTTCTTTCATCCATTTCTAATTTTCATCATCCATAACTTATTTAAATAAGTCATTGGAGTTGTTTTAATGGCAGGCCATGTATTTTTCTTACTGTTTTTCTTTATTCCGACTTTGCATTAATTTTTTATTTGCTTTAACAGATTAACGGTCTGACTGGACACAGGCAGCTGATTCAAGGACTCCCACATCATTAACAAATCATTTGTTATCTTTTTAAAAATATAATTTAATTTTTTTAGTTAACAACATCTACATATGTAGGTATATGTGTACATAATGGGTTTTTGTATGTGTGTATATATTCATTCATACATACATGCATACACATACATATATACATATACACACACATGTACAAAAAATCCCCATTGTAACAAATAGGCACATTCAGGTCAAACAAATTCCTGCATTTGCTAGGTCAATAAATATATGTCTTAATCTACACCCAAAGTCTATTACCTGTCAGGAGGAGGGTAGCATGTTTCATCCTGGGCCCTGAAGAACTATAGATAGTGATTGTCTTGATTTAGAGTTTGAAAATCTTTCAAAGTTATTTGTTTTTACAATGTTGTCATTACTGTATAAATTTCTCCAGTTTCCAGTTTTCATTTCTTTCTTCATTAGTTTCCACAAATCATCCCAAGTTTCTCTGAAATTATCTTCTTCACTTATTGTAACATAGAAGTATAACATTACAATCATACACCATAATTTGTTCAACAATTTCCACACTTGTGGACATCTTTAGTTTCCATGTTTTTTGACCATCAAAAGAAAGGACTGGCTATGGGCCATTTTCCTCTTTCTTTAATCTCTTTGGAGTGTAGGCCTAAGTAGGAATATCAGAGTCAAAGGGTATTCACAATTCAGGAACTTTGGGGGCATAGTTTCAAATAACTTTCCAGAATGTCTAGACCAATTCATAGCACCACCCACAGTGTATCAGTGTACTCACTTTTCCCACAGCCCCTTCAGCATTTGCCATTTCTCTTTTTTGTCAGCTCAGCCAATCTGATGGGTAGGAACTCAGTTTAATTCAAATTAAATTTTAATTTCTCTAGTTATTAGTGATTTGAGACATTTTTTTTCTCATGGATATTGATAACTTTAATTTACTTCTTAGAAAGCTGCCTATGCATATATAGACCATTTATCAATTGGAGAATGAGTCTTATAAATTTGAATCTGCTATTTTTCTTAGAACAAGAGCTTCATCGGAGCAGTTTGTTGCAAAGATACTTTCCCAATTAATTGTTTCCCTACGAATTTTAGCTTTATTGGTTTTGATGGTGGAAAACTTTTAAATTTTGTAAAGTCAAAGTTGTCTCTTTTATTTATTGTAATGCTCTCTATCCCCTATTTGGTCATGAAATTTTCCCCTTTCCATAGATTTGAAAGACAAATATCTTCCTTGTTATTCTAATTTATTTATGACTTCATCCGTTAGGTCTAAGTCATGTACCCATTTAGAACTTACCTGAGTATATCATGTGAGATATTGATCTAAACCTAGTTTATGCCACCTCCTCATTAAAATTAACTTGTTCTTGTGAAGTTATTTGATATTTGTCATATTCAGAATATTCAGAATATTCTTTTTTCTTTATTAAAAATTTTGTCTTTTTAAAATTAATTTATTTGTTTTCAGTTTTTTGCAATCACTTCCATAAGTTTTAGGTTTTCTCCCTCTCCCCCTCTCTCCAAGGCAGCATGCAATCTTATATGGTTTCTGTACATTCGTTCTTATTAAGCACATTTTTACATTAGTCATGTTGCATAGAGGAATTAAAGTGAATGGGGAAAACCATGAGAAAACACAAACCAAAACAAAACATAATGCATGAGAAAATGTTCTGCTTCATTTTGTGTTCCAATTCCATAGTTCTTTCTCTGGATGTGGATGGCATTTTGCCTCAAGAGTCCTTTGGGAATGTTTTAGGACCTTTTATTGTTGGGAAAGGCTAAGTCTACCAGAACAATTCCTCTGACACTGTGGTTGTTACTGTGAACAATGTTCTCCTGGTTCTGCTCCTTTCACTCAGCATCAGTTCGTATAAGTCCTTCCAGGAGTCTCTGAAGTCTTCCTGTTCATCATTTCTTAAAGCACAAAATGGTATTCCATTACATTCATATACCACAACTTGTTGAGCCCTTCCTCAATTGATGGGCATTCCATAAATTTCCAGTTTTTGGCCACTACGAAGAGAGCTGCTATAAATATTTTTGTACATGTGGGACTCTTTCCTATTTGAATGATCTCCTTGGGATACAGTCCTAGAAGTGATATTACTGGACCAAAGGGTTCTGATTATTTTTTCAAAGAAAATATTCATGAGCTCTAGGTGTGAGGCTTCCATATAGTCATTAAATTTTGGACCTCTCTCGCACCTTAGTCCAGAATCCTATTTCTTCCAAACATATATTGTCACCTCTCTATTTCTACCTTGCTTTAAATTGGGTCAGTTTGGAGGATTTTATTGAGTTCTTCCTATAGTTTATCTTTTTTAAAAAATACTTAGTATTTAGTATTTGTTGGTACTTAGTAGTCTTTTCGGCATGTGTTTAGCTTGAGCCCTACAATATGAGATAGTCAAATGTCCCATGAACTGATGCGTTTTTTGTGTTTGTTTTTGCTTTTGGCTGCATGTTTAAAACCAAGCAAAGCCAATGTCACTGTTTGTTTTTCCAAACAGACCTTGAGAGTTTTTTCACTGTACGTTCCTTCCCTGATGCTGAGTGTCAAGGCTGACACAATTCCATTCTTCCAGTAAGTGTACTTGTTGGTCATTGGACAAGGGTCTTCAATTTGGAGTACCAACAGCTAAGTTGATTTTTAAAATAAGTCTAAAATTTCACAAGTTGAGTGGAAAGACAGTAGCTTTGAATGGAAAAACAAAAGAAATAGGGAAGGTTTTAGTGATGTGTAAGCTCAATAGAACTCAATAGTGTGATGATACTGAAATTGAAAAAGTCACTTTAATGAGATTTATACTCTAGACCTAAGTGGAAGAATTCATATTCTATGTCATATATATTTGCCCAATCACCTTACTAGACTATAAATTCCTTAAGGATAGAGACTGATTCTTCTTTGTAGGCACAGTCAGTGCCTTGCCCAGAGCTGTTGTTTAGGTATGTTTGACCCCTCATGACCCTATTTGGGGTTTTCTTGGCAGAGATACTGGAATGGTTTGCCATTTTCTTTTCCAGCTTATTTTATGGATGAGGAAACTGAAGCAAAAAAGGCTAAGTGACTTGGCTAGGCTCACCCAGCTATTAAGTGTCCGAGGCCAGATCTCAGGGCTTTTTGGCTCAAGGCCCAGCTCTGTGTTCACTGCCCAACCTAGCTGCCCTTGCACATAGTAGGTATTAATAAATGTTGAACAAATGAATGAGTCACACAATCATGGCTCACTGTGGTGCTTTGAAAAAATACCAAGAGCTATGCCTAGTGTGCCTAGTACCAGCCATGGAAATATTAAAAAGAACATTTCAAAGTTGCCTACGTAATTAAAAAAAGAAAACTCTTTGAGATCTTTTGGGTCTGTCTTCAGATCAGTACGATTACTCCATGTATTTGGATAGATGTCCTTATTTTGGCAAACAGGTGATTGTTTTACTGAAGAAGCTTCTCAGATGTGGAAAAAAAACCTACAACACTGAGTCATAATGAGGTCTGTAACTAGATGTGAGAGTCCAGTAATTTGCTAATCAAACCCCATCATAGAGGACAGTAGTCCTTATCTGTTGGTAATACAGATGATAAAGCTCCAACTGCCATCTCATTCCTCCTTATGGTGTGTTAAGACTATAAAAGCCTCAGAGGGAGAATTGGAAATGAAAGTGTGTCCTTTGCTTTCTGGGTATGTCTTCAGAATGGTTCAGCTTGGCTCGGTTCAGCAAACTGGTACTAAGTATCTACTCTGTGCCAGGGACTGTCTTAAGTGCTGGAGACACAGATGTTGTAATGAGACAACCAGAGAACTTACATTCTTCTGAGTTATGAGAATCTTAATAACCTGTGGTCTGTGAACTTAAAGCATTTTTTTATATTTGACAATATTTTAATAACTCTATTTCAGTATAAGTAGTTTCCCTTTGTAATCCTTTGTATTTTATGCATTTAAAAGTATTATTCAGAGTTTTGACTTCACTAGACTGTCAGATGGGGCTGGGATAGGAAAAAAGATTAAGGATCCTTGTACTGTTCAGTCACATCTGACTCTGTGACCTCATTTGGGGCTGTCTTGGCAAAGATACTAAAGCGATTCACCATTTCCTTTTCCAGCTCATTTTGAAGATGAGGAAAGTGAGGCAAACAGGGTGAAGTGACTTGCTCAGGGTCATGCAACTAGTGTCTGAGGTTGCATTTGAATTCATGAAGAAGAATCTTCCTGATCCCAAGCTCTATCCACTGTGTCACCTAGCAATCCAACCTTGTACTAAGGGGATCCATAATATTTACAGATAATATGGGATATATACAAAATAAAAGCAGATCATGAGGGAGGAGCACTGTTGAGAGAATTAGAAAGAATCTCTTGAGAGAGCTTGCCAAATGTACATAAATAAATGTATTATATAAATGTGTACAAGTGTATTATAAGGCTCTGTGTGTGTGTCAGTCAGTCCCTGTCTCTGTCTCTGCCTCTGTCTTCGCCCTCCATCTCTCTCTTGTCTCTCTCTACATACACATGTATTTCCAAAGATATTCCAAAAATCTTAATGCAGTTTTAAGCTTCTATAGCTTATATTATGACGTTGAGTCATAATGGGGTGTAAAATTAGGTGTAATAGTCCTGTATTTTATTCATTAAATCCTATCGCACAGGAATAGTGTAACTGTCTGCTTATCATATGGATGATAAAACTCCAACTGCTACCTCATTTATCCTTATGGTATACCAGATTGTAAAACACTAAACTAACCAGTAAACTATTAAATCTTAAACCTACACTAAAACTTTTGAAACATCCTGTACATATGTTTTCCCAAAGATATAATATATATTTAATACTTTAAAACTACAGGAAGACTTTTGGAACATCCTGTATACACAGATACATGGATACATATGTATGTATGTACATACATACAGTGCAGTATGCATGTGTGTATAGAGGGGGGAGGGAGAGAAGAAAAGATAGGGAGAGGACAGAGAAACAGAGAGGAGGGATGTAGAGGGAATGGAAAAAGGCAAGGAGAGAGGGAGCAGGAGAGAGAGACAGAGACAGAGAGAGAGAGAACTGAGCTGGAAGAACTTTTAGAGGCTATCTAATCCAATCCTCTCATTTTACAAATGAGGAATTAAGGCTCAAAAAGGTTAAATAATTTGCCCAAGCTCACACAGCTAGTAATATCAGAGGCAGAACTTGAGTCAAGACCAATATTCATCCACGACACATCTGTGCTTCTCTGTGCAGGTGACTCCCAAATCTACTCATCCAGCTAGCCATCATCTCTCTCCTGAGCTCTCATTTCACTGTGCCTACTGGGTATCGCCATCTGGATTTCCTACAGGTGTCTTAAACTCGACATATTCCCAGACAGAGCTGATTATCTTTCCCCCTGAACCCACCCCTTTTCACTTTTTTGAGGGCATCGCGTTCTTCTAGTCACCCAGGTTCATCATCCAGGCATTATAGTGAACTTTTTTCTCACCTTTCCTCACCCCCACCCCATATCCAACCTGCTGCTGCTAAGTTCTGTCAATTACATCTCCTCAGCATCTCTCACCTCCATCCTTTTGTCTCTTACCTCTCATCGTAACCTGCCTATGCTAGGCTGTTATCATCTCTCACTTGGACTGGTGCAGTACTTTCCCAATCTATGGTGGCTTCTGAAGACTCTCCCAGCTCTACATCTGTGGCCTACCACCTGCTTCTTGCCCCATATCTCATTCTTCACCCTACATTTACAGAACAGGATTGGGAAAACTACTCCTGTATACTCTGGCCTCCGTGGATTGACAAAATTTAAAAGGATTAAATTTCTGATTAATTAGATTATGATGAGTCCCCATAAAATCGTCTGTTAAGCCCTGGGTTAAGAAAAGTAGAGGCAGTCCTTGCTCTCAAAAAAGGAGAGATAATAGGAGATATAACACATGGGTTTACACATGCTATGGAAAGTAAGTCAAGTCAGTCAACTAGCATTTATTAAGGTCTTACTATGTGCTAGGCACTGTGCTAAGTACTGGGCTTATAAAGAAAGGCAAAACAGGCCCTGCTCTCAAGGAACTCACATTCTAATGGTCCACACAGCATGTGCCAGGTGAGTTAAATTAATATCACCACTTTGACCATGACCTTGTAAGTCCTTGGTCCTTGATAATACATCTGCTTTAATATCATTTCCAAGAAGAAAACCATATCCGTTTCTGATGCTGAACCATTTGGCAATTCCAAGGACTTTGATGGCAAGAACATTCTTATCCCAGTCTTTAGTAGCTGTAGTTACTGAGGAATCAGTGTAGCACCTACAGGGGCATTGCCAGCTCACATTTCCAACTTGGTGATAGCTGCAGAGACTTGCCTTGTGTTTTAGAGAACACTGCTTTTTTCTGGGGTTCTTGGTCTCAGGGTTCTGAGTGATCTCCACTACAATCAGCATTCAATTAATGGTCAAGGTGGTGGTAGTGATTTGATGTACTTACTAGCTGACGCCCCCTGTATCTCTGTCAGTGTGCCTTATTGCTTCAGCTATGCTGGATTACTTTTTCTGTAACTGATTATTGGAAAGCAGTTGGTAAAGATAGCTGTTCCTTTCTCCCAAGACATTTTCTTTGATGAACATTATGGGGGCTGGGCTGGAAGCAGAGACAGTGGTTGGAGGAGGTAAGGCACCGCTAATCCCAGAATTCTTGGGCTCCCCTTCCTCTTGGTGGCAGCTCTTCTGCAGCTGGTGTTAGTTTGGGTGAGTAACCTACAAGGCTTACTTTCCTCAGTGATGACTGTTGGGGCAGAACTGGAAGTGGTGGTGATGACGATAGGATACTGCTGTTCCTGGGGCACTTAGGTTCAGAGTCCTGGGCTATCTCTGTTGGCTTCTGAGTGGAGGTCATGGTCAAGTGGTGATAGTAGTATGCCTCGCCCGGCACATGTTGTACCCTGTGTCTTCCTCAAGGTACCTTGCTGCTTTGGTTAGGCTGGCTTGCTTGCCCTGTAGGTGGCATTTTGGAAATGCAGTGGAAGTGGAGTATGGAGGAAGTTAGATTAATGTGAGCTTTCAAAGCAATCAGAGAAGGTCTATCTCAAATGCTACCTCCTTGAGAAATAATTCTCTGATCCCCCTAAGGTGGAAGTGATTTTTTCCCTCATCTAATCTCTTCTTATTCATTTGGCATCTTCTACTTTGGACTACATTTATCTACATACCCATCTTATATTTCCCTTTCATATTATGAGCTGATGTGCTGGATCTTATCTTTGTTTCTCTACTTGAATATACCTTATACACAGTAGGCATTTAATATTTGCTGAATGAATGAAAAAGTGAATGAATGGTGGTCATTGAGTGCATGTAGTCATAGCAGTGATACAAAATTGAGCTAAGAATTTTCTCTAACACACCATCTAGTTTTGTCATTGGAAATCAATTCCTCCATATCCTGTAGCTGGACCACTGAGATTCAGGACCACCAATAGAGTTCTGGCTTTTAAAGTCATGATGGTAGCCTCCAATTGACTGTCATGTTTCCATGTCAAATAGGCCCCATAGACACAGCATTCCTCTTTCCAGTTCCCATGGATACCTTAATGGAATGAACACACTGTAATCCAAACAGCAGGAAGTATAGTTTATTCAAAGCTTCTGGGACTGTCCAGTTCAAGAGAGATACACCAGGGCGGGGGGGAGGGAGAAGGGGTGGAAGGGGGAAAGAGAGGAAGGGGGGAAGATGACCTAATAAAAGCATCTCACATTAACCCTTTTGTTTCTGTCCATTTTCCTGGTGTTGTCAAGCTGCTTCACCAACTTTGGGCTGTTTTCCCTAGGTTCTGGATGTTGTCAAGACATTCTCCATGAAGAGGAAAAGATTTTTGGCTTTGCAAAGTATTGATCTGAGTATGATGAATAACTGTTTTGCTAGTAGTGAGCATAGATAGAGCCAGATTTGCTCCTGCCCACACAGCTAATGTTTATGTAGAGCCAAGCCCAAGTGATAAAAGCTGCTCCCATTCCTCTGTTTTTTTAAAAATCCATCCTATGAAATATGACTGTCTTCCACTAGAGCATATCCTTCCTATGACAGACACACCCCAATATTGGACATGCTGTGGTTAGTCATGCTCAAACTAGTGGGTATTTGGGGTCTTGCATTGACTCATGCCTTCTCACACAGATCTGACCATTAGAGTTGTTTATAAATGTTATTCACAAAGATGAGGGCAGCTAGGTGGTGCAGTGGATAAAGCACCAGTACAGGAGTCAGGAGGACCTGAGTTCAAATCTCACCTCAGACATTTGACACTCACTAGCTGTGTGACCTTGGGCAAGTCACTTAACCCCAATTGCCTCATCCTAGGTCATCTCCAGTCATCCTGATGAACATCTGGTCATTGGATTCAGATGGCTCTGGAGAAGAAATGAGGCTGGTGACCTGCACAGCCCTCCCTCACTCAAAACAAAGTCAAGTGCAAGTCATATCATAATTTCTCTGATGGCATGGTCTTCTCTGGCAATAAAGGAACACACACACACACACAAATATGAGTTCACAAGATTAGTATTCCTCAAGTGCAGTTGATATTAAATTATTGGAAAAACTCTGTTTTGGGATTAATGACAGATGAGGTTGGAGTGACTTGGTAGTGGCAGTGAGTGGTCAGTTGATAAAGGATTTTGAAGGTTGTATTGAGGAACTTGTACTCAATGTGAGGGGAATTGAAGGGTGGTTCCAATTTCTGGAGAAAGGAAATAAAATGATTCCACTGAAGGCTTGAGGAGCATAAAATTTGTCTGTATTATTTACAGAGGAAGGGAGTAGGAGGGAGAACAGAGACAGGGAAAACAGACAGGTTATTGAGGAATCTTGGTTGGAGATAATGAAGACCTAGATTGGGGTCCAGGAATCTGCTTAGCCTTGTGTCCTTGAGAATTTTTTTCAGTGACTTGGATAAAGGGATTGATAGTATGCTTATCAAGTCTGAAGGTGACACAGTTATAAGGGCTAACTAACACCATGGGTGTCAGAGTCATGAAAAGGACCTTGCAGGTTAGAGCACTGGGCTAAATCTAATAAGATGAAATTCAATAGGGATAAATGTAAAGTGTTATAATTCGGTCATGTAAGGTGAGGATTCTTCATTTGTCTGAATTTTGATTTTGGCCTTCCTTTTTTGGGTGGATCAGTTTCCTTGTCACAGTCAAAATAATAACTTCCCCTGAAGTGGCCATGATTCTTTCTGTCCATGGATGACTTCTCTATTTCACGGGCTATGGATTTTTGGTTATTTACTCCTTTCACCCTCTGAAATTCCTGTTCACTAATCCATAGCATCAGAATTACTTCTTTGACCTCCAAAGGAACGTATCTTTTGATTATAAATGTACACCTATACAGAATAGTGTTGTGGCAACAGCATTGGATTTCTAATTATGTGACCTTAGGTAAGTAGTCTAACCTCTTGAGTTCAATTTTATTATCTGTTTAAAGGGACCAATAATTCTTACTCTACATACCTCACAAGGTTGGTGGGGGGAGGTTCAAGTGAGCTAATGTATGTGAAAGTGCAGTCTAAACTATAAAGCACTCTATAAATGGAAGGCATTATTATCATTATATACATACACACAAGTCTATAAAAATTTATACATATGGAGTCACAAATTTTGATACATATACATATATATATGTATCAAGATTTGTGACTTTTGTTATTATTGGCACCCTGCACAGTTCATTACCACTATCACTGTCCACACCCAGTAGACAGTTTTCATGAGTTTGCATGACCACCCCCTAAAATGTTTCCCTAGCAGTCACATTTCTGTTGATGCATCCCCTCTACACATAGCTCGTGTGGTCCTGAGTTAGTAGTTTGCCATCACTAGTCCATATGTGAAGTGTTTCTAGTGTAATAGGATCTGCCAGGGGTTATGCCCCACTAGCATGACATTCAAAAATCCAGTTTCCTTCTCATTTCTGTGAAATGGAAATAGGATGCAGGATCAGAGGAGCATAGATTGAGAGCTGGAAGAGATCTTAGAGGTCATTGAGTTCCTTTTACTGATGAGGAAACTGAGGCCCAGAGGAGTTATTTGCTTGAGATCACATAGTTAGTAAGTGTCTAATGTACAATTTGAGTCTCCTTGACACTAAACCCTGTGCTCTCTCTCCACTACACCACACTGTGAATGTAGTACACACATGCACTCATATCATATATGCACATGCACATACAGACACATAGTGGCCCAGGTAGTTGTCAAAGACTATAAGTTGCTAGCACATACCAATCATTTGCAAGAGTAGAGGGAGGTTCCTCACTAAGAATTCTGTAAATCAAAGGTCTGATTTAAAAAATTATATTTATAGAAGGAGGTACAAATTTTGTTGTTCAGCTTTTTAGTCAGGTCTGACTCTGTGACCCCATTTTCTTGGCAATGATATTAGAGTGGTTTGCCATTTCCTCCTCCAGCTCATTTTACAGATAAGGAAACTGAGACAAGCAGGGTTAAGTGACCTACCCAGGGTCATACAGCTAGTAAGTGTCTGAGGCCAAATTTGAATTCAGGAAAATGAGCTTGACTCCAGACTGGCACTGCATCACCTACCTGCCCTTAGACATAGAAAATAACTTACAATTTGAATAGCTCACATTCATATACACAGGGCTTTAAGTTTTGCAAAGAACTTTACATCTATTGCAGGTCTCATGTGATCCTCACAGCCTTTCTGTGAAGTAGATACCTTGAATATTCTCATTTTAAAGATGAAGAAACTAGTACTGAAACACGTTAAATGACTTGCCCAAAGACACACAGCTAAGTGTATCCAAGGAAGGATTGGGGCTTGGGTTTTTCAGACTCTAAGTTTGGAACTCAATTCACTACTTATACCATAGATGATAGATAGATAGATAGAGATAGATATATGCATATGTGCATATGTTGAGTATACACACATGTAGGTCTATAGATATGTGTATATTATACATGCTCATATTTGTATGTATAAGAGAGAGTCCCATAGTATGTCTGGGCATCTATTCATATACATGTGGCACCTTTGAAAAAAGTACACCAAATGTCACAGAAAAGCCAAAAGGCTTCCAGATGTAACCCTGTCAGATCATATTGCCCTCAATCATAACACATTTCAAGTTCAGTTTAGACAGGACCTACACGCCATTAAGGCCAAGGTCTCTTTGTTGTATCCCAGGCTTGAAGAAGCTGTCAAACTGATTAATTGAATCCTCACTGATGCTATTAGCAATAACAATGAAATCAGAAGACTTTCGGTTGCCTCCAGGTAAGCTTAATGAAGCAGCTTAGACACAGCTTCTACAAGCAGCAAGCTGGTATTGAAGGAATACACAGACCAGGGGTTGATCCCAGCCAAGCTCCAATGTGGTTTGTTGAAGATTAGGCAACAGAACTCCATACTTCACTGGTTGCTGCAATCATCCAGCATAGTCAGCACTCCACGTGAGGATGAGAAATCCTTTGAGCTGAGATCATCTTCATATATTCCAACAAAGCACTGTAGGGATTGCGGTGCTCAAGGTCAGGCTAGAAGTTCTTGTGTAAGACTATTTCCTTAAGTCCAATGACGGCCAAACCACCCCCCACTCCATATATGATCTAGAATGTGATAAGAGCAAACATTATAAAGCTGTGGCCATCTGTGCAGTTTCCCTTATAGTAAATAATGCATTTCTTGTGGAATAAATGGGTGAGAGCTGGAGGTTGCTGGCTTTTCTTTGAGAAGTTAGATGTAGGGGAGAAGCTGACATTTTATTTAGGCAGAGGCTGGGACAAGGATCTTTTTTTCAGGTCCTTTAAACTTTTATGTAGTTTAGGTTTTTTTTTAATGAATTAAAGTAGAAAACTTTTCCATCTTTTTCCTGATTGAAAATTTTCATAGAACAAAGCAAAACTGAACAAAACAATTAGTAGTTTACATAGATGTGGTTCTTTATAATTTCCTCCCTAAACCAAGAGTGGGTGAGTGTTGTTTTAAAGTTGGAGAAACTATGCTCTCTGCTTTCATTATATTCTAACCCTAGGTCTTCAGCTTTCTGTAGCTTACCTTTCATGGGTGTTCATTCTCTGCCAAATAACTCAACTCATGAGAAGAGAAGGTAAACTTATTTTACTGTACCTTCCTTAGGAGAATAGAACTGTCCAGGTTCAGAGGACACTTAACAAAGATTATGGTATACAAAGTGTTATTAGCATAGGAGCAAGTATATATTGTTTTTATTTTTCTTTTAAAAATTTAAAGCCCTCTGCTCAGGAGATGGGCACTGGACATTAAGATTTGGGCAGCTATTATAATTTTACTCAGAATCAGCTAAGCTACATGTCAAAAGATGACCCTTGATATATACCCAATGTATTCAGTTAAAAACCTTTCCTTGAATACCAGTGAAAAACTATTGCCGTTACATGTTAAATAGATCTATCCCTCACTATAGGAATAAAAATCCACTGGGGGAAACTGATATGAAAATCTATATGACAAAAAACCTTCTTTCCATTAATTTGAGAGAGAGGGATTCTGGACTTGTGACTTTACCTCCTCAATTGTAGGGGAAACTACCCATGAAAATGGATGACTTTTGGTCTTAGAGAGCTGCCTCTGGCACTGAAAAGTAGCTAACTCAGGGTCATAAAGCCAGAATCCATCAAAAGCAGAAGCACTTGAACCAGGCTGCTCTTCTCTATCCACTAAACCATTTCATTTTAAAGAGGAAATGTATGGAACATTCCCTCATTCCCTCTGTATCCCCAAGTCACAAACCCTTTCCATCTAAATAAGGCTAAGTAACAAATAACTGCTTACTTTAGTAGGTGTTAGGGAAAAAAAAGATGATGTGTGGATATTGAGTTAATACGTGGGGAAGAAGAGGGAAGCGGAGTGAGTCAGTCAACCGTCTGGGAGGTGGTGGAAGATGTAGGGTAACGAATGGTGAGACAAATAGGGAATGGCTGGATTTACAAACATCTGGGGTTCCAACCCCAACCATGTGACTTTGGCCAAGACATGTCAGCTCTCAGGGTCTTAGGTTCATCTGAAGAAGGAAGGATTTGCACTAAATGTTCTCTGAGCTCACTTCTTCGTGATCTCATGATTACCTTCAAAGGCTGTAACATTATTTTTTTAAAATATCTTCAGTATTATTAAGTCTTCATCATCAGAGAGAGTAGATTTGATTTTTGAAAAGAGCCAAAAGCCAGTTCAAGTGAACTTAGGTACAGCCATTTTAAGGTCCAAAATGAGGCAGCTATGAATTTATGGGGCTGATAGTCTTATGTGACTTATAAATTAGCTCTAAATGCATAAAAAGAGGACATCAGTAATGTTCTGAGTGAGGGTAGCATTTTTGGAAGACTTATCACAGTGGATAAATTGGGATATTTATTTTTAATGGCCTTTGTTATCAAGTAGCTCAGAGTCTGCAAGGGAAATAAGAGGAACAGATCAAAATGCTTGATAATATGAAAAGCAGTAGAGAGTGACTCACGAGTTTAGAATAGGAGAGCTCATAGGAGGTTTGGGTGGTCAAGGTGGCCTTCATGAAAGACTTGTGGTTCAACCTGTTCCTTCGGAGTGTAAGCCTTTGAGAGGAGAAACTGCCTTTTTTTTTTTTTTTTTTGCTATTATTTGTATTTCCAGCACTTAATACAGTGCCTAGCATACAATGAGTGCTTAATAAATGCTCTAACTCTCCATCTACTTGTCTACCAATTATCTGTCTCAATCATTTGGATTAACAAAGGAGCAGGATAATAATATGGATTATGGAAGTTCATAGTTCACCCCTAGACCCAGTCCTTCTTTCCTTTCTTCCACCAGATCTTTTAGCAGCTATTTGTAGTTGTTCTTTTAGGTTTTTGTTTTTCAGTGGAAGAGTCGACCCAGCACTTAGATGTGTGAGAGTTAGGCGCAAGAGAGAAGTAGAGGAGAAGACTCTGCTTTGCTTCGGGAGCATTGTTTATACAATCCATGACCCAGATAAAGTAAAAAAGCAGGTCATGAGCACCAGTGAATATATACAAACTTCACATGGTCTGGGTAAAGAGTCTTGTTTTTAATAGAATGGGTATTGAATTAGTAGTTAGTTAGAAGGGTTAGATTCCAGTTTGGGCTCTACTGTTAAGCTTCTGTGTGACCTTGTACAAGTTAATTGATCTTTCTATTTTTAACTTCCTAATCTTTAAAATGAAAGGGAAGGACTAGGAAGTCTTCTGTGTTTCTTTCTAACTTAGAGATTCTAGGATTTGAATACATAGTTAACAGTATCCTTTGGGGGAGTGAGGAACTGAGAAATATTACATGACTCAGTCTACTATTGGTCCTATGGTTGGTTGGACAACAGAGTGACACAATGAAAAGCCTTTTGGATTTGTAGCAAGGAGCTGTTGTTCAGTCATTGTCTAAATTATTATGACCCCGTTTGGGGTTTTCTTGCAAAGACACTGGAGTGGTTTGCCATTTCTTTCTCCAGCTAATTTTACAGATGATAAAAATGAGGCAAATACAATTAAGTGACTAATCCAGAGTCACACAGCTAGTAAGTATATGAGGCCAGATTTTAACTTAGGTAAATGAATCCTTCTGATTCCAGGCCTGGCACTCTATGCACCTTGCCACCTATCTGCTACATTGAAATGAGAGAATCTGGGTTTAAATCCCAGCTCTACCATTTGCTACCTGTGTGATTTTGAGCAAATGATTCAATTTCATTGGGCCTCAATTTTCTCATCTGTAAAATGAGCCATGGTGTTAAACTCAAGTAGAAATAATGGCCAGTAAACTGGATGTAAGGATCCCTGCAGGTGCATATTGACTTAGAAAGCTGTATGTTAACATTATGTTTTTATTATATTTTTATTTATTTTGTTAATATTTATCAATTGCATTTTAATCTGGTTTGGGTCTCACCCAGAAGATTTGTGGGACACAGTATGGTCAGTGGACTAAGTAAACTAAGTGGCCTCAGAGACCCCAAATCTATTTTTCTACAATTTCTAAGGAGCTTTGTAGATAGCTGCTGGAAATCATGGCATCCACAGATTTCGCATACTTGCTTCCTTACCCGTGCTGTGTAGCCCTGATACCACATGCCTTTCCATCTGCACACAGGAATTGGTAAGATTATCTTTCCTCTTACTTGACCTGCCCCAGTCCCTTAGCTCTCATCTTTCACTGTGGTCTTGGTCATAATTTCTGGCTGCTGTTTATCCCTCTGGAATGGGAAATGGTATAAGGAGACACATTGGGAATGAAAAGCTCCAAATTAAAGGAACACTATTAATACCTACCACCTATACCTCCCTGGTGAAGGGAATAGAAGACTTTCTAAGAAGAGCTGCTGCTTTCAAGTCTCTGGGATTTTCCTATTGCTCTGGTAGAACCAGTTCAACCCTGGACAGTTCCCTCAGTATGTAGCCTTTCCTCTTGATTACATATGTCCTGGTTTGTAGGGTCAGACTTTAGCTAGAAGAAACCTTAAGGTGATGCTGACCAATTCCCTCATTTTACCAATAAGGACCCTGGGCCCAGAGGGGTTAAGTAACTTATCCACTTCACAGTATGGTAAATGGATAGCGGTCATTTAAATCAAGTCCTCTGACTCTAAACCTGATATGCTCTCCCTTACACCACGTCCCTCTTTCAGACTTCTCTCTGTCTATTGAAGGTGAAGACATCCTTCCTATTGACAAAGCTCAGTCTTGGAGTTATCTTCTCCCTCACTCCTCATATCCAATAATCATTTGCCAAATGTTACAGAGTCTGTCTCTCTTCCCATCATCACTCTTACCCATTTCTTTGTCTCCACTCACACGGCCTCTACCCTGGTTCTAGCCCTTATCACCTCTGGCCTGGTTTATTATAACAGTCACCTATAATGCGTTGGTCTTACCTTGTTAATATTTTACACACACCCCCAAATTGTTCAGGGTTTCCTTATTTTAACGTAAGTGCATATTCTTCAGTCCAGTATTTAAAGTCTCCTTTTATCCTCCTACCTGGATGCCATCTATCCTAAAAGTTTTATTTTCTATTACCTCCCTTCATGTACTCTCCATTCTGGCCCATTAGCTATTCCCAGGACACAACGTTCCTTTTTTGGCTCTTTCCCTTTACATAGCCTGTCCCCCTTCTTTGGCATGCTTCCCTCCACTTCCGTCTCTCAAAATCTTTACCTAACTTCAAGGCCCAGAAACCACACCTATGGAAAGTCTTTCCTATATTTCTCTCCCTCAGCCCTCCCAGTTTCTAAGATCCTAGATTTAGAGCTGAAAGGAAGGGACCTTAGAGTTAGCTGTTCTTAGCTCTCCTATTTTATAGTTGAGGAAACTGAGACCTGAAGAAGTTAAGCAATTTGCCAAAGGTTATACAGGTAGCAAGTGAATTGTTTGCCTTCTCAAATGATCATATATTTATTTCTCTATTGACATGTGTTATGCTAGAAGCAGGGTAGTACAGTAGAAAGAACACTGGATTTTGGATCAGAGGGCTGCTCACTGCCTGTGACTTGGGCAAGCCCCTTTCCTTTTGGGGTCTCCATATCCATCCATAAGAAGAAAAGTTGACCTCTAAGGCCCCTTCTACCGCTGCCTCTGTGATCCTATGATCCTAAGTTGTACTTCCTCTACCCTCATGAATGAATGAAAAAGTATTTATTAAGTACTTACTATGTGTCAAGCACTGTACTGTGTTGAAGATACAAAAGCAAAATACAGCCTTACCCTCAAGGACCTTACATTCTAACGGGAGATACAACACACATAGATAATGGTGACCAGGGAGAAATGCTCTGGAAAGATTATGGGAAAGGGGAGTAGACTGGCACACTCCACTCAGGAACTATGGTAGAACTGACTTCATTGTATTTGGGGGTGGGGGTGAGAAGAAAAAGATAAGGGCTCCATAGTCATTAAGAACTCCTTGTAATAGAATCTAAGCTCCCTGAGGTCCTAAACTGTTTTTGGTTTTATCTTTGTACATTGAGCACCTAACACGATGACTTACCTACTATAGGGGCTTAATAACTGATTGATGAATGAATGAATAATTTTTACATCTCTGAATGTATACTTTGAGCCTTCTCACCTTTCCTTTTAGAAGTAGTAGTCATTTCTTAGGTTTATGCCTTGTTGCAAAGAGTGAAAATCAGACAGTCTAGAAACATCTGTCCAGTCTGAATCTGGAATATAAAAAGGAACAGATAAAATATTAAAATGTTAATGGCTACTATTCCAGACTGAGAGGCATTATTTATGGCTGTAAAATTATAAGCCATTTTCTTATAAGCACATTAGGATGTGCTGGGAAAATGCTTATGTGCAGGGAAAATTCTGTAGGCACCAACAAATACTCAACCAGTTTGTCTGACGTTAAGCTGCCTTCTTTTCAACAGTAATCAGGTTAGCAGGGCTAGGTATGGGAATACAGAATCAACCTATCTACTTGAAAGTTAAAATCCCATTAGCAGATTAGGCATCTTACTGACATGATGCCAAACATCTTGATGTTTCTAAATACACAGATGTTTGGAAGTCCATTGTACTTCGAGTGAGAGAGGCAATAGAAAACATCTTGGCTTTGGCATCAAAATATCCAAGTCCAAATACTGTCTCTGTCACCTGTTACCTATGTCATCTTGGACAAGTCACTGTCTTTCTCTCTGTAGCTCAGGTTCCTTATGTAAACTGAAGGGCTTGATAGTCTCTGAGGCCCCTTCCTGCTCTGAACCTATGATCCTGTGGTCTCTGTGACCCACAGTGGCTTCACCATTGTACTTCACCTCTAGGCAAGTTAAAGTAGAGAGCTGCTGCTGGTGGGGTTTGGGGGGCAGGGTTGATTCTGAATTGGGAGGGGCAGGTTTCCTCCTTGAGGGGAAACCAAGTTATTTAGCTATGGCTGATTAGATACATGGAGGTGCTAAAATACTTTTTTTGAAGAGCTATTGAAAATGGTTGTATTCTTTAAAGTAAATGTGATAGTGAGACATATGTGTGTGGTCTTTACCCTTCCCTCCACCCCACACAAAGAATTAAAATTTCCAGAGGTATTTTTTTTAACAGATATTGTGAGAAGAACAGTTACCTGGGCATCTGAGTACATGGGTTCTACTCTTAGCTTGGCCTAGTGTACCCCAACTAGCCATGTATCCTTGGGAAAACTGTCATTTTGGACCCTCACCTTCCCCCTGTAAAATGAAATGGTTGGATTATTAAGAGTCAATCCTCTATGGACTATAGATCAAGTCTGGTTTATTTTTGTACAGCCTTCAATCTAAGAATGATTTTTACCTTTTAAAATAAAACATTTAAACTATTTTAAAAGGTAAGAACCATTGTCAGCTCATGGGACTATTAAAAAAAAGTCTGTGGGTCAGCTTTGGCCTTTGGGCTGTAGTTTGCTAGTCTCCATATTAGATGAGCCTAATGTTCTTTCCAGGTTGAACATTATTTGGTTCTAAGGATTTGTTTATTTGCTACAAATTGCCCATCAGCTGCCAAAACCCGCTTTTGTTGTTGGTGTTTGTATTTGGAAAGCATTGCACCCAGGGGCATTTGACAGGCTCTGCACTTAGGGCCTGCACTAACAAGTGCTGATTTTTTTTTTTTTCAAGATCAAGCAGACCCCATATAGGAAGTAGAATGGTACCCTCCCTGTCAATTTGTCCTTGACTTTTTATACTTTTAGAATTGTATTCTTCCAGCGTTGGAAGAGTCCTCAGGAATAATATAGGGGGTTATCCTACTCATGTCTGAGAATCCTTCTGTGTCATTCCAGATGACTAGAGGTCACCTAGCCTTTGCCTAAAGATCTCCCTTGATGAGAATCTCACTACCTACCAAGGCAGCTCATCCTACTTTGGAATTCTTTGGATGTGCTTTCATTCCATCATCTGGCTTTCTACATATTGTTCTTATTTCTACCCTCTGAAGCCAAGAAAACAGGTTTATTTTATTGTTTGCGACATCCTTCAAATGCAAGAAGACCTCTCTTCCATGGCCCCTTCCAAGGCTTTTCTTCCTTAGGACAAATATCCCCAGTTCCAGCAAATGATTCCCCAAATTGTATGGTTTCCAGTTCTCTCACTATCTTGATTGCCTCTTCTGTATTTTGTTTAGTTTTCTGTTTGTTTTGAGTTTTTCTAGAAGCAAGCATGGGATAGATTGAAGACATTCATCCAAATTCATCACTATCTCCCCCTTAACAGATGGCATGTGTCGGTATATAGCATGTTTTTTCTTTGGTGAAGCTAACTGGGCTGTACAGAGATTGACCTTTTGACTTTGTCCTTAATAGCACTGGTTGTGCTATTAATAAAGAAATGTGAACAGAATATTCATAATAAAAATTAGGAATCATTGAAATAATTTTGCTATGGAGCCTAGAATAAGCATGGAATCTTTTATTAGAAGAAAATAGTTTTCCTGATTTTGTACTTTTTTTTCTCAAAAGGTTCTTAATTTGCAAAACCATATAGGTAGAATGAATGCTAACTCTGGGTAAACGTAAAACTAACCATCAGAAGAGTTCCTAGGAAAATCTCATGGCTTCTAAATTTCTTTTTCTTCGAAAAAATTACATCACATAAAAGAAATCAAGGTAGAATGCAAACTTTCAAACTTCATTCTACTGGTGAGTTTTTCCTCTCCAAGATTTTTTTTTTCAAGAAAGCCTTGGTATGCCAAGTTTCTGACAAGAGGAAATTTTATTTTCAATTTTAAAAATTCAGGAAACTAAGTTTCAGAGTAAATGCATTTGCTGACCCTTGGCCATGGATGAGGCCACTGCTGTTTGTTTTGGAAAAGAGCCATAGCTTTTGCTAAAGGTGCCCCAGTTTTCACAGCATGACTCAGATTTGTTTTCCTTGGATTTATGAAGTGATGACTTTCAAACAAGAAAGTTGTGTCCTTTGTGGGCTTGTAGGGGTACGAGTGAAAGAAATAGTTTAAACTATTGTAATTCCTATCCTCGCCCCCATCCCTTGAAAGTTAGTCTATTTCTTTCTTAAAAAGTATTAACCCTGTCTTTGAGATTTGATTAGCTCAGGAGAATAAAAGTTGGGGCATTCATGTAGTTTCTTGGTTGCCTGTATACAGAATAGTCACAGCACTGACTGGAGTCCCACTCTGAGCTTTCAAGCTGAGATGAATAAAACTGAGAAACTGTGCTCAACTGAGTCACTTGGGTGAATAACTCTTCCCTGTGCTGAGTATCCTTCCCCTGCGAGGGCTAACTAAACTCCTTTGTTAACTATGAGGTGCAATACAGATGTCTCATTTTGTCCCAGTTTTGGACTCAAGCTACCAGGGTACCAGGCTGAGTCAGGCCCAGTCTGTTACAAGGAGCATGATTAACGTGTCTTTTTTAGTAGAGAAGAGAGAAGCCTTCTCTCAGATCAAGATAAGAAAGAACTTAATAAAAATCAGGATTTTTTTCTATAGCAGAATGGAATGTACTGTGACTAAGAGAGCTTCCCATCACTAGAAATGCTCCAGCAGAGATTGGATAGGATTGTAGAGGGGATACCAACTTTAGATAGGGGCTTGCATCAAATGACCTTTAAAGACTTCTTCAAGATGCAGAGGTGAGGAGGGAGTGCATTTCAATCATGGAGTGCAGCCTTTGCAAAGTTATGGAGATGAGAGATAGAATATCATGTGCAAAGGATGGCAAGAGTATAGTTTGATTGGATCAAAGAGTGTGAAAACACAAGCAGAAGAAGGCTGGAAAGTGAAATTATGTGGAGCCAGGTTCCAGAATTGTTTAAATGTCAAACAGAGGAGTTTGGATTTAGTCTTAGAGATAATAAGGAGCAACTGGCTTATTCATCAAATGGTCATTACCTACCTTAAGTGAGGCCTAAAGGAGCCAAGGTCTCCCATTGTATCCAGGGCCATCTCCAGTCATCCTGATGAATATCTGGTCACTGGATTCAGATGGCTCTGGAGGAAAAGTGAGGCTGGTGACCTGCACAGCTCTCTCTCACTCAAAACAAAGTCAAGTGCAAGTCATGTCATCATTTCTCTGATGGCATGGTCTTCTTTGGCAACAAAGGATGAACACAAGTAGCTACTGAAGTTTGTTGAGCAGGAGAGTAACTTAAAACAGAAGCAGCTAATGGCTCAGTAAATACAGTTCTGGACTTAGAGTCAGAAGGACCTGAGTTAAAATTTGGCTTCAGATACTTACTAGCTGTGTGAACCTGGCCAAGTCACTTGATTCTATTTACCTCAGTTTTCTTAACTGTAAATTCAAGATAATGATAGCACCTACATCCCAGCGTTGTTATGAGGATAAAATGAGATAATATTAGCACAGTGACTGGCATACTGTAGGCATAATATAGATGGTTATTCCCTTCCCTTTAAATTGTAGATCAACAACCTGAAGACTTCTGGTCCAACCTTCTCATTTTATAAGGAAACTGATGTGCCAAGAAATTAAGTGAATATGAATAGGTCACATGGGTGGTGAGTGGTAGAGAAGAGATTCAGGCTGAGGTCCTCGGACTCCAAGTTCATCACTCCTTTTACCGTACTGTGCAGAGGTAGAGCTTTGAGGCAGAGGGATCCCTCAGGATGCTATTGAAATAGTTCAGGCAAAAGGTGAAGAGAGAGAAGGGAATGGATAGAAATGATACTGTGGAGGTAGAGTCCTCCAGCCAGACAGAGGTGAAGAAACAAATGAAATAGAAGGTGACTGAGGGTGGTCTGGCAGAGAGACGGGCTACAGAACACCCTCTGGTGCCTTATCAACACCCTTTTGGCCACACAACCTGGCGTGGTGGAGACAGTTGAAGTGAATGTTGTTTATTCAGTCATATCTGACTCTGCGAATCCATGTGGGGTTTTCTTGGCAAAGTTACTGGAGTCGTTTGCCATTTCCTTCTCTGGCTCATTTTACAGATGAGGAAACTGAGGCAAACAGGGTTAAGTGATTTGTCTAGGGTCATACAGATTTGAACTCAAGAAGATGAGACTCTGGGCCTGGCACGCTATCCCCTGAGCTATCTAGCCACCCTCTTCTGCAAACTATATACAGGAAAAATAGGAAATAAGTAACAGAGGAAAGACATTGGAATCAAGAGGGCTATGGAAGACTTATTGCAGAAGATGGATTTTAGTTTGAACTTAAAGGAAGCCAGGGAGGTCAGTGCTCAGAGCAGAGTAGGCAGAGTGTTCCAGACAAGGGAGAATCCTGAGGGCCAAGATCTGGAATGTCTGGTTTTTGGAACAGCCAGGAGGTCAGTGTCACTGGGATTGAAGAGTAAGTGTCAGGTAATAAGGTATTATTGAAGGGTAGCAGGAGGCTATATTATGAAGGGCTTTGAGTGCTAAACAGAACATTTTGTATTTGCTTCTGGAGGCCATAGGGAGTCACTGAAATTTATCTGAGCAGGGAGTGACGTGATCATACCTGAGTTTTAGGAAAAATCATTTAACCTCTCAGGGTCTCAGTTTCCTCAACTACAAAGGGAAGGAAGGGGTTAGACTCAGTGAATTCTAGGGGTACATCTAGCTCCAAATCTAGGATCCATTGAACCCTTGGACATCTGCTTCATAGCTCCATTTTCTTTTGGGTTCTTACATGTGCCAATTTTCTGGTTTTCCCTTCTTTCAACTGATTTCCTTGCTTCCAATCATATTAGCATCTGTGGGGAGGATGGCTTAGGAGGAGAGGCTTGAGACGTGGAGGTCATGTGGGAGGCTATCACAACAGTCCAGGCAAGGAGTGAGGAGATCCTGAACTGAAGTTGTGGCTCTGTGCGTAGAGAGGAGGGAATGGATATGAAAGATATTGTGGAGGGAAAATCAACAAACTTGACAACTGATTGCCTCTGTGGGATGAGGAAGAGTGAGAAGACAAGTTCATGATGACTCTGAGGAGTCTTCTCCTTTGTTATGAATTGTTATTGAAGTGCAAACAGTATCAGTTTGTTCACTAGATATTTATTAAAGTCATACTAGTTATCAGACACTGTGTTTTATATTGGAATCCTAATACAAAAAGAAAAAAGAAAAAGAAACAATCTTAAGGACCTTGCATTCCAGTGGGAGAGATAATATTTTATATGTATGTATAAAATATACACATATATGTATTTTATGTATATATATTTTATACAAGCATAAATATACACAGCTTAAATATAAAGGGAATAAATATATGCAAAGTAGTTAAACAGAAGATAATGTGAAAGGGAGAGCATTCATATTTAGGGGGGATCAGGAAAGGCTTCTTACCATGATGGTGATTGAGCTCTGTCTTAAATGAAGAGATTCATCCCATGAGACAGATAAGGAGGGAGTGCATTCCAGGCATGGTGGGATGGGGTGGGGAAGGGGCAATGACTTTTTTCCAAAATGGTTTCACTGCAGCTACCATATTTTATTATGAGACTTCAGCTCACCGATGGGTCAGATTTGCAGTCCGTCCAGCAGTTACCCATAACTAAGTATGTTGAGCTTGGCCCAAAGTGATTTAAATGAAAACTTTCATAGCTAGAAACCTGTGGCCTTGTGCAAGAACACATTCTGTCTGCTTTTAGGCAGGATGAGAACAAGTGCTCATCTAGAACAAAAGGTCACAGGGTGAAATCTGACATCAGGTTTTAGGTATTTTCCCAACATTAATAATGAGATGAGGATTTAGGAGTAGAAGATTTGTTTGAATACATATACATATACATATATATATATGTGCATGTGTGTATGTATTGTGTATGTATATATACATATTATATATATAAATTTCTAAATTACATGTAAAACATTTTAACATTATTTAAAAAATTTTTAATTTCCAAATTATATCCCTCCTTCCTGCCCCTCACCCTCCCATTGAGAAGGCAAGCACTATTATATATGTGAAGTCATGAAAAACATGTTTCCACACTAGTCAAGTTGCAAAGGAAAACACACACACAAGACAAAAAAATAAAGTAAAAAAAAATGTGCCCCGATCTGTGCTCAGAGATCACCAGTTCTCTCTTGGGAGGGGGAGAGCATTTATTGTCATGAGTCCTTTGGAACAATCTCAGATCATTAATCAGAGTAATTGTTTCATAGTTGATCATTCGTATAATATTTGTGTTACCAGGTACAGTGTTCTCTTAGTGAGTATGGGAAGATTGTAAAAATCCTTTATAAATGTTGCTTAATTGAGATTTCTCTTTCATTGAAAGACTTGGAAATTGTGGCAAATCACATAGAAAGAAAAAAAGTCAGGATTCCTTTCATCCTTAAAATGGTGATAGACTTAGCAAGCATTCCTTTTCTCTAAGAAGCTGACCAAGAGCATAGCAGATGGGCTTTGATATTAAGCAGTGGAATATACCCTCATTGACATTGGTTTGGCATTCTTTTGTGACTTCAAGAGAGCCCCTCTATTCCTTGTTGATGAAAGAAGACTTGGACTGACTATGATGATGATAAAAATATTATCTTTGTCGCAGGATTATTTTTCTTTTTAAATGTCTCTACCAAAAATGCTGCCTACCTGAACATATACTAAGCCAATGCTAATTTCACCAAGAAATATATGGGGACTTGAAATGTTGTTGGAATCCATGAATACTGCTCCAAAGGATCTGGCATTTTGACTGTTTTCAGACTTATCTTAAACTGTTCTCCACATTTGGGTTGGAGACATTTTTTTCTACAAATGGTCACAGTTTCTATTTGGACTCTATCATGTACACAGATGTTCTCCTAGTTAAGGTAACATAGTTAATACCTTCCCTCGCCTCTTTTTCTTTGGCTATGAGTTTTACAAAACATTTTATTTGTACTTACCTAATGCGCTCATCATTTATTATTTTCTATTATGGCTTATGTATATGCTCCACATGTTCCCCTCCCTCCCAGAAGAATACAAGTTTCCTTGTATTCAGGAAGTATTTCATGCCTGTCTTTGTTACCCCAGTCCCGTGTACACAGTAGGGCTATAAATAAATACTTCTTCAATGAATGGAGCCAGATATTTTCTCATTCAGAACTTAGCTCAGTGTTCTGTACATTGTGGGTACTTTGGAAATATGCTGAGTTGAACTAAACTGATGAGAAGTGACTTTCAGAACCAGGGGTGTTAGTGATGCAGAAACACTTTCCTTCTATCTGACAATAGATGCCTAATATGCATGTGCTTACAGTACTCAAGAATTTGCCTCCTAAACAAGTATGGAGATAGGAAACTGAAAGGGATGATAGTAGAAATATTATCATCTCATTGAAATATTGAGAAATTTTATTCTTCCAAAAAATTCTCCCCTCTCCCCAGTTAGTAGCTTATAAGATCATAGATTTAGAACTGATCATCTAAGCCAAGTCCCTCATTTTATAGATGATGAAACTAAGATCATGAGAGGTTAAGTGAGGTCATGGTGACTCAGCACGACTGTTCCCTTTGGGAACCACAGAGCTGTGGTTGGTTCATTTTCACTGATACCCATTACTGGAACTCTTAGCAAAGAGCAATCAATAGTCAAAGAATGATGGACAGTATCAGGAAGGGCTTAATGTTGTCACTGACCTCTGGCCTTACTCTTGGAGCTGCACTTTTACAGAATAAGAAATGACCATCCCACGTATTAGTGTTTAACATCTGGAGAACAATTATTTTATAGCCTTCCTGTTCTTTGCCTTTAGAAGAGTCTTCTCTTGGTTCATGCCAATAAAATTTCCATTTGCTCCCTTCTCCAACTAGACTGATTTTAAAACCCGATAAATTATTTACTGAAATGCAAGTTCAGCTTACGGTAATGATTAAATTAGTTCAGTAAGATATGAATACTTGTCCTGGATAATAAAACATTTTTTATTTTTCCTTTTAGAAAAAAAGTGTTAATTCTAACCTACATATTATGCCCTTGATCCAATATATTTTCAAAGAAGAAACTTGAGGAACATAAGAAAATAAGCTATCTTAAGTAGTGTAGCTTTAGAAATTTCAGATTTTTTTTCAGATAATGTCTAGAAGGGAAAAAATTTAATGAGTGTTTTGTATTCATTAAATCATAATTATATTTGGGCCTTAAAATTTTCCCTCTAAATTATGAGTTGCTTCCATATCAACATATAGATCTTAAGGATATAAACAAACTCCATTCATTCTTTTACTCATTTATTAAGTAAGAATCTGTTAGAAGATATTATATGCAGAGCGCTATCCTAGGAGGTGGAGTTAGATAATTTTAAAAGAATTCTTGACCTCAAGGATGTTGAGGAGGACAATTTGAACTATACATGTTCCAATACTTCAAGAAGTCTGATCTCATCAATTAGATAGTCTTCAACTGTGAAAGACTTCATAACTCTGACCAATATAATGACTAGCAAGATTCCAAAGGACTTTCTGTAAAATACTCTCCACCTCCAGGTAGAGAACTCATGGTCTCAGAGTACAGATTGAAGCGTATTTTTTCCCTTTATTTTTCTTGCTTCTTTCCCCATCCCTCCACCCCCATAACATGGCTGATGGAAAAATGTGTTTTTCATGACTTCATATGTATAATGGATATTGTATTTCTTGCCTTCTCAATGAGTGGGAAGGGTGTGACAGGAGGGAGAGAATTTGAAACTGAAAATAAAAATTTTAAATCAAATCAATTTTTTTCTTTAAAACGTAGGGATTATTTCCAGCCATGTGGATAGCAGATTGCCACCAGGTTTGATTTAGATATACAGAGAGAAAGAGAGAGGGACAGAAACAGGGAGACAGAGACCCAGAGACAGAGAGCTAGAGAGAGAACATTTGCTGCTCACTTAATATGTGTGCGGCACATGTAACGTGAAGACTATCTGTTGGTTTTCTCTTACTCTCATTCCATGACTGACCTCTCTTTTTATCTAATCTTATTCTTATTTGATCTTTGTATGGCTTCTACATAATTCCTTGTTTGTCATGTGCCGCCATCTGCTCATGCCCACATTGTCATTTGAGTAATCCTGTATTCAATAAACTGCAGTGACTCCCTCTTACCTCCAGGATCAAATAAATATCAGCACATAAAACAAAGTATTATGAGCTCAGATAAAGGAGAGATTATTTCCGTCTTGAAGAATTAGAGAAACCTTTACAGAGTAGGTGACATCTTAGCCAGACCTAAAGGATAGACATAGGATATCAACTGATAGCTGTGGGCATTGGGAGGGGGTATAACCATTTTTTGGGGAAAAATTGTTACAAGTAGGGAAATACAACATTGTTGGAATAGAATATACTATTATAATCTAAGGTAATCATAACATTCTTCTGTTCTCATCTTCAAAAATTGTATATACACTTTAATAGTACATGTTCAACATGAGATATACATGTGTGGGAGGAGAGAACAGTTAGAAAGTTAATTAATTATGGTTTTGTTTATATTTCTGTCATATTAATAATAGATAGCACATTATACTTTATTGTATACTTTATAAGATGATTTTCCTAAATTTTAGGTTTGACCACATCATACCCACCCCCTCAGCAAACCCTAAAGGCTCATCATTACTTCTAGGATTAAGTACAAATTCTTTTGGTTGCCATTTAAAAGCTTTTCACAACATAATTCCTTTAAATCCTTCCAATATTTTTAAACCTTCCTTTCCTCTATACGTACTCTGATTCAGTCATACTGGCTTATTTGCTATTTCTTTTACATGGTTCTTCATCTCCCATCTCCATGCCTTTCCACTGACTGCCCTCCCCCTGTGCCTGTAATGCTCTGGTCTTGTCTTTTAGAATCCCTTGCTTTCTTTAGGACTCAGATCAAACATCATCTTCTGCAGAAGGCTTTTCAGATCCCCTAAATTGAGATTATCTTCCATCTATCTATTGTGCGTATATCTTGCTTGTGCCCTTTTGGGTACACAATGTATCCATTAGAATGTAGACTCCTTTCTAGTGTTCATGGAACATAGTAAAATCTTATTAAATTCTTGTTGATTAATTCATTATCTCATTTGATTTTCTCAAATAAGGCAATTAGAGATGCTCTGGGAGGTCAATTGTCCACGGTCACACAGCTGAGAAGTGTTAAAGGCAAGATCACCTCCAAGCATGTCTTTCCTTACTCCAAAACTCTTTCAACTATACCACTACTAGTGATTTTCAGAGTTAATATGGCGTGGTGAAAAGGGGCTGGACTGGAAGATAGGAAAGCCTAGTTCAGATCCATCTCTGACATCTACTTGCTGTGTCACCATGGGCAAGCCAGTTAAACTCTCTAAGGCTCAGTGTCTTCACATGTTAAATGTAGGTAATAAACTTCTTGGGAGTAGGGATTGTCTACTTGGATGCATTTGGATCCCAGAGTCTAGCATAATGCCCGGCACAGGCACTTAATAATGCTTTTTGATTATTTGATTAATAATATCCAACTCACAGAGTTGTTGAAAGGGCCAAATGAAATAAGGTATGGATATAAAATGTCAGCTATTATTGTTTTAAATTTCAAGCAAGAGATTAATAGCCTCTAGATTGTGAATAAATTGAAAATATATTTTGATTGTATTTTACAGATCTGTCACTTCTCAGTGGAGATACCAATTAAACCAATACTTTTATTCTGATATTTCTAATCAAAGCATAGGGAAGTAAATTACTAAATGATTAACTTTAACAATAGGAGTACAAACAGTCATAATTTATGAAATATCCTGCTTGCTCCTTTCTGCTCCACAGATTGACAACTGTAGGTTTTAGCCATAATTTATATACTATGCATATGCATGACAAACACACCATATAGATTTTCTGTTTTTCATCTATCAAAAATCAGCAAATGAAGCCAATTTAATATCTATAAATTACATTTTTATGTAACAGGTCCCTGTAATAAGGGAAACAATGGCAATCACATTTAAAAAAAACCCATTCCAGATATTTCCCCAAGTCCTTTGGATTTGTCATTGAAGGAATTTCATGAAGTCCTTCCAGTCCTGACTGAATAATCAATCCATCAGTCAGAAATTTACTAACACCACCTCAGTCTTCAGTAAAGTGTTATGCATTGTGGAACAAGAATACAAAAAAGTATTGGACATAGTCCCTGCCCTCAAGAAGTATGCAACCTCTCATTAGGGAAAGAAGATCTCCATGCAGCATCTTTTAAAACATATGCTGCTTATCAGTCAGTGCCATGTCCTTCCATGAAGGGTATCGTGAAAAGATAATTGGAAGACAGTAGGGTAGATGGCTTGCAGCCTGATAATAGCTTGTTAGCTAATTGCCAATCCCCAATTTTCTGGGCAATTAGTCACTTGGTTTTCCCTTAGACCCTTCTGTGCAAATCTGGACAAATGACCTCCATCCTTCCTTGCAGCAGGTGGGTTGAGAGATACACTGAGTATTTGGATGGCATCTTTCTCACTAGGTTTTGGGTTTTCCTGGCTGTGCTCTCTCTTATCCTCAGCAGGTGTAAGGACCATCTGGTCAGCTACCTTGGACAGCAAGGCATTTTTCCAGTGAATTTTCTTACTGACTTTGGAAATCAGGTTTGCTCTTTGAGAGATGAAAGCTACAGCGAGCAAACTTTCTTCCAGGCTGCTACATCAATCCCTTTGTGTCATTCGCTTTCCAGAGTGAAGGCAATGAGAGCCACTCAGAATAGGAATTGGAAATGTCTTCTCTCCAGTGAAGTTCATTTTTATCTCTTCCTATTCATTATATGGTCCTGTACCTGCCCTAAACCAAGACTGGAATGGAGCCCTCTCCAGGAGGCAAAAAACTATAAACATGTAAAGTGATAATGATATAATATGTCCCATTTGAGATAATACACATTCTTTATGATTCATTATATACCTATCAATGCTTTTCACATTCTCTGTTTTATCACTATTTCTCCCTCATTTCCTCATCTACTCTGCGTGAAAAGTTGTAGACCCCTCCAGGCTTAATTTAAAGAATCATTTTAAAAAGATCGTTTTAGAAAGGGGCAGTAAAGTTCTCTAATCCATTTGGAAACCTGATTAATTTGGGTGCATTTCTGGAGGCAGACGTGGGGTTTCTTTGGTGATTTAAACACTTTTGTTTTCTTTATCAAGAAGTATTTTGTTAAATTGCTTTTAGCAAAATGCCTATTTTCCCCCATCTGAGAGGCCAAGTACTGTTCTCCCCCCTCACCCGACCTCAATGCTGCCTGTAGCAAAAAGAAAGGATTTTTCTTGTTGTTGCTATTTTACGTTTTTCTTCTAGATTCTGGCATAATCTTTTGCTTCCAGGGCATTCTCAGCATTATGTGGTGTCAAAGTATTCTTTCCTTGGACACAAATGACACTTTTTGAACTTCCCAGCAGGATCTAACCCAAAACAGCCCTGTTCATGGAAATGTGTGTTCCCCTCGTATATGGAGTCCTAGAAAAACCAAAAAAGAATTGAGTTCTGGGAAAGTTTTAGAGTAAACACCAATGGCAGAATAATTGCAACTTGCTACTGTGTAATTGTCAAAATGAGGGTAGCTGCCGCCTTACTATTGAAAGTAGTGTTGTTTGATCTTGTATCTTTTGTTATGGCCCTGTGTCCCTGGGAACTTCCAAACTCTAATTTTAAACTATTAGCATAAGTATACTTCCTTCCTGCTGGGTCTGTCTGCTGTGGGTTTTTGAATCTCAGAAACCCATTAGAAAATATGTATGAGGGGGTGGAGTTAACCATTTGGGGTCAAATTACCTTTCTGGGCTAATTCAAGATTATAAAGAAGGGCTAGTGAAGACGCTATGGGAGAGAGTTACTCTTGGGAATTACAGCTCACAACGAACTTCCTCTTATCAGTGAATATTGAGGTGGAATTAGAAGGATCTTGGCACGCATTCTGCATCAACAATGACAAGAGTGGGTTATTTAAAATCCAAAAAAATTAATTTATAACATATGTTTGTAAGAGGATTGGTGGCTATTTTAAGGAAAGGGATGTTGGGTTTTTTTTTTTTAATATCAAATATAACATCATGGGAAAAAGAAATATTATGGACTGTTATTAATATGCTGTTGATTAAGCTTTCAGGATGGAATAATTAAGTTAAATATAAATGTAATGTTCTTCACTTTACAAGTACAGAATAGGAAATGTTATTTAGATATCTTTCACATCTTTTCATGTGGAAAAGACCTAGGAATTTTAGCAGGTGGCAGACACAATATGAGTCATATGACGAAACATGGCAATTTAAAAGCTAATTTGAGGAGCAGCTAGGTGATGCAGTGGAGAGAGCACTGGCCCTGGAGTTAGGAGGATCTGAGTTCAAATCCATGCTCAGATCTTACTAGCTGTGTGACCCTGGGCGAGTCATTTCACCCCAGTTGCCAAGAACAAACGTACAAAAAAAATCTAATTTGATCTTGGGCATCATGAATAGAAATTCAACCCAAAGCCTAATCTGATCTGACCTTGTCTGGAGTATTGTATTCTATTCTAGGCATCTCATTTTAGGAAGGATGATAATACCTGCAACACTTCACAGCGGTGAAGGGGTTCAAAACCATGCCTTTAAGAGAATAAATTGAAGGATCTAGAAAAAGATGTTTAGTATAGATAAGAGAACACTTATGGGCAGATCCCTGTCTTAAAATACCTGAAGTGTCTTGTTGGGGAGATTTATATTTCTGCTTGATACAAGAGAACAGCACTTGGAACAATGGGTCAACTTTACCTTAAGGCAGATTTTAAATTAGGGCTGTCCAAAAAATGGAATGAACTGCCTTGGGAAGTATTTGTACATTCCCCATTACTAGAGCTCTTTCTTTATGGAGAAGTTGACCACTTTTCAGTTGTATTATATAAGAGATTCAGGGGTTAGATTTAGAAAACCAAACCATGAACTTTCACAGTGAGCCACCAATTCTTCCACGTAGCCATCTGGACCAATAAATGTTATTTCTAAAGATGGTTAATTGTCTTTTTCAGAAACAACCCCCACATCAGCATACTCATCTCCTGCAAGAAGTTTGGGAGATACAGGAATAACACCACTGTCTCCTTCCCATATTGTGGTAAGAAATGTGTTCTTTCTTGAGCTTATTAAATTATTCTTTTCTGTATCTTTCTTCGCTGGATAAGTGATGGAGCCATACTGAGATGCCTTAGGATGTCACTTCTCTAGGATTTAATCTCCTCATTTGTAATATAAAGGGATTGGACTAAATGAACTCTAGGATCCCTCAAAAATGTAAAACACTATGGTTTGTAATTCTAAGATATTGGCACCTAACCCTTTTTCTTCTTTTGAGGGAGAGGAAATGATGTGTTACAAATAATTTGTGTACATGAATACCCTATGTCTCACAAGATGTCTCTGACCCCTCACTACCTGATTTAAAAAGAAATCATAAATGCCACTGACCTGAAGCCCTCAAAGATGACTTTTCCAGTTTTATTCCTCTTGGTCACATTTATTTGGCCATCTAGGATTGAAATAGAAACTGGCTCTGTAATTTCATTGGTAGAGGAAACTCCCAGGTGAAGGAATTCCCTCTACCAATGCAGATTGGCGCCTTTTTTTGCAATTTAAGAGTCTGGATCACTAAGAAGTTAAGTGACCTGCCCAGGGCTAAGGAGTCACAGTACTTTTTAGTAGCAGGGCTTGAACTCTTGGTTCCAAAGTCAGCTCTGTTTGCTGTAAGTAAAACAGAAATTAGTGAAATATGTGAGCAAAAATGTGTCAGTTGTATTACAAATCCTTCTTAGGATCCCTGTCCAACATTCAGCAGTGTCTTTGGGCAATTGGCAAAAGATATCTACTGGATAGTCAGTTGTTAAACATTCTGTCTTATTTGACTTTGTCAGTTGCAGTTAATTGCATGTGTTGGAGAAAAATAGGAGAGATTATATCACAGTCAGAACATGATACTAGTGGATTAAATTCAGTGGTCTGTTTTTCATGAGAGTAATGGCAAATTGTGTATCTTCTGAATTCTGCCTGCTGTAATAGGCAGGCTAAATCATCTCAACTAAATCCTTTTTTTCTAAGGGTTTGTAGACATGTGAGAGACAGACAAAAAGGAAAGATTTACATGGATATTCATGGTATTAAAAACTTAAGAAAACAATAGGTTTTTTTTATGCTAGGAACAAAAATGGAAGGGACTTTGAGCAACATCTGGTCCAATTCCCTAAGTTTACAAAGAAGGAAACTGAGGTGCAGAAACATGAAAAGATTTTGACTAGGGTTGCACAGCTAGTTAGTGGCAGAGCTTGGACAAGAACCTATTTTGACCACATTCAGTCTTTTCCTCTTTCGACTATAGTTGTCCTTAAAAGCTTTGGATAATGACTGGAAACAATGAGGTTCAATCTTAGCTTTATCATTCAATGTATTAGTGTCTTAACAATTCAACCTGTACCTTAGCTTCCTAATTTGTCAAATAGGAACATTAATGCTAGCCTACTTACAAGACCAATATAGAGTATGTGTGTGTGCACACATGTGTCTACATATGCATATAGACATGCATGTATGTATACAAGTACATGCATGCATACTATATTTTGTTCCTGTCAGATAGGCTGGCATTACTGTCCATATTTAACTAATATGTATAGTATATATGATACAGGTGTATACATGGGTATATGCACACACATATAGGCATACACATGTATAGTATAAGCATGTATATATGTGTACACATTCTATATGTACATATATACATGTACATATAACACACAATGCATACATGTTATACATTCCAAGCATGTGCATATAATACATGCTTATATACATGTGCATATAATACATGCTTATAAACATGTGCATATGCACACAATACAGTAATATACATATACATGTATAGCTACACAGATATGCATGTGTATGTAAGCACACATGTATATGCATTCATATATACACATATGTGTATTGTATATGTGTGTATATGCATATGTGCTAGGCTTTATATATGTATGTGTGTGTTTATATATGTATATATGCACATACACATACACACATACATACATTAGGAATTATAAAGTACTGTATAGAAGTACTATATAGAATATAATTGTTTCCATACCTTGGATTCTGCCCTCTATAGATTTAAATAAGAATCTGGTAGGTAAAAGAGGGAGTGTCTGTACAAATAAAAATATGCATAGAAGAGAAAATTAATAACTATTTGTGAATCAATTCTTGTTTCAAGCATTTCAATAATTAGCCATACACAAGTGGAGCTTTTAATTAGAGTAAGCCAGAAAGCCAGCTCTCTTAATTAAGTCTGGCAAAATATCCTCATTTACTCTTCTTTGGGTGGCCCTCTTAAACTTTATATTGGACTCACACTTCCGATCCATTAGGCTGGGTCACTGCCTCTCGTGTGGGGCTAGTAAGAATACTTCTTGGGAATTATGCATTGCTGACCCATCTTGAATCTCTCTTTGTGTGTAGCGTTTTTGGGGCAGGCTTTAAGAGCCAGAGCATGTAGCACACAGCCTCCCACAGCCTAGCGGCCTCTCACTCTCTTTCTTTCCAGAATGACTCGGATGCAGACGTCTCAGAGCAGCAGTCATTTCTCGTGGTCGTTGCTATTGATTTTGGCACCACATCTAGCGGCTATGCCTACAGCTTCACAAAGGAGCCAGAATGCATTCATGTCATGAGGTACGAACTTTGGGCAGCCTTGTCATACCTTTCTGGAATGACAGGATAATCGCAGGTCACTTAGAGTAATTCGAAAGACACTTCTAATGACCCTGAGTGTCTACAAAAGGCAGCTTATGGTGGCCATTTGGTAGATGGACTTAGATATTAAATAGATGCATGGAAGTAAGTGAAACAATGGATTGGCCTTGGATTGAAAGTGAAAGAAAAAGTCTATAATCATTGAAATGTGTTCTGGTTTTAACTCTGTTAAACTAAAGCGTGTAACCATCACTGCCTTTCCATCTCCTCTTCAGACTGATTTGTCAGAATAGAAAATAGAATCAGCTGCATGAGAAGAGAAAGAAGTGCAAGAGTTATAGGTTGGTTTAATGGAAAGGAATGAAAGAAAAGGTATTTATTGATTGTTTGCTATGTGTGAGACACTGTGCCAAGCCCTGGAGATACAAGAGATCTAGATCGAGATGTAGATAGGGGTACGCACACCCCCCCCCCCCCAAATATCTGACTATACAAATGCTACTGCCACTGCTGCTGTACCAAAGTGCTAGGTACAGGCATATGTTCATTAGCTGTGGATAAGGTGACTCTTTGAGATCTTCCTTATGTCCCTCTTGAGATTCCTGGTTCTATCACTTAACTGGAGGGGACTAGCCCTGTGGTTGCATTGGTATAGGGAACTCCCAAGTGAGGAAATTCCCTTGGTCAGTGTAGGTCAATAGCCTCTCTATGTTGCATTGTACTCTGAGAGATTTACCTAGAACACTGAAAGGTTAAATGCCACATCCGTCCCAGGTCATGCAACCCATACATGTCTGTGGCAAGTGTTCAAACACAGTTTTCCTTGCTCCAAGCTTAAATCTCTATCCATAAGCAACACTACTTTTCAACCCATGTCTTCCTAAATGGAATTTTAGAAATGTTAATAAAATGAATGTTATCTCAAATTCTAGATTTTTTTTGCTGTTGACTCATATTTTTTCTTTATAAAATTGAATGCAATTCAGTATGATAGTATATGTCATCTAGATTACAAAATGGCACTTTCCAAGGTGAAATTTTGGATGGAACATTGGATTTGGAGATCAGAAGACCTAGGTTCTAATCCCACAGCAGAGATTTGTTAGCCAGTGAACTTAACCTCTCTGGGCTTGTTTCTATAAAATGGGGATCAGCACTTAATAAACACTTGTTTTCTTCCTTTCTTCACACTACATCATTCAATCATTGTGAAGTTCAAATGAGATAATGCACACAAAATGCTTTGCATTTTAAATATATGGCAGTTATATATAATTGCCAAGAAAAAAGTGAAAATCCTGTTTGCAAGAGGAATCTTATCATAACAAGCGATGACCTGTTGCTAACTAAGAAAACACAGCCAAGTCAGCTACATAAATGTTCTCTTTGTTCTGCTGTCTGTCATTGACAACATGGATAGCAAACCAGAAAGTGTGTTGGTAGGGTGGTGGTGGGGGAAGTTCTGTTTAAGTCAGTTTCTGTTAAAGCTGAGATAAATATTTTTCATTTTCCAGGTAGCATTTACTGGGTTTTTTAAAGTGTTATTTTCATAGGCTAGACACAGCAGAAGACAGGATACCAAGAGACAGAGAGGAAACAACATAAATTGTTATAGGAAGAAAACCTCTAAAACATCTTCTTGGCCATTTTTGGCTCCACGGGGTCATTTTTATAGGTCTGTTATCCTTGGAGACAAATCCATTACTGAATTTTATTTCCACAAAAATATTTATATAATCAATATTAAATAATAAAGTTAAAAGCAAGACTTCAATGCCATTTTGGGCAGCTACTATTCAGTTGATGCAAAAATGATGAGAATGGAGGTAATGTTTGTTAATGTAGAAAAATAAAAAAAGAGCAACAAGAAAAGTCATTGCACTCATTTTATTTAATAAGCATTTATTAAGCATTCACTAGGTAGTCAGTGCTAGGCTCTAAAAATGACATAGTCCCTGATCTTAGTGAACTTTGCTGTTTGCGTGGGGAATGTCCCTCACACAGGGATAAGTTAAAGCCAGGATGTTAAGGGTCAGAGAACAGAGCCAGACAAAATGCTTCAGGAAAATTAGGGTAGGGAAAGAATTGTAGATGGGAAGGCAGAGAGAAAATGGGAGCAGATTGTTGTCAATCTTCAGCTGGCCCTTGTCAAAAAAAAGAAAAGCAATGATGATCCAAACGGACCCTGTGTTTTGCTCTTTCAACCTGGTCTCATGCATTTTCTCTGGGCTATTTCCTAATTATCTTCCATTTGAGGAAACACATATGCTTTCATATCAAGAGCCAAATAATTTATGGTAACAGCATAAGAAAAGCCAGCAGTCTCCCATACTGCAGTGCATTGTATTGTATCACAGATGTGCAATGCTTCAGTCAAATGCACCCTGCCTCTCATACCAGCACATAAGCTAAATGGCATATTACCATTTTAACCTCTAAAGCTAAAAAAAGATTTTTTGTCTTGAGTCATTCATGGAAATCTGTTTTAATAAGTTGTGGGCTTTGGATAGACTACAACGAATGATGTCTGTTTATCATCATTTTTAAAGGGATCTGTTCAGTTTCAACAAATGTTTGTCAAGCAATGTGGGAATCATTTGAAGAAACTGGGGGTATTTAGCCTGGAGGAGAGATATCTTGCAGGAAATGTGATAGTTATATTAAAGTATTTGATAGTTGTAGTGCAGAAAAAAAAAGGATTAGACTTGTTTTATGCGGTGTGAGAGGACGTAACTAGTAGTAAAAGGTAAGAAGTAGAGAATGGCAATTTTAGGCTCAATGTAAGTAAATATTCCCCAAGAATAAAGCTTTCAAAAAGTAGTATGGACTTTCCTCAGAAGAAAGTTGTGTTCCACTCAGTAGAGATCTTTAAGCAAAAAGGAAGGATTAACACTTCCTTGGTGTTATGAAGAGAGATTTTTGTTCAGGTATGATTTGGATTAGAGGACTTCTGAAGTCTCTTCTAATGTAAAGGCTATGGAATTATGGGATGAAAGATGTTAAGGTGACAGCCAAATGCTTAAAATATATCTTCCTTTATTTCCTAGACGGTGGGAAGGTGGAGATCCTGGTGTATCTAATCAGAAGACACCAACCACCATCTTATTGACTCCAGAAAGGAAATTTCATAGTTTTGGTTATGCAGCCAGAGATTTTTACCATGATCTCGACCCAAATGAGGCCAAGCAGTGGCTTTACTTGGAAAAATTCAAGATGAAACTCCATACCACTGGTGTAAGTAATAGTAGCTCTTCCATGCACTAGAATTTATCATAGTTAATGAAAGCAAAGAACAGTAGTTCTCAACCCATAGTGAATCCCATTTTCTTAAAGAGCAACCCAGAAGAAAAAAAATGCTCACCTCCAATTTAATCTCCATTTACTTGAATCTGAAATAAATGTATTGTGTTCAACAGAGGAAATTGATTGTGGGAGAAGATGTTGGGTGGGTTATATGAAAAAGATGACAAGCAGTGGATTATATGTGCCTGGATTCCATAGGACAACAAATTGCAAATTAGAAGGCCCAGAGCTCAGTGAGATGAGCCAGTGGTTTGATTATTTGAACAGAAATGAAAATGGTGAGCATAGGTCATTAATTCTAATGTTGAGTGGATCTGGGCTGAGTAATGAGTGATGATGGATAGATGCTCTCTAAGCACCGTTGAACACCCAAGCCTTTGATTGATCTTAAATAATATCGTTAGCACTTTCAGGTGTATACATCAGGATGGTGAGAATTGTGAAAACAGTGGCAAAAGGGAATTGAAGGAATCAGTAATTTAGGCTAATTTGGTTTCAGAGTCCTGAGTTGAATCCAGAACTACTGCTTAACTATTTGTGTGACTTTGGATAAGTCTCTTCAACGCTCTGGACCTCAATATCTTCATTTTTAAAAGAGGGAATGGAACTAGCTAACTTCTAAGACCCCCATCCTGCTCTTCCCAGAAAAGTGAATTTCTCTGGGTGTCAGGGAATTCAGTCAATGAGAGGACATCACAACCTCGTTCCCTCCCACTCCAGACAAAGTTGAGAATGGCGGTTCTAAAAACACAAAAACTCAAGTGAGCAGGAAGTGAACTACTTCAGCTCAGTGTAGGAGGTGATGATATGATGCTATATATACATCAGAGTATAATGTGTAACACTCTAGCCCATGTGGGATGCCAGTCATTGAAGGTTCTTTCAAACATAAATGGCAAACATTAATTGGAAAGCTCGAATCAATCATGAATCCCTGCTGATTTTATCAGCCATAACAGGTCCATTTGTTAAGTGGGATTTCTGCTTTCTTTTGTTTCTCTCCACTCCTGTCCTCCAAGGAATTTCACCATCATTTTTTCATGACCATTGTCTACCCCCATCATTTGATACAAAGCCTTTTACATGCCAACAAAGCTTCCTATGACTTAATAATGCTTCCTGTTGCTCTAGTGCTCTGGCAGGGAAAGTGATGCTACTTTTACCCCTGGGTTGTCAACAAATTACACAGCTTCAAGCCTTAAAATAACTGCTTTTTAAAATTTCAGTTCTTGAATTTGTCATTCAGTTTGAATGGAAATCTCATGTCCATACAGAAGGCATACACTAGCATATTTGCATTATTAAGGATTATTGTTATCCCCACCCAGTCTCCAACCCTCACTCCCTGGGATTTTCCCAAGAGCTGAATCAAGTTGTATTAAGTGTGAAGATTGCACGTGCAGTCACATTTGAAAATGGCATGTAACTGGAAGGCATATATCTATCGTGTAGATTTTTTGTTGTTAAAATGTTACTATTGCTGCTTGAAGATGTCATTTTTATTGCCTTCTTTGGTGCCTTTTATTAGACACTCTTCCTACTCATCCATCATGGACTTAGGTCACAGAATTATAAATCTTAAAGTGGTGCGGGACCTCAAAGGTCAGAGAATCCAATCCCTATTGGAAATATGAATCCTCTATATTATCTTTTTTATGTACCTGCAGAAAATGGACAAATAATCAGAAGAGGCATGTCCAAATCAGCGAAAGCCACCAGAAAAAGGGGGCTGCAGAAGCCTCCCAAGCCACAGTTTGAAGAATGGTCACTTTTTTGGAAAATAATCAAGATAAATATTGGAGCTTTGATCTATTCCCTCAAGATAGGGATGGGAGGCGGGAGAGAGAAAAAAAAAAGAAAACATAGCCTGAATTCCTTCATTTCATTTTCTTTAAATTTAGAGGTTTCTATCATGTAGAATAAATTTTGCAAGACTCAAAAGGCAGATATTTCCTTTATGTCATTCTTTCAATAAATAGCCCTTCTCCTTTTCTAGAATCTCACCATGGAGACAGATCTGACAGCAGCAAATGGGAAGAAAATCAAAGCACTTGAAATCTTTGCTTATGCCCTGCAGTACTTTAAGGAACAAGCATTGAAGGTAGGACTGACTGCTAGTTCAGTCTATCACAGTGTATTTGTGAGGAAAGTACATGCTGGCCTGAAATAAGTTAAAGATTAGAAGTAGCTGTTCTTGAGATTAATCATGTAATCTTTTGTGAGAACTCTATGCCAATTTAGAATGCTGAAATGTTCCAATCAGTTTGAAGTGTTTTCTCTTATGTTAAGATTAAGGGCTTTATCCGTTGTGAATCATTTTGCTAAAATTCCAAGAGGAATGTAACTACCTCAACCTACTTCCTTTCCCTCTAAGAATTGATGGAAGTGATTGATGCGTGAATTTCAGATCCCTTGATGATTTATCCCAAAAGAGAGAATTGCTGTGTTATACAAAGGAGTGGTAGGAGGCTTGAAAACCAAGGAGATGAGAGAAGGACAGGAGATACAATGGAGAAATATACTTTAAAGAATGCATTAATCCAAGAAACGTTTGGGGTAGCTGCTATACAAGACCCTGTGCTAAGAGTTATGCAGGAATATGAAAATAAATCAGACATGGCCCTTCTTTAAGCAATGTATAGTCCAGTAGACGAGTTAAGGCGCACACACACAAATAACAATAGTTTTAGAAAATATTTCATAAGGGTTATATCATTCCTCATTGGTTGATTATGGAAGACTTTGTGGATATTTGGACTAGACCTTCAAAGATAGAGAGTATGTCTGGCTGAAGGAATAGTATGAACAAAAAAATGGAAGTGAGAAAACTTATGGAATATTCAAAGAAACAGTCTAGTTTGTCTGGAAATTCATATTAATCATAGGATCATAGGACCTAGAATTGGAAATGGCAGAAAGGAATATCTGGAATCATCTAACCTAACTCTGTCATTTTAAAGTTAAGGGACTTTAAGCCCAGAGAAGTTAGTTGACCAACAAGAGGGCAGACTATGTTTGGCATGACTAAACATTTAGAAACAAAGGTATTCATTAGCTCAAAGGATGATTGTACAGTAACCAATATAGGCTTGGGTCAGCATTTGCAATGTCCAGATGGAATAAATGAAGCCAAAATTAAAAAAAAAAAGCAACCTAGAAAATATAAGATTTATGTTTTCGGTGTAGAAAATTATAGACCAAATTATGACTGATAATTTGATTATAAGCCTCATAACTGCTCAATCAATTTTTTTTTCCAAATTTTATAACATCTGAATGATCACAAAACACCAACAAAAGGCGTTTCTAAACAGTTTTCCTTGAAACTTAAGAAAAAAATGTTCTTCACAACCATAAACTCTTCATGTTTAACTAGAGTTTTATATAGCACATAAGGTAATAACATTTTTCTTGGATCCCGTCCTAAAGCATGTCACATGTTTCACCTGATTTCAAAACACTGGACAGGCTTTAAAAAAGAAAAATTTTACAAAACAAAGAACTTAACTACACATGAATGTTGGCCCAATGCAGACATATGCAAAATGCTTTTTTAGGGGGAAGGAATGGTGAATGCCAAGCATTGTGAGTAAATTAGTTCAGTGGAATGGTGGATCAAGGACAAGATTACTATTCAGGCTAGTGTGTAATATGACATACTTGTCAGCAAAATAAATATTTTGCCAGCTCATCAATCATTTGAAATGTACTGTATAGCAACTAGAAGCTGACCACAAATTTGACTGGAGATAAGTTAACGTGTTTGGATTTAATATTAGTTTGTCTACATAAATGGCAACAAAACACATCCAAGAACCATTGCAGCCATAGCTTTTGATGAAACTGACCAGCATGACTTGTCCAACATGAGGATTTTTATCAAAATGGTGGATGCTTTTGGATCTCTGTCATTCATACAAATGGATGGCCAGACCATCTTAATTATTCTAATTTTAACCTTAAGTTCAATTCAGTGGCACAAACATGTATAAGACACTGTGGTAAACTGTGGGAAGAAAAAATAAAACCGAAATATTCCTAATGTCATGGAGTTTGCAATCTATTGGGGAAATACACAAAGAAGAAAATACAAAATATATACAAATTAATACTAGGTCATTTCAAGAGGGAGAAAGTACTGTTAACATGATGATCAGAATAGACTTGATGTGGGAGATGGCACCTGGGTCATGCTGTGAAGGTATCTAGAAGAGTCTATTTTTTTTTCTTTGTTTAATCATCTCCTCCCTCCTCTCTCACCCCCTAGCCCTGTCTTTCTCATTTCTGTCAGGAAATCTTCTTGGCATATTGTTGAATGGCACGAAATTTAACCTTGCTGAGATACTGCAAACAAACAAAAAAAAAGAAATCTTACCATCAGCCTTTGGTGCAACAGGTTCAGGCTAGGCTGAGAAACAAACCCAACATGAATCCGCATAGCAAGACAGCTAAGATTATAGTAGTCAAAAGAAAAATATTTTTGAGAGCAGACTTTTGTTCATTTTTATATTACTGCTTCCTTTTGGTTAGGAGCTGAGTGATCAAGCGGGTTCTGAGTTTGAAAATTCTGATGTCAGATGGGTCATCACAGTGCCTGCTATTTGGAAACAGCCTGCCAAGCAGTTCATGAGACAAGCTGCCTACCAGGTAAGATAGCAGCGGGAGAAGGAGGAAGGGACAAAGAAAAGTCAGACCTGGGAAATGGTGTCATTATAATCAACCATTATAGCACTTCCCCAGAATGGGACCCTAAAACACAATATATCACCCCCTGACATCTAGAATTCTTCAAAGACCATTGCACTAAATCATTTTTTTCTTTTCTTCTTTCCTTCATATTTCTTTTTCAAAAATTAATTTTATTTATTTTCGGTGTTCTACAGTCACTACCATATAACTTAGATTTTTTTCCCCTTCCTCCTTTCTTCTTCCCTCCCTCCCCGAGATGGCATACAATTTTACATAGGTTCTACACATACTTTCCTATTAAATATGTTTTCACTATAGTCATGCTGTGTAGGAGAATTAAAATGAGTGGGAGAAATCATATAACAAACCAAAATGTAGTACACACACACACACACACACACACACACACACACACACACACACACACACATGATCTGCTACATTCTGCAATTGAATTCCATAGTTTTTTCTCTGGATGTGGAAGGCATTTTGCCTTAAAAGACCATTGCGAATTTTTGAAAGTTTTTGCATTGCAATGAAGTTCCAAGTCTACCATAAAAAACTCACACACTGTGGTAGTTGCTGTGCACAAAGTTCTCCTAGTTCTGCTCCTTTCGCTCAGCATTTATTTTTTTTTTCTTAAGGAGAAAGGAAGGAGAATTGAATGTCTTCTGGGCTACTTTCAGTAATGTGAAAAGGTTGACAGTTGAACCATCAGGCATAACAGAAATCATACTTAGTTAAATGTTTTTGTTGTGCATAGCTATTTTTATTTTCATTTTTATTTTTAGCTATATCAATCATCTTGGTCATGTTTCACCACAGATGCTTTGGGAATACAATTTTGCAATGAGAGTTTGAGAATTTCTGTATCAGGCTGATTAAGTGGGTTCCAGTTATGAGAAAGACTAGTGAAATAGTAACATCTGGTTGGTGAGATCTAAGGATAAGGACAAAAGCAAAAGGGCAAAAGTAGTCTAAATAAGATTGATGTGGGAGATGATAACGCATGGAGCACAGGATGTCAGTCAGTCGGTGAACATTTATCAACGCCTACTATGTGCCAGAAACTATGCTAAGTGTTGAGAATACAAAGAGAAGTAAAAGATAGTCCCTGCTCTCAAGGAACTCACATTTTAATGGAGGAGACAACATGCAAACAAACATCTGTAACAAACAAGATATACACAGGGTGAATTGGAAATAATCAACAGAAGGAAAACTCTAGAAACAAGGGTGATCAGGAAAGCTTTTCCACAGAGGATGGAATTTCACCTGGGACTTGAAGGAATTTAGGAGGCAGAAGTAAGAAGAGAGAGTATTCTTGGTATTAATTGTATTCTTTTATTATCATAATGTTATTAATGTGGTCAGTTGAAGGTTAGGATAAAAAATGTCTGGTTTTTAAAATACTCTTAAATTTTGTTATATAGCTCAGAATGTTGGATTCTGGGCATGCTTTTGAATGAATTATATTGCCCCTTCTTTGTTAACTCCAGTCCTCCCACTATCGTAGCCATGTGAGATCTTGAGCCCAGCAAAACTTTCCTTACATGTGAAATAGCAGTGATTGAGGAACTGGGATAATCAGGAAATAGCTATCTGAGAAAGCGACAGTAGAAATCTCAGGAAACAAAAGTCATGTTTCTGACTTTTATTTTCCAGTTTATGAGGCAACTATAGACTTTAGCCAGTAAAAATTGTCATTTCCCATTTTTAGCCCTGGTGAATTAGACAAGAACAGATAGGTAAGTGACTGTTTTCCCCACTAAGTTATCTCTGGACAGTTGTCCTGGAAAAGTACATTCTCTCCTACAGAGAGGGCTTCAGAGGGTGTTTTGTGGGGTCTAGAGTGAACAGAAGCAGGAAACCAAACACAATAGAAGCATCTGGAAGGAAACTGACAGAACCTCCCAGATGTGGTAGCCCTAGTGAGAATGCCATGACAGAGAGAAAAACAAACTGGTATCAAGGGATGGATCCCTCTAAGGCTGGGGTTCTTAACCTTTTTTGTTATTTTGGACACCTTTGGCAGTCTGGTGAAGTCTATGGACCTCTATGAACCTGTTGTTGACTGTATAAAATAAAATACATACGATTCCAAGGGAAACCAATTGAATCGAAAAACATTTATCAAAAATATTTTTTTAAAATTCAAAATCCCAGATTAAGACCTCCTGCTCTAAGCAATTTGCATCTTTTATATGCAAGTGGGGTATAATTTCTGAAGAACAAAATCAGATATTACAGACAAATTCAATAAACACTCCCTTGATTCAAAATGCTTCCTCAACATGTCTTTTTTCAACTGAATTCCAGGCGGTGTGAATTATTGCCAGTGTGCACAGTAGAATCATAAGCAAGTGCTATTCAATTATTCTGCTCTATGGAGATGGATGGATAATTAAATGTCTGTTTTGATTCAAGAATGAGAAAAAGGTCCAAAAAAACTGTTTTGTTTTTGTTTCTTTGTGGATTAGATTAGATTTACATCCCACCAGTATGCCTTCTGGAAAAGTATATCAAGAGTGATATAAAAGTGAATGCCACTTCTCTATGAGCAAAATAAATTTCATTTATTGTACAAGAGTAGGTGAAATATTTAACTGAATGAGCAAAAAGACAGACCTGGACTCAGTCCTTCCTGAGGGTGAGTGGCTCATCAGATACATCTTGCATGCTATGCATATGGATAAGATGCAAAGATAATACGATAAGATGGCTAGGGGGAATTTGGATGTGACTGAATGACCAAACCCCAAAGAGTACTCATCAGTAGTTCAAGGTCACCTTAGAAGGACACCTCTGGTGAAATGCTCAGAGTCTCTGGCGCTGCATTGTTAAATATTTTTTAGTAAATGACTTGCTTGTCAGCTTTACAGATGACACAAAATGTGAGGGATTATTACTAATAGTCTGGATATGAGAGTCTGAATACCAAAAGTTGTTTGTCTTCTGTTCTTGAAGGGAATCAATGACATTGGGAAGGTGATGTCATGACTAACAAGTGAATTGGATTTAAGTGAGGCAGGGCTGTGCAAAGTCACCAGCCTCATTCTCTTCTCCAGAGCCATCTGGGTCCAATGGCAAGATATAGATAAAATTGGAGGTGGCCCCAGATGGAGTAGGAGACCTTGGCTTTTTCAAGCTAAGGGCCTTCCCAGGTCTCAGTTTGTCTGAAGCAGTGTCCATTCAGTGATTAAGGCTAGGTAAGAATGAAGCAAAAGATACTCTTTTATCTACTCAAAAAAAAAAAAAAAAAAATCAATGTGGGAGGCCCAAGCGTCCCTCTGCTGGTCATTATTTGGGCTTTGTTGGCTCAGAGTAAACGTAAATAGCAATTGTTTCTGTTCTGTCCAGAAACCCTGAGGGTCTTCCCCTCTCAGATTGATTTTTTTTTTGACCAGATAAAAGAGGACATCTTATTTCTTACTTAGCCTTAGTTACTGAATGGGTGCTACCTCAGATAAACTGAGACTTGGGAAAGACTTTAGCTTAAAAAGGGCAAGCTCTTCAGTTGCCCTGTTCTATATCTTGCCACTGGACCCAGATGACTCTGGAGGAGAGAGTGAGGCTGGTGACTTTGCACAGCCCTGCCTCACTTAAATCCAATTCTCTTGCAAGTTAAGATAATCACCTTGCTAATGTCATTGGGTCTCTTTGAGAGTGAAGGACAGGTAACAATTTGTGAGTAGTGGTAGCTGCCCCACTGGGGACCTAGCTGGCCAGTTTCAGTTGGACAGTGCTTGTGCCTTCCTTCCTTCCTTCCTTCCTTCCTTCCTTCCTTCCTTCCTTCCTTCCTTCCTTCCTTCCTTCCTTCCTTCCTTTCTTCCTCTGTCCACATGGGAAATCATGCACTTACATGTGGGTGCCCTGCCCAAAGGAGAGTGGATTTCTTGAAATAGAGCTCTGGAAAAATCAGGCTTTGGTAAGGCCCACTAGGATTCAAATGGAGCTACTTGAGTATGCCTTAAACCCAAATCATTCTGGCTCTCACTGATTGGCCAGTAATAAGCCTCTGTTGGTCATAATTTGGGTTTTGTTGGCCCAGAATGAATGTGAATAGCATTAATTTCTGTTCTGACTAGAAACCCCAAGGGTCTTCCCCACAAAGTTAGTAACAGGATAGAATGATGGTTTGATTTGAATAAGTTGAAATTTTAAAGTAACAAAGTACTATACTTAGGTTCCAAGAATTAACTTCAGAAATCCAGAGAAATGGAAATGAGGTTTGGTGTCACTATTTGTACACATGATGAGATAGTAAAGCCAATATAGGCTGCATTAGAGACAGGATCCAGATCAAGACAGATAATAGTATTGCTACATTCTGCCCTGGTCACTCATAAATGAAGATCAGAAGTACAGCGTACCATTCTGGACATCACATTTTAGGACTGACCTAGAAAGGCTGGAGGATGGCCAGAAGATGATGACCAGGAGGACAAAGGTACTGAAGAACATGCTATTTCATCAGCATTTGAAGGGTGTGGTGCTTATTAGCCTGGAAATGAGGAAGTGTGGGATGGATGTGATCTATATACTCAAGTCTTTGAAGAACCAACACATGAAAACCTCACAGGACTTAGTCTAAGAAACAACTGGCAAAAGCTGCAGAGAAGCAGATTTAGGCTGATGTAAAGAGAAAGAAACACCTCTAAAAATTAGAACTGTCAAAAAGTGGTATAAGCCACCTTGGGAAGGAAGGAGTTTCCCTTCACTGGAGGTCTTCAAGCAAACACGAAAACCCATCACTTGTTAGAATTCTTGGTTAGGTACAGGCTGACCTTGGTATTGGCTGAGCTTTTAGATTCCATGTTACTATGAACACTTGGCCATGAGAGGCTATTTTCTGTACTGGCCAAATGAAGTTCTTCATTTTAAAAACAGCAAGTCCTTACTAGAACATTCTGCTTTGGAACAGATGATTCTTGCAGTGTGCTGCCTTTAAAGCATCACCTCTACCTGACTTCAGTGCCAAAGAAATGTCCTTAAACTGAGTATGGGATCTGGAAAATGTTCTTTACCCCAGCCTTTTTCCATCATGTAAGCAAAATAATTTATTAAATGAATCTTATGCTTTAAACCTTAGAAACATCTAGCCTAATGCCCTTACTTTATAGATCAAGAAAAACCAAATATAGAGAGGAAAAGCAGCTCACCCAATGTTAGACCACCCTCTTTTGCAGAGCCAGCATGTGGGTTCTAGGCCTAGCCATATCTAACTAGATCAAGTTAAGATGGATTCAGTCTTTACCTGTTGTAGATTCAGTTAGTCTTTGGAAAATCTCTGAGGTGAAGTGCCCAAATATGAAATGAATTAATTCTGTATCTATTATAATCTAAAGACTCATCAGGGTTCTCCAGCCCCTTCAGGAATATTTCTTCTTACATATACTACAGTATATTTTATTGTAGTATAGGAACCTAGAAGGAAAAGAGAAAAACAAATCATCATTTGGGGCCCTTAAAGACTTAAAACTGGGAGGCAGCTTCCATTATGCCCTCAAGACATATCTCCAGTAAAAAAAAAAAATAAATTAACATTGTGACCTAAAATACTTTCTATGTGTGAGTCCAGTCAACTAAAGAATGTGCAGATAATCCCTAGCTGTTGATCTCCTTTTCAATGAATGACATTGTAGAGAATGGGGATTAGTGATTCCTCTTTGTACAGTGATCTCATCTACCATACAGACATGTTTTACATCAGCCTTCCTTTTTTGAATTAGCTGCAGAGGAAAAAAAAAATTAACATACTGGAAGAACAGAATTTGTGCTAATGCAGTCTTTTTTATAGCTCGAAGACATGCCAGCCTAACACTTAACCTTGGCTGGCTGGCCAGGTTGTTTTTTTCCCCTCTGCTATAGACGCATTAACCATCATTGATTTACTGGCAATTCTGTGGCAATTTGCAGGTCTCAGAAAAGTAGGGAAGAGAGTGGATCAGTTTTTATAAATATTCCCTTGCCTTTCCTGGAATGTCATTTCCCCACTATTACTCCTTCCCAAATTGGAACTCATGAATATCAACAATAACAGCAAAAAACTTTAAAAAAACTACTAAGGTGTCACTTTTTGCTGCCCCAGATTTCTGAAGGAGTCAAACATGTGGCAGCACATTTTTGGTTCAGACACCTTCTGTTTGTAGAGTCACTAGGTCATCTCTGTGGAGTTCTTAGGTTCAGCAGAAAAAGGGCTAAGAATTTGCAGAGTGGCAGTGAATAAAAACCACAGCACAGCAGCAATGAGTAACATCCACCTAAACTGACACTAGTTTGAATCCAATAGACAACTAGATATTTCTGTGTCAGGTCTTGGAATACTGATGTTATGGTCATTTTAAGACCTTTGTGGAATTGATGAAAATGTATCAGTGTTTATCCTGAAGCAGTACACTTTTCACACGTTGTGTTTTTCAATGGAATGCTTAATGAAATCTGTATTTTAGGGCCAATTGATGGTCTTGTACTTCTTTCTTTCCTTTGAGTCCATAGACAATGGAGAAAATACAGCTTGGGTTACTTAATGCATGGTGGAAATGTAGGGAGAAAATATTTTGTGAATCTCAAAATACTACATAAATATGAGCTGTGACTAGAGGCAGGGGTGGTATAGTCCAAAGAAGATGAAACCTGGAGTCAGAAATTCCAGGTATGAATCCCAACTCCAAAATCCCAGCTCTGTGGCCATGGGCATTTCATTTTATCTTAGAGGATTCAGTTTCTTTTAAATCACTGGGCATGGTGAGCAGAGCACTTTGTTATATCTGAAAGTGCCCTAGAAATGTACATTACTATCTGAAGCCCTTTTATCCCTTCCCCAACCCCCCTTCCCCCACTAATAACAGGAAATGCCAAAGGAAAGAAAGGAAGGAACCTAATTAAGAGTTAAAAGGGGAAAACACTTCTCTTTTTTCCTCTTCCTTTCTCCTCTAGTATATTTTGAGTTTTGATAAGAAGTGTTAGCATTTCTCACTCAGATAGCAGTCTTTCATTGTTACTAGGCAGTGTAGAATGCTGGGCTTTGAGTCAGGAAGACTTGAGTTCAGATCCTGCCTGGGACACTTACTAGATATACTTACTAGTACGTGACCTTGGGCAAATCATCCAATCTCTCTCCGTCTCTGTTTCCTTTTAGCTCTAAATCTACGATCACACAACCTCTCCACCTCGGACAACAAAACATCCTTTCTTACACTTCATTCAGTTTGTAAAACATTTTCCATGTAGTCTCCCTGAGCATATGCAGATGTTTCAATTGGCCAGGCAGTGATGGGACATACTTCATGGTATTTTTTTTTTTTTTGGCTGTTTGTGGTTCTTAAAAAGTTTGACCTTCTTTCACACATCAGGAACTAAGTAGCTGTTTCTGGCTGAGACAATCCACCACTGTTGTGAATTTGTTACTGAAATTTGCCAGTCTCTGCTCTCTCAATGGAGGAAGGCATAGTTGGAGAAGGGATATATGCTGATCACACAGATTTTTAGGGAGCAAACCCTTTTCTCCCCCACTGAATCCGGTGGTGTGTGAATTTTCATGGCTGGTTTAAACTCCGCTCATTTTCATTTGTTTATTTTACCTAGACTTCGGTGAGGAGAGGAGGGAGATATTTTGGCTGATAGTTTGTGTCACAAATTTTTCACCAATTGAAACTTCGAGTTTCCTGCTTATCATTTCAGTTAATATGTAACTCAAGGCATAGTTGAGTTCCTTTGCAGCTATTCGTTGGCCTGATGTCTTATTTTGTTTTGCTTTTCCCTCCAAGAGACTCATTTCCTAAATGTTATTTTTGTTTTCCACATGTGGATCTTGGTCTCTTAGCAAATTACACGTGATATATTTTCATCTCACTGTATGATATTATTCTGTAGCTCACACTTAGGGTTGTCAAGTTGGGGTCTGCCAGTTACCATTACCATCCTTCTCCAGCACCTCTAATTTAACAAACAAATGAAGATAGAAAACTTGCTAGTGAGGGGTCACTCTGCAAGCACATTTTGCTCGATTTGTTTTTGCTCCATTTCTCCCAGAAAGGTCAGCTGTTAACCTCTTTGATAGGTTTATCATTCTAGGATGTTGCAGAGTCACAAGGGTAATCCATATTCTTTTATGCTGGGGTTGATGTCTGTTAGTCATCTATTTTCAAAGAAGACTTAATGTGTCTTTTTTAGGAAGGGAATATTGGGGGAGGATGTTTTAATAGCATAAAGAGGGAATAATAAGAATCATAGTTTATGTGTCAGAGATGGTGGTATGCTGGCTGCTGGCTGGGAGCAGGCTAGAGTAATAAACAAACACTGATGAGAAGAGAAAACTATGGCTGCCTAAAGCACAGAAAGGGAGATCATACATCCTAAGTCTAGAGCCGAAAGGAAGAGAGTGGTGAAATGGAAAGGAATAAGCATTTATTGAGCACCTAATGTATTCCAGTCAGGGGGCAGCTGGGTGGCACAGTGGATAGAGTGCTGGAGTTTCATTTTCCTAAGTTCAAATCTGGCCTCAGGTACTTACTGGCTATGTGACCCTGGGCAAGTCATTTGATTCTGTTTGCCTCAGTTTCCTCATCTGTAAAGTGAACTGGAGAAGGAAATGGCAAACCACTCCATTGTCTTCGCCAAGAAAAGTTCAAATGGAATGAGAAAAACACAGACTGAACAACTGTAAAGGACATTTTAGGCCACAGTGCTAAGGGCTTTACAAGTATCATATCATTTGATTCTCACAACCCCAATTAGTTGCTAATTACAGTTAAGGAAAATGAAATAGTCTGAGGTTAAGTGATTTGTTTATGGTTACACAATTAGTAAGTGTTTGAGGCTGAATTTCAACTCAGGTCTTCTTGACTTCAGGCATAGCACTCTGTCTAACCAGTGGTGGCTGCCTCTGCGTACAACTCCCTTCCCCTCACCCCTCCAATTTAATTTTACACATAAATAACGTGAGGACCATGGAAATTAAGTGACTTGGCTAGGGTCACTTAGGTGACATGGCTTTCAAACCAGGATTCAAACCTAGGACCTCTGATTCCACTAGCAGATCACTTCCTAGTGCAGAACTCTTACACTGAGAGTATGATTCACATTAATTGTAGAGGGAGCAGAAGAAGAATGCTGTTTATTCTACCAGCTCTCTGCTTTCTAAAAGGAAATCCAGGTGATGCATGTTCACTTCTGGTTATCTAACATTAATGTAATAGTCTGTATTTGTAAAGTAATTTAATGGTTTTTTTTTTCTTACCCATCTGCTACTATGATTTTTTTTAAAAAAATTTTTAATGTAATTTTTCTTTTTTAAATTAACGCATTTATTTTTTCCTCCATCCACCTTCCCTCCTCTAATTCCAAAAAGAAAGAAAGAAAGAAAATGTATGCATGGTCAAAACAAATTCCTGCACTGGTATTATCTGAAAAGGTTCATGTTATTTTGTATCCTGAGTCCGTCACTTGTTTGTTAGAGGCTATAACCTTTCAGAAATGCTTATTTGGTTGTGTTAGTTTATTAGGTAATAAATATTAAGTGCCTGCTGTATACCAAACACTGTGCTAAGCACTTAGTAAATAAGGTCCAATCAATAAAGAGAACCTAGAGCTTGGAGTTACAGCAGATTATGCATTTAGAGCTAGTCCAAAATTTTCATTTTATAAAAGAGAAAACTGTGTCCCAGAGAGAAGTGACTTTGCCCAGAGGAACCAAGGTAATAAATAGCATGGGCTTCAAAGGCAGGGCCTGGAACTCTAAATCCAGACAGTTTCCATGATCTTCTGCTGGTCATGGTGAGGAAGGGGGTAAGGAGGGAGGGATGGGGCCACGGGAGGAAGGAGGAAGGTGAAGGATAAAGCCTAATAAGTGATCTTGACTTTCAAAATGAAGAACTTTATCACTGCTAATAATGCCTCAGAGAGAATTTATGTTAGTTTTACTGTTCTGCCCAGCCTTGGCTACAAAGAGATTTTCCAGTTTCATCAGCTCCTTCTCAACACCCAACTGTTCCCATCGTCAGTTTATTAAGTACCTGCCATGTGCTTCTGGGCCCTGTCTTATCTATAATCCTTGTCTGGATAACAGTGGCACTATTCTTGTTTATGTTTTTTATTTGAACTATTTCACAGTCTTGTGCACTTCAGGATCACAGTTAATTTATATCAGGATGCAGGAGATTTTTGTCTTCCCAGGGAGTAATAGTCAAACCATTTAGGCTGGAGTAATATGTTGACTGGGCAGCTAGGCAGCATGCAGTGCTGGGCTTGAAATCAGGAAGACTCCTCTTTCTGAGTTCAAATCCGATCCCAGGCTCTTGATAGGTGTGTGATCCTGGGCAAGTCACTTAACCTTGTTTGCCTCACTTTCCTCATCAGGAAAATGAGCCTGGAGCTGGCGTGGCAAACCACTCCACTATCTTTGCCAAGAAGACCCCAAAAGGGGTCGCAAACAGCCAGGCATGACTGAAATGACTCAAAAACAAAACACTGAGCATAAAAGAGAGACAACCCTGGTGTTATTATACCCAGGTTTCTAAGGCGGACTGATTTATCCCAATATCTAAAAATCTAGATTTTTTTTTCCCTCCTAACTCTGTGATTTTGAATTTTATGCCCTTTAACTCAAGGGTAATGCCAGATATGAATGAATATGAATATTCAGTAATCATGGAGACATTACTTTCCTGGCATGAAAATTTTTGTCCTAAAATAGATGAAACATCCACATGTGGATCTGTGGAAGCAGTTTTCTAAATTTCCGTGCTCTAGGATACTTGAAGACATTTTGAAAAATAGTCAGCTAAAGGATGGAAAGTTTGGGATGTAGGAGGGAAGATTTCATGAATAGACCTTCTGTAATCTTAAGAAGAGATAGCTAAAATATAAGAAGGGCTGTGATACAAGGAGCCTAGTTTCCATCTCTGTTGAAGAAAACTGTACAAGAAGAGAGAAGGTCTAATTATAATGCAATAACTGTGCTGCAGTTAAAAAAAGAGGAGCTGAGAATGAAAGCAGCAGTCTGTTTGATCTGAGTCTCATGAATTTTCTGTATCTCAGGTGGGTCTTCAACTTTGTGGGGGCAGGTAGGTGGCTCAGTGGAGAAAGTGCTAGTTCTGGAGTCAGAAAAACCTGAGTTCAAATTTGACCTCAGACATTTACTGACTGTATGACCTTGGGCAAGTCACTTAGCCTCCATTTGCCTTAATCTACTGGAGAAGGAAATGACAAACCACTCCGGTATCTTTGCCAAGAAAACCACATGGATAGTATTGACATACCATGGTACAAGGTTAGGAAGAGTCAGATAGAACTGAATGATTGAACAACAGCAAGTTGTTGTAGATTCAGAAATTATGTTTTATTAATTCACTCAGGTATTGGAGAACCAATTCATATTAATGAACAAACTCCAAAGAGACTGGTTTATAAACCACAATACCTAGTTTGTAATTAGTTTATAACACATGATATACCTGACGAGGTAAGTAGCCCTCATCATTTTTACATAGCAAGCTCTCTGTTTGAGTAGACACATTTAGGTAATTAAATTATGGATTGAAAAATTGCTTATTGATCATAGAATTAGTGCAAATGAAGTTAGATGTACTTAGGGAATATTCACATCAACCAAAACTATGACAATGAAGTTTTTTTTTTCCATTTTAGGATTTTTTTCCTATACAACTGGTACTAGACATTAAAATGAGCATACCCTCTCTCTGAGGGCATAGGCAAATTGTGACATAGGTGACATAGGAAAATTCTGATTCTGTGCCTCTGTTTTTTAGACTGTATCACCCTTAGATCATGATAATAGTATCTTAGAATTATGAGGATTACAGCTTGTCATGCACTCATTACTTACATAGTAGTGTGCTTGACAGTATTTGGAACATGCCATGTCTCAACCTTTCTCTTTAGGGTAGCTTGGTGGTGCAGTAGATAGAGCCTGTAGTCAGGGAGACCTGAATTTAAATCTGGCCTCAGACACTTATTTGCTGTGTGACCCTGGGCAAGTCACTTAAATCCTATTTGCTTCAGTTCCTCATCTGTGAAATGGAAGCACACTGGAGGAGGAAATGGCAAACCACTCCAGTATCTTTACCAAGAAAACGCCGTGGTAAAAGTCACATAGAGTCAAAGTTGACCAAGCAACTCATCAACAACACTCAGCATCTCAATAGCAGCCTGTTTACAAACCATCTCTTTGAGTGTATTACTTTGGCACGTGGCCAGTCACACAGCTTTGAGAACGTTTCTGAAATTGATTCCATGTAGGATGTTGACACATTTTGGGGCTTTGTCCCTGAATTCTCTAGGTATACCATATTTTAGCCCTTCATTGACTAGAAAATATAGATTGAATAGAAAGTAGAACCTTCAGATTCAAAAACCTTTACAGATAGACACTGGAACTTGCTACTGAGATATAAAATAGAGTTTTTAAAGAGATACTTGTTTAACTTGATTTTCTATTACAAATGAAGGCAGAAGAATGGACCAGATGATCTCCACACAATAAACACACACATATATACACACACATAAGAGACATGCATACTTAACACCTGTAATTCTAGGCATTCTTCCTTGTGGGACAGGAGTATTTTTATATGAAGTGACTTCTCAGTTTCTTTCTCTTTGATTTCCATTTATGTAGGTCTCTTAGAAATTTGAACTCACATAAAGGAAAATATAGAAGTAAGTTTCTCCTTTTGAGCTTCAAATAGTTTATGGGAATTTTCCTTATGTTTGTAGTCTATGAAAAAGAGCCACTAAACTTCACTTGCTTAATACAGAACTTGATCATACTTGGGTCTTTTTATCAGAAGTTGGAATGGCATGAATGGGAACACTTGGATGATGTCAACAGTGAAAACAAACAAATGACTGGCCCAATCCATTTTGCTACTCACCAACAGGCTTTCAACAAAGTTAATTCTGGTAACAGCATTAATTTGAAAGCTTTGTTCTATGTTTGGGCACTCGCAGAGGAGGGAGAGGAGAGAGAGAGAGAGAGAAGGAGAGATTGGCTATGGGTGATCCTTGAAGCTCCTCCATTTGCTTTAAAACTGACAGATGACTCTTAATAATTCTTCCAAAGTAAAGTAGAAGAAGTAAAATGCATTTCAGGCAGAAGGTCCTTAGTCCGAGTGCCGAAGAGAACAGAATGTGAAAAGGAACTAATTGCTTGACTGTGTGATCAAGGAGGAAAAAAAATCTTTAATTGAAAATACCACTGCTCAAACAGGGTAATTATGAACTGTTCCCTTTAAGTCCAGGGTTGAGGGGTTGTGAGGATCAAATAAGAGTAATATTTGTAAAGAACTTGTCACAATGCCTGTTAAATACTTTATAAATGCTTATTCCATTCTTCCATCCAGTCCTTCTCCATCAGGATCTTCAAAGAATTGTGATATTTCAGATGTGCGTCTTCTCCATGGAGCTCATGTTCATATCTCATTATCTGGCCTGGAAAGGTCAGATACTCTCTTCCATTGCAGCTCTGGAGATGACAGATCAAAATCCAGTACAGCAAGAAGATCTGAATGAAAAAAAAAAAACCCAAGATTCAATTGATAAACCCCCACATTCCTTTTTTTCCAGGCAAAATATTCAAGACAGAGAAGATTCCATTGCAACAAAAGAATACAGATTGTGCCTTCAGAATTTGTTGGAAATGAATGGTCTACCTTTGGTTCCCCACTGTGCTTAGTATCTAGATTACTTTGGGCAAGCTTATTAACCTCCATGGGCCTCAGTTTCTCCAGATCCTATAGCCAGTTGGGTGGTACAGTGAATAGAGCACCAGACCTGGTGTCACACATAACCTGAGTTCAGATCCTAGCTCATACACTTACTAGCTGTGTGATCCTGGGCAAGTCACTTAATTTCTGCTTTAGTTTCCTCATCTCTAAAATGGGGATGATAAAAATACTAGCACACATTTTCTAGGGCCATTGTGAAGATAAAATAATATTTGCAAAGTACTTTGTAAACCTTAAAGTGCTATAAAAATGCTTGCTATTAGGAAGGTTAGGAAATTGAACTGTATCACCTCTAAGGCTCTTGCTGCTATAAAGTTATGATCCTGTATGTGTTTTCAAAAATCATTAAAGTAAAGAAATTATTTATCTATTTGTGGACTCCATCTGCATTTATAAATTTCCTTCTTACCCTACTTGAGACTCTTTAAATTTGTAGATTAAAAGAACACAAGGGTATCCCACACAAACTTGTTGCACTCCCTATGTAAACTCTAAGGAAAGAAGGAACAAAAAAGGTCTATGTAGTACATATCTGTCCAGTGTTCTTCCAGTACAACCTGGCAAAGTACCCTGACTTCAGTACCATCAGAATACTGGATCCTGAATCCGTACTATGTAGGCTTTTTAAGAAATTTCCAAAGAAACGAGCTTGGGGAAAAAGCATGTAGTATTCCTCCTCTCCCCCAAAGGCAGTGTCAATCCCAAAGATGAAGAGTGGAATTGGTTTCCACAGATGTCCTTAATTGGCTGGTTTTTTTTTTCCAGGCAGGGATGGCCACCCCGGAAAACCCAGAACAGTTGATAATCGCCTTGGAGCCGGAGGCAGCGTCTATCTACTGCAGGAAACTTCGCCTCCACCAGATGATAGACCTGGGCAACAAGTCAGCTGTCAATGGTTACACCTCCAGTGACACTGTAGGAGCTGGGTTTGCACAGGGTACCTCTCTCTCTGTCTCTTCCTCTCCTGCTCTCTCTCCTCTGGCGCTCTCTTCCTTTCTCTCTCTGCCTTTCTCTACCTTTGTTTATTTTTATTTGGTAATCCTTCAAAAGTTCCTTGAAACCAAGATATTCCATTAGAACAAGGAGCAGTTTCTCAAGAGGTCAGCCTGAATCTGCTTTGATCCTTGACTTTTTTCCCCACTCAGACCGTTGGAGGGACGAAATGAAAAGGTTCATTTTCAGCACCTTTCAAAATGCTTCTTATTAGAACAGACAAATGGAAAGGAATGTTCCCTGAACACTGCTTCAGAGTGCCATGAGAGTTCTTAGCTCTACATTACACTTGACCGTTAATCCTGTCTATTAACTGATTCATAATCTAACATAACTTGCTTGTTTTTAATTCATCTATTAGCACTATTTATTGATATCTGACTCACTCACTGGAACTGTTTCATTTATTAATAGCTGATTACAAGCTTTATTGGAAAATCTAGTTAAACTGGAAGAAAAAACCCAATCCAACAAGTTTTCTTTTTAATAGATGGAAAGGTGTACTGTTATGCAGAATGTAGAACCGTGTTTGAAATGAACCATTCTTTTTTAAAGGTTACCTTCATTCATGTCAGTCAGAGGCTTGTTTTACATCCCCCAAGTCTCTTTTCCCTTCATCAAGAGTTCTTGGGGACTACAGAGCTTGATGAAGTTTCTTTCCTCTTTGGTTTTTTTCCTAAGAGGCAGTTGTTGTGGATGGAAGAACCACTTGAAAGAGTTTCAGGGGAATGAATGACTTGGTCTACACAAAGTCTTAAATTTTCAAATGAAAACACAGAGTGAAGGAGGACACTCCCTGAGCCCACCTTGGAAGTCCCTCTCATGCATTGCAGAGAACTAAGCCTGTGTTAAAAGCTACAATTTCATCCCAGATTGCATTCATAAAGGCCAGAGGAAGAAAGGAGAGAAGTTAAAGCTGATGGTTTGTCAATAGTTTCCACACACAACCTCTGGGCCTTATCTCCTTGGCTGACTGTGCTCCACTGAGTCTCCCTAAGGACTCTGGATTTTGTTTCAAGCATAAGAATGTGTGTGTGTGTGTGTGTGTGTGTATGTATAGACATAGACAGATAGATAGATAGATAGATAGATAGATAGATAGATAGATAGATAGATAATCTCTGGTGGAGAATTAAGTGGCAATATCTCTAAGCACTTGCTTTCCTTTGGCCAAGTTGGCCTAAAATAATCTCTTCTAGTGTATTCCTATTTTTTTTCAAAGAAGTAGCTGAGTCTGTCCTACTTCCATCTTCATTTTCTGTCAGATGTCTAACATTATGAAAAAATGTCACAGCACATATAAGTGCATTTAGTTTTTAAATATCGGTAACATTTTTCCCCCTTTGTGAGCATCAAGTTTTGGCTGGATGATTCTAGATTTTTAACAGCACATATATAAGCATCTTGAGATTTATATGATTTTGAAACATAATTTAGCTAGAATGAATCAAGATAAGTGTCTGATTAGGTCAGAGATCTGGGTGTAGAGTTTAGGAATGACAGGGAAGGATACCCCCTTTCCAGAAGCCTCTTTCCTAAATATGGGGAGCAATGAATACATTTTAGACAAACTGCAATGCACTCTCAAAATAACATACATGAACATCTTGGATATTCATGATATCACATTTTAAAAAGAAATAATGCTGCTGATTTATTAGATAGTCATTTTAGCAGGTTCTTCTCCAGCATAAATTTGTTCTACATCAAGGTAATGTTGATGCAATGCTTCTGAAAATAAATCCATAAAGTAGCAGAAAATGTGTGCTTTGAGAGCTCTATCTTCTGTTTATTTTTCAGTACCATTTTGTACTTATTATATTCTGTTTCTATGCCTAGTGGTATGTTAAATTTTGGAATAACCACATTAGTTCAAAGTATCTTTTCATGTATATCATCTTCAGACCGGAGGCATTCATGGCCCAGTAAGTGACATCTAAGAGTCTGAAAGGCATTTTTTATTGTGTTTATTTTCACATAGTAATATTTTCCCTAGAAATCAAATTGCCTTATATTATACCAACACTATACTGTAAACATGTAAGCAGAGATTAAGATGACCTGAAACTCAAGGATCCACTTGTGTATGCCCCTGTATACAAGGATCCTGTTAAAACCAGGTTTATTTGAATCTCAGTTTCGTCATTTGTAAAATGAACCAGTTGGACTTTATGACCTTTCAGATCCCTTTCAGCTCTAAATCTGAAGTTCTATGAATACAAATTAGCCTTAGATATTGCAGTAGATAGCACTGTGGATAGAGTAGGGGACCTGGAGTCAGGAAGACTAATCTTCTTGAGTTCAAATTTGACCTCAGGTACTTATTAGCTGTGTGACCCTGGACAAGTCACTTAACCCTGTTTGCCTCTGTTTCCTAGTCTGTAAAATGAGCTGAAGAAGGAAATAGCCAACAGCTCCAGTATCTTTGCCAAGAAACTCCCAAATGGGGTCATGGAGAGTCAGATACTACTGAAAATGATAGAACAAAACCAGTTGCAGCATTTAATATCTAATTATGCTTGTCTTATTCAGATTTAAATGCATGGTTAAGCTTGATTCCAAGGCAGTTTGGTAAAGTGAAAGAGCGCTGAATGGATAATCAGGATGCCTGGGTCCTATTCTGGGTCTTGTCACTAATCAACTCTATGGCCATTGATAAATCACCAACCCTCTAGTTCCATCTAGAAGGTGGGGAATGCCGTGCTTACCCTTACCTGCCTCATGAGTTTTGCTGGAGTTTGCCAGAGATAACAGTAGAGAGGGAAGCACTTCTATGAAAATATAAGGAGTTATTCTAATTTATAACCCAACAGCTAAACTAGTATTAAGCTTTGAGCCTTGCCTTTGAATTTTCACTGAAAAGCAAATCCTAGGCTTGGTCAGGTATCAAATGTGCCACCTAGCGGTTAAAGGGAATTTGCATTGGCTTCATCAGTTTCAGGAACATGGCCAGGAGACATTGTGGCACTTTATTTCATTCCAGAGCTAGACTTGGAAAATCATCCCTTATTACTTCCACCAGACATAACCCCTTGAGGTGAAGTTACCTAATTGAGGGCACAGCAGGGCCAGTTCACAGACAGTGTTATCCTGGATTTACTCAGTACAGTAATGCCAGGAAAATAACCATTTTTCAGTGTCTCAAAAAACCCTAACCAAACATGCAGAAAGGAATTTCTGTCAACTTTTTTTAGCAAGGATGAAGGCTTTAATTACAAGCTGATAAATGGCCTAAGATTGAAGGGAATAATACTTTACCTAAAAGGGACTGATTTTATAATTCTCTTGTGTTTATTTAGCCATTTTGACCAAACATTTACTTAAAATGTTACATCTCTAAACTTTCTTGTACCACTATACTTAGTGTAGAGAACTCTGTCCGCTTTTTCATGTCTTCTCATGCTTAGTCATTTTTTTTCTGTTGACAACTAGCTAAGGAACACATACGTCGTAATCGGCAGAGTCGGACCTTTTTGGTGGAAAATGTCATAGGAGAGATCTGGTCTGAATTGGAGGAAGGTAGAGTCCTTGAATGTCCTTTACTTTACTGGTTTGCTGCTCCTGGCAAAAAATTCATTCCCATGACTTTGTTTTGCATTTACACAAAAATAAATCAAAATAACTTGAGATTATAGATTGTCCTTTTTGGGAAGGTAAGGGAGGAGGGTATGACTGCATGCTACAAAAACAAAACAATCCAAGATATTAAGGGGATTTTGTAACAGATCTGAATTTCTTCAGATAGGATCCAGAGTATCATAGTCTCAGGGCTTTCATGTCATCGAGCACTAAACATTTCAGCAGCATTAACATAGTGACAAATTTCCTCAGTGTGTATGCAGGTTGCATATGCCTCTGCCTAATAATAATGCTACATTCTTATCATTTTTCTTATCCTTTTCTTTCCATGTTTCAACTCCTATCATTTGGTAGATATTGTTGAAAACACTCTAATCACGAATAATCTTAAGTGTGAGCTACTAAATATGCAGCCCCTTGGGGCTAATCATGAATATTCATGAATTTCTGCTAGAGTGCCAAACTCATCTCCCTTCAGTGGGGCTTCCAAGTATGTTCTGATGGGGATACTCATGTGAAAAGTGACCATTTCTTTTTGTAACAGGTGACAGGTATGTGGTTGTGGACAGTGGAGGAGGTACAGTGGACCTCACTGTCCATCAGATCAGATTACCTGAAGGACATCTTAAAGAACTGTACAAGTCAACAGGTAAGTGATTACTCCATAGCAGATGATCTTCTAAACTCCATTTACAGTTTTGACTCTCTTAGGATTAGAATGTTATCTAGCATTTTAAATAAGCTTATTTTCAGATGTGTCATTAATAGGAGATTCATATTTATTTGAGTGTCAACATGTGAGATTGGACTCATTGTCAGCAGGGAATTACTAATGCCCATTTAGAAAAGGTAATGTCTGGAGCTAGACATTTCTTATCAGTGGGCCTCAGTCTCAGCATTTATGAATGAAAAGGTTAGGCGATATCATCTAGGTCTCATTTAGTTTTAAGTCCTATAAAGTCTATTATTCTAAAGATTGCTAGAGTAAAATATATACTGGAACTTTTCTGTAACTTGGAATTTGGATTTCTCTGGGGCCATTTTAGACTTTCAAATACCGCAGCATTCTCACTGCAATGCTTTTTCCTCTAAATAACGGTCATCTCCCAGCATGTATGCCAACCAAGGACCAAACTCTAGGATGGCAGTCCTAGAATCATAGGATTATAGAACTGGAAGGACCCTAGCAGGTAAATAACCTGCCAAAGGTAAAGTTATGCTTTACCTCACTATGCTTAAACATTGCAAGTTAATCTGGGGCCCACTCTATGACCTGCCTCTATGTGGAGAGTGATTTTTAGTAATTTGTACATTTAAATATTGTTCTGGGTTTAACTGAAGTCTTATGGTTTTTCCAGATTTTATAAAAAGAATTTTTTTTCTGAAAAGAAAGTGTTACTGAAATTACATGGCCCTTTATAACTGATTACTTTTTAACAACTTAAGATGTCATTGATTTGATATTTATTTAAGTCAGCGCATCATGGATCTGTAATTTAAATAAATTACTAAAATCAATGAGAATTATTTTGAGGGAAAAAATTCCCATGAAAAAGGAGTTCTTAGCTTTGTGTGTGTGTGCGCGTGTGTGTGTGTGTGTGAGAAAGAGAGAGAGAGAGAGAGAGAGAGAGAGAGAGAGAGAGAGAGAGAGAGAGAGAGACAGAGACAGACAGAGAGAAGAGAGAAAGAGAGATAACCTCATTGAGCACATTGGTGAAGTCTATTTTCAGAATAGTATTTTTAAATGCAGAAAATAAAATACCTAGTTTCACAAAGGAAACTAATTATATTGAAATATACTAATCCAAATATGTTTTTTAAGTTTGCAGGCACTGCAGCACTTCCTGTACATTGAATGAGAATATTAAAAAATTATCCCTGATTTTTAAAAATCGTAGTCTCAGAATATTAGAGTTGAAAGAGATCTCAGAGACCATCTTAGGAGATAAAGGATGTTATTATAACTTGCTTACTAAAGGGACTTGTAGTTTTGTTTGTTTCAAAAATGAACCAAAGCTAGCACTGCTTACCCATCCAAAGTTCTGTTGATCACAATGCTCTAGAGCAACACCTTGACGGTCATGTCTCTGACTGAGAAGTGCTAAAGAAGCCAAAACGCCTACTGTGCTCATTGTTTGTTAACTAATCTCTGCATGGGCATTTTATTTTATTTTTTCACTTAGGCGGACCTTATGGTTCCTTGGGAGTAGATTATGAATTTGAAAAACTTCTGTGTAAAATATTTGGAGAAGATTTCATCGAACAATTTAAAATTAAACGTCCAGCAGCCTGGGTAGATCTCATGATTGCTTTTGAGTCTCGCAAACGGGCTGCTGCCCCCGACAGAACCAACCCCTTAAATATCAACCTGCCCTTCTCCTTCATTGACTACTATAAGAAGTTTCGAGGTCACAGCGTGGAACATGCCTTGAGAAAAAGCAAGTAAGTAAATCAGTCCTTTCTAGAGAGATGAGTTAAGTTAGTAGTCTGCTTTTTAGATAGGAAAGTGAGATGGGGAATATCCTGCTGCAGACTCGGAAGAATCATGGTGGAAATGGAGATAAGCTGCTTACTTTAAATATGCAAGTCAGGGAATGGGAAAAGCAAAGAAGTACTGGAGAATGATGGTCAGATGTTACCTCCTATTACCTGTCTGATTTGACTACATTATTCCTCTAAGTTTAACTATGTTCTTGCTGGACTGAGGCTTCCCCAAGGAAACCACTGTTTCCAGAAGAAAATTCAGGCTGTTTTACCCCCAACAACCTGTGAGACCTTTTCCAGAGATTCTATTTCCTAGAGATTTCTGAGTATATTAATAATGGGCAGGTGGAGGGATAGAGGAGAAGGGGTCCATTGGAGCTAAGTGAACTTACCTTGATTTTTAAAAACCTAACTGAAAAGGAACAGGCAAGCCAGATTTCACTCTGTTGTTTCTAGACTTGCTCTCTGATTTGTCAGTCTGATAGACCCTTAAGGGCAAAATCAGAAACAGTGAGTGGAAATTGCAAGAAGACCTATTTCAGGGAAAATGTCCTAACAATTAGAGCTATCTAAAAATAGAATAAGCTACCTTAAGAGGTTCTGTGTTCCCCCTTCCTTGAGAGCCTTCAAGCAGCCATATGTTTGAGTCAGGATTCCTTTCATGTATGGGTTAACCTAGATGGCCATTGAAGTCCTATCCATCTCTCAAATCTGTGATTCTTCAAGGCTCGCAGTTACTGATCCAATGGTAGATAGATTACCCACCTCACAGAGTAGTTATGGTTGTTAGGGACATGTTTTATAATTCTTAGATAGTTATAGAAATAAAAGGAATTATCAGTAGGTGGTCTGTTCACTAGCTCTATGCAAGATGGTGGTAAATACGTTTCCCACTGACTGGAACACGTCTTGTATTTGATTCTGTTTCCCATAAGCTATGTCTGAGAAACCTTTATATTCTTTTCTCAAAGTAATTGTTGGTGACCTGTACTGGGTTTCTGTGTGGAACTCCCAATTACAAGTTTAATTAAGAAGAATAAGAGAAAAAACAGGTTTGGGAGGCCTGGGAATATTCCTAATGTCATGAGACTCAGGAACAGGTTAGCAAGGATACTTTGCTTGAATGTGGCAAGGAATTCAATGTAGTTGATTCCTTTGAACTATGAGACAGGTGTGGTGCCTAGTTTTGTTTTATCATATAGTACCTTGATTAAGAAGGAAATGAAGGAAAATATCTTCATAAATTGAGTTAAAAGATCATAAAAAGATCTTTTGGGTGATGTATGTGTGTGTGTGTATACACACATATATATAAATATATAAAAAGATCTTTTGGGTGATGTATGTGTGTGTGTGTGTATACACACATATATATAAATATATAAAAAAATACACACATACATATACACACATATATACATACACAAATGTGTATATATACATGCATATGTGTACATATTACATATATACACATATATGTGCATATCCTTGTGCTGTAGAGTTGTGAGCTTCAAGATAATGTACAGAACATGTTATAGAAATGTAAATTGTATATTGTATGCGCATTTCTGATTTCATTCTTGTTCGGTATGATATTGCTACAGTGTAGACTTTGTGAAATGGTCGTCCCAGGGAATGCTAAGGATGAGCCCAGATGCAATGAATGCCCTTTTTAAGCCAACAATTGACAATATCATCGATCATCTCCGTAAGTAACAAATAGTAGAGACTCAGTTATTCAACGCCGTTGGAAATAGACTGGTTTTTGCCCTGTCCATTAAAAACAACCAACCCAGTTGGAGATAAGCATCACATGAGATCTTCGGGAAATTCAGAATGTAGTGTGAGACAGAATGTTGTAATGGATAGAATGATGGACTCAAGCTGAGAAAGACTGGAGTCCAGATCCAGAACCTTCTTAGCAGATGGATAAGGAAAGGCCTGTATAGGGGATGGCACCTGAGCTTTAAAGAAGGGTGTTTAAAGGGCTTTAAATAAGGTTTAAAGAAGTGATTTAAAAGAGGATAGGAATTCTAAGAGGCAGAAATGAGGAGAAGGTATGTGTTTAACACGTGGGGACAGTCTATACAAAGACAAAGAGGCAAAAGATGCAATAATTCATGTGAGGAATGGCAGAAGGGTGAGTTGACTGAACTGTAGAAGGTGTGAAGGGGAATGGCATGTAACAAATTTGGAAACCTTAGTTCAAATCCCACATCAGAACCTTGCGGAACGTGTGACCACAGGCAAGTCGCTGAGTCTCTCAGTTTCCTAATTTTAATTCTTTTACTATCTACTTCTTAAGTCTATTTTAAGTAAAAAAAAAATGGCAATCTTTGAAGTACTAGGAACATGTGAGCTATTATTAGGTCCCTATAATCTATTAGAAAGAGAAGTTGTGATAAAGAGAGAAAACAGGCACTCTCTCCCTTCACCCTTCTTCCAGCCCCATTTTCTTCCATGCCTTCCTCGATTCCTACCAGATCTTCCTCAGATCTCTCAGACCACAATATTGAGTGTACCTCTCCTGGGAAGTTAATCATCTTTTAACTCAGATTAGATCTGTATACCTATCTCATTCTCTTACTACATTGTAAAGTCCTTGAGGGCAAAGATGGTTTCATTTTTCCCCCCTCTTTTGTATCCTCTGGCCATCCACAGGGAATAGACTTGCAATTTTATTGGCATGGGGGAAGGGAAGGAGGGAACACGCATTTATTAAGCACTTACTGTGTACTGACAGCTTTACAAATATTATCTCATTTGAACTTCCCAACCACCCTGAGAGGTAGATGCTATCATTATACAATTTTATAGTGAAGGAAAGTGAGGCAAACAGGGTTTAAGTGATTTGCCTAGGGTCTCACAGTTAGTAAGTATCTGAGGTTGGAATTGAACTCAGGTCTTTGTACCTGGAGGCCTGACCCTCTATCCACTTTGCCACCTAGCTGGAAAGGTGAAGATTGTGGGGAGTCTTGAACACGTAACAAAGGAGTTTGAACTTTATACAACAGATAATAAAGACTTTGACCATATTTCTTTTTTTTTTCAAATTTGAGGTTTTCCCAGTTGTAACAAACACTTAAAAAAACATCATTTCCAGATACAAAGTAAAGCAGAAGATTATATATGAAACTTCAGAGCACAATTATGTTTATATATACATATATATTATGTATATATGTAAATATAGACACTATTATGTATATATATATATATATTTTAAAGTATATAATTCTATGCTACTTTTTTTTAAACATGTTACTTTCAGAGCTGTCTGGTTTGTCTGTGTTTCCTTCTTTCTTTCAGTTCTCTCTGCCTTCCTTCAAGTCCCAACTAAATGCTCACCTTCTGCAGGAAGCCTTCCCCAACCCCTTTTAACCCTAGTGCTTTCTCTCTGTTAATTATTTTGTATTTGTCCTGTAGATAGCTTGCTATGTATACACTTGCTTGCATGTTGTTTCTCCTGTTAGTCTGTAAGCTCCCAGAGGGCAGGGGCTATCTTTTGTCCCTTTTTGGATCCCCCACTGCTTAGCACTGTGCCTTTAGGCACTTAATATTTATTGATTGAGTGAATTTTCAAAAGCTCTTCAATAGCCTGTTTCTTTTTTTTCTTCTTTTGCAAAACGATCACTAGTACCCTCTTCCCCCAAAATAAAAAAAATAAACAACACAGTCCTTGTTAACAGATATAGTCAAACAAAAGAAACCTGCACATTTATCATCTTCAAAAATGCATGTCTCATTCTTTCCCTTGAATCCATCACGTTTCTGTCAGAAAGACATATACATTTCATCATCTCTTTTCTGAAATCTGAGCTGATTTCTTAATTTATTTTGTAGACAAGACTTTTCCCTAACTCTCATGAGTGTGTGTGTATGTGTGTTTTAATAACTGCTACAAGTTTCTTCTGTTTTATGAGATAAAGTCTCCCAATATTCAGGTGGATCACCTGGTATATTTCACCATGAGGATGTTATCTGTCCTTGAACAAACATGCTGTGGTTTTTCCCTTTCAGGGGACCTGTTTGAGAAGCCAGAGGTGACAGATGTCAAATTTCTCTTCCTGGTGGGTGGCTTTGCAGAGGCCCCTCTCCTGCAGCAGGCAGTGCAATCAGCCTTTGGGAACAAGTGCCGAATCATTATTCCTCAGGACGTGGGTCTCACCATCCTTAAAGGAGCAGTCCTCTTTGGGCTGGACCCTGCTGTCATTAAGGTTCGACGCTCCCCTCTGACCTATGGGGTAGGAGTCCTGAACCGGTATGTGGAAGGGAAGCACCCACCAGACAAGTTGCTGGTCAAAGATGGCACACGGTGGTGCACCGATGTCTTCGATAAGTTCATTTCAGCAGACCAGTCTGTTGCTCTGGGAGAAACAGTGAAGCGTAGCTACACCCCTGCCAAGCCCTCCCAGATGCTCATCGTGATCAACATCTACAGTGCTGAACAAGACAACGTCAACTTCATCACAGATCCAGGAGTGAAGAAGTGTGGCACCCTCCGTCTGGATCTCACTGGGACCAATGATACCCCAGTGCCCACTCGGAGGGAGATCCAAACATTCATGCAGTTTGGGGACACTGAGATCAAAGCCATGGCCATTGATATTCCCACCTCTAAGAGTGTCAAAGCTGGAATAGATTTCTTAAATTACTAACCCTCATCTTCCATCCCTCCCATCTCCCATTCTTCCTTCCCCCACCTCAACTCATTTCCCTGCAATGCTTTGGTTTTGAGGGCTCCATCCTTTCCTTTTCACACTTGCCATTGCACCCACTTGAATTTCAGCAGGATAGAAGAGAACAGATAGAACCTAGAAACACTGGGGATTTGGAGGGGTGGGTTGAGATATGTTTTAGTAGGGATTCTGACACCATAAAATTGTCAGAAATAAAGTATGATCTATAGAAATGAACAGATTCAGGGATAGTCAGAGAAGGGCAGCTGGTTCTCAAGGACACAGAAGTGGTCAAACACTCCTTTAGACAATGAAAAAGAAATTTTTTTTTTTTGCAGCTTTGGTTTATCTTTAACAGATCTCAGTTAAGCAGAACTAAAACACTTTTATTACAGTATTTTTAGATTTAACGAGATCCCAGAGCCCAAGGGACACTCTTTGACTTCTTTTATCATAAATATTTGTGATTTTTAAAAAAAAATTTTGAAGGTCAGTATAAAAAGAACTTCAAATCTGTAGGTATTCTCTTTCTTTGTCATCATGTTTTTCAAGTGGTGCTTAATTGGAAGCCTGGAGTGTTTCACATCCAGTAAGAGAACACTGTCTACTGTGCACTGATTTTCCAGGTTCAACACAAGATTTTAAATTTCAAGTGAACAAAAAAATCTTTAATTTAACAAACTGTATACTGTGGGCTCTGCTAATCCAGTAATAATAGCATAGGTAGAGGGAGATCTGATGTTAAGCCCCATGATAATTCAGTAGAAAATGCTTGCTTTTATACAAATGAATCAAGCTGCTGATCTGCCCAAACATAATTCAGAGATGACACAAATGAGCTACTGGCACCTCTGACATGGGCAGGTCAAATGTTGATGTTGTCATATTAGAGCCCTAATTAATTTCAGTAGAAGATGCCTATGATGTTTCACAGGATTCATTAAGCCTAGCACGTCTGAAGTTTGTAATACTTGATTAAAAAAAAATTCTTGGGTCAAACTTCCCCACAAAATAGTATTGGCCATTCCTTTCCCCATTTAGAGAAGGAATAAAATCAGTGCATAGTGAGTGGAGTGTAAGAACTGAAGCTTTCCTTTGAAATGTGTCATCAAATTCTTTAGTTCAAAATATTTTTCCACTTTACTGAAGGGGCTTTCCAAATAAATACATGATGGATTAAATGGTGGTCTGAAAACAAAGGTGCTTTATAAAACATGCCCCTGGGTCTCTTTTCCTGCAGAGGGTAAAAGCTCTTAGATGCAGATTTTTTGAAAAAATAAAAGGTTGTGACTCATGAAGACTTGCTGGGACCATACCTCTGCCTTGCCTGACTTTCCACCGTACCTTAGTCTCAGTACACACAGTAAGGAACAGAGAAGGAAAAGAATTAGGGACAAAGAGGCATGACAGTTTGGTACCTGTCTGCCTTGTACACACTGATTTACTTTTGAAAAAAAGTTAGCATGTTCTTTCATGATTTCTCCAAAGGCACCCTCATGCAAAATCCAAGACCAAACCTTCCAAATGATTGATTGTATGAACCCGGCTAACCATTCATCTGACTTTTCAAAACTGTATCTTCTACCTGATAGAATTCATTAAGCTTTAAAGCTGCTGGGGGTTTCATGAATGAATAGAAACTTTTATTTAAATGCAAGTTGGAACTACAAACCCATTATCATGACTAATAGATCTTCTAAATGACATTTCAAAATTTCATTGGACATTTTACATTTTGCCCTTGTTGTCACTTTAACATCTCTTTGTAGATTCCCCTCATAGAATCTGAAGCATTAAATACTAGGAGTAAATAAAGAATGCTAGTCACATAACTTGGCATACAGATTTCTTGTACAATTACAGAGGTATTCTCTCTAGTATTCTACTTCTTGCTGCCTGCTATGCTTAAAAAGCAAAATATTATAGGTTTTTCTTTGGTGTTACCAACCAGAGTTTACAAATAAGGAAGACTTTGCAATTTAGTCATAAACAATATAATTTTATGTACATATAATGTTTGAATAATGTACAGAATCTTTATTTCTACAAGGCTTCTTTCTTGTATAAAAAATGCTCTTTGCCTTTTGTTGAATGCATTCCACTCCGAATTGTTACTGATATCATTCCAATCATTCTAGTTAATGACGGGCTTTTAGAAACAGCAAGCAATGCAATATTTATGGAAGGAAGGCTGACCAAAGGAATGGAGGCAGATGACTAGGGCTAAACGTTGTTGTGAATGAATTGCCATCAGCACCCAGGTCAGAGACAGCAGCTGTCTGCGTTCTTTCAAACCCTTCACTATTTACTTTTAAAAAATGAAAGCTAATCACAGATGATTACTTCTGTCACATACTTGAAAGTTTAACATTCTGATGTCTGTTGGCAGTCTGACTATACATATAAAATAAGGCTGATTTTTCAACTCCTTGTTTCCCATGGGAAACTTTGATGATTCTTGAAGCTCCGGCTTACTGGGAGAAAAAGTAAAAATTCAGTCCATACAGGTGGCATTTTTAGTGTGTCAGCATTTAAAGGAAAGGAAATAGTGTGAACAAATTATTTGAAAGTAGGATTGCCTTTGAAAGAACTTTCCCTCTATCCAGACCTTTCTCCTTTTCCTATTGTCAATATTCTCCTACCTTGCATTCAAGATATATCTCTGTAAGCCAGGTAGACTAGATCACAAACCCCATGAATTGTAGTGTGGGCAAATGTGGTTGAATGGGGCCGGAAATTCTCCTGGACTCTGGAAATGCAGCCCAATTAGACAAAATCATTAAGAAGTCTCATATATCTAGTAGCTTTAAAAAAAAAATCATATTGAAACTTCCTAGAACTAGATCACTCTACTTTAATGATACATGCTCTGATCTTATAGAAAGTTTTGAAAAAGATGTGTCTTCTTGATCCACTTTACTGAATCCCTTCCCCCCCCTCATCCCCCCACTGTCATCTGGGTAATTGAAACATAAGTATCTTGAAGGCAGGGACTGTAGAATTTTCTTTGCAACTTCCCCACTCCGCACACATCAAGCATGAATAAATGTCGTTGAATGAGTAAACAAATAATACTGATAGGAAATAATAAGATATATTTCAACTTGAGTGGAAGTTGGCATAAAATGTTCAAGTGAACTTTGCAGAGTACTGAGAAAAGACTACAAAATAGACCCTATCCCTTCACTGTTTAGGTCAAGTAGCTGTTAAAGGTCCAGGTCCAGATGAGGCTGCTTATTGTCAATATGTCAAGGAATGGTATGTATCAATATAAACTGGAGTCAATAATGTTTATATAGGAAGGTTGGACTTCATGCTGCAAAGACTTAGTGGCTGTAATGCACTGTATATTCATGCTAAAAGTGGCTTAAGCAGATGACTGGTAGAAAGAGTTGTTGAGCATAATGTTAGACTACTCACCTGCTTGAAGTGCTAAACAATATAATAAAATATCAGTCATTGTGATCCTTCACCTCTCTGCACAAGGGAAATGTGAATCTCACTTGGCAGCAGCTCACAACTTGTCGGGATTGTATCTGCAAACTCCTATGTCTTCACAGGTGTCTAATAAAAGCAAAGTAAAGCTCTTGATTTTGTATGTCCCCAAATGTGTATTTATTGCTGGTCTCCAGAGGCTCAAAAGTCAAATTGACAGTAATAACATTAATTATAAGTAGCATTTATATAGTTTGCAAAATGCTTTATAATTATCTCATTTTATCTTTTCAATCACCCTGGGAGGTAAGTGCTATTATTGTCCTCATTTTACAGAAGAGGAAACTGAGGTTAAGTGACCTGTCCAGGGACACACAGCTGTTAAGTGTTTGAGGCAGGACTCAAACTTAGGTCTTCATGATTAAAGGTTCAGTGCTCTATCCATTGTGCCACACTGCTGTTTGGTATTGTTACCAATAAACTTGCCCTTCTAGACCATATTGCCTAGAAAACAGGAGTTTTAGAATATGACTGGGTTTGGGTTTTTTTTTGGGGACATCATAGATTTTAAGTTTTTAGAGCAATACAGAATGGACTTCACAATTTATGCTACCACATTCAAGATAGACAATGATTTCAATAAAGGTTTTTCTTGATTTAAGGAAGCAGCAAGATTGTGCAGTGGGTGGAAGTGCTGGGCTCGGAGTTAGCAAGACTGAGTTCAAATTTTGTCTCAGTTATTTACTGTAATGTGACTCTGGACAAATTACTTAACCCCTAGCCTCACTTTCCTCATTTGTAAAATGAAAAGGGTTGACTCGATGACTTCTTACATTCCCCTCCAGCTTTAACTCTGTGATTGTCTTGTTTATAAAAAAGGAGTTGAAGACCGGATGCATCTGTCCAATCTGCCCTCTGGGAAAAAAAGGACTTAGAATGAGATGTGAAAGTGAATGATACTTCTTTGTATATAAAATTAGTCCTTTCATTTACTATACAAGAGGAGAAGAAAAAAAATATAGACTGGCGTCATGGCCTTGAATATGTGGAACTTACATTCCAATAAGGAAGTTTCTCATGGAGAGATGTGGGTTAGACAAAAATACAGGTGAATTTGGAACCGGTTGAATGACCAGATCCAAGCAGAGTCATTATTAATGGATCAGATTACCTTGGGTGGAGTGATCTAGTGGAGTGTTAGAGACTCATGTTTTGGCAATATGAATTTTTATCCATGATTTGGAGGACAGCATAGATAGCAAGATTGCTAAATTATCCATTGACATGAAGCTTGGAGACAGAGTTAACATACGGGACAACAGTTTGGGTCCAAAAAAATCTAGACAGGTGGAAATTATGGGACTGAATCAGATAAGGTGCAATTTGATTAAAAAAATAAAGGTAAAGCTCTACACTTTGAGTTCTAATCTCAACTTCAAAAATTGTGGCTGGATAACTGTGCCCATGAAAAAGATCTGAAGTCTTAGTAGATCACAGGCTTAAGACTCAAGAGGGCATCATGGCACCATGGCACCCTCCCCACTCCCAAACTATCTCAGAACAAGTTCTACTGTTGGTAAGATTATAAATAAATAAATATAGACATTTTATATATATAATATACACACACAATACATACACATGTATATGTATGCATATATGTATGCATGTATGTTATATTTATATGTGTATACACATGCATATACATGTGTGTATATGTATATATATATATAGAGAGAGAGACAGAGACAGAGAGAGTACTATCTTCATTACTAACCACCCAGTTCCCTACATGTCAAAACATGGGAATTAGCATGGATTCAGACTAGGATTATTGGAATATAGTATATGATTATGTTGGCATTTTTCTCTCCAGCTATACACTGAGCATGTAACTGACCAATGTCACTATCCAACTTTGACTGGTAGCACATGATTTAGTACTTGCTAAAATGTCAGTGAATTTTTGATGATCCAAATAACGCCATATATTATTATCATTAAATTATCATTAAAAATTAATTATCAACCCAAAATTTTGTGAAAATGATTGTAAAAAGTTAAATAAATAAATAAATTAGAAAAAAGAATTAAGTAAAGAGCAAAAAAAAAATTTTATTATCATTAAAAATCAGTTATCAATGATAACTCACTTCAAAGCCCGGGACTCCAATTTATGAGTGGGTCATGAGACTCACTCTTAACAAATCTTCTTCTTGGCCAACAATAAGTTTCTTGGTGATGATCACTTTTGTATTAAAATTGTACCTGAGACCTTTAGCTTGGTATCAATATATAACACCAAAACTTCATGTTTACATCCCAATATACTAAATGGTGTGTGCAAATCTAGGCCAGATTGCCCATTCTTTAACATTCTGCTTTAATTTCTTCCCAACAATATACAAGTGAATTTACTGAGAGACTTAGCAATGAGGGCATATGTCTCTGCTAATAACAGCCAGTAAATCCTCCAGGGGAAAAAAGCTCTGGTTCACAAAAAGACAATTAACAGGTAGAAAGGATGTCTGTCTTCTCAGGGTTAGTACTTACTCCCTGCGGAGAAACTCTACGACCTGTGAATTTGACCAAGTCTTTCAGAATTGGTATGTATCTTTTTAAAAAATGTTTTATTAGTGTCTATTTTTAAATCACACCATTTGTAGATATGCCTCTTCCCTGGAGAACTGAACCTTTCCAAGGAACTAAGGAAAATAGTTGGGCAAAAATAACAGTTACTGATTGTGTTTGACAATGTTTGTCACAGGTTTTTCTGTACTCTTAGTCCCATATCTCTCTGCTGGCACAAATAGGAGGTACATTACAAGGTTCAAGATTTCACTCTGTAGGCCTTTCACTCTCTGGGCCTTTCCATCCACCCATCTACAATTCCCTGAAACCTTTCCATATGTCTTACAGATGAATTCTATTGTATGTTATTAATATAATATAAAAAGTTACATAGGTTATTCAGTCTCCTGGAATAAGCAATTTAAATTTTGAAATAGCAATGTATCACTAATGAAATAAAACAAATCCTAGCAAAAAGACTACAGTAATATGTCCAAAAATGATTTACTCTAAGTTGGATTTATACAAGGGATGGTTCAAAATTAGGAAAACAGTTAACATAATCATGTTAAAAAAACAAAAACACCCAAAGCAACATCATCATATCAATAAAACTTTCAACAAATTATGAAACTTCTTAATTCTAAATCTTTACAAAGTATAAGCACAGAAGGGTCATTTTAAGATACAATTAGAAGTTTATGTCTACAGTCAAAAGTTAACATTATTTGCTGTGGGAAAAACACTAGAAGATTTCCTGGTAAATATAGGAGCAAATCAAGGATGTTCTTTACTCACTATTATTTGACATTGTGCCAGGAATACTAGAAATAATAACAAGGTAAGGGAAAGAAATTAAAGGCATAGCATCATCAAAGAGACAAAACGATTCCTATTTGCTGACAACATGCTTGTTTATTTAGAAAACAGAATTAGCAAATAAGCTTAAATGATACCATTGATAGCTTTAGCAAAATAATAGAATACAAATTTAAAAAATCAAAGCATCTCTATATAATAAAATTTAAGAGGACATGAGGAAGCCATTCCACTTAAAGTAACTCAGGATGCATAACATATTTTGGAGGCAAATTACTAAAGTACATTCAGAAGTTGTAACAATAGAGTCATATAAAACACTTTAAAGAAATAAGGAGCGGCAAATTGGAAAGACATTTATTCATGTTTGAGCTGTGGCAATATAACAAAAATGGTGATGCTTTCTAAATTAACTTACATATTTAGTGTTTTTGCCAATTTATTTTATAGAAATGAACAAAGTAATATAGAAGAAACATGTGGAACAAAATTCAGATGGAAGAACAAAAAGGTCTTTAACAGTGATTCTTAACATGGAGTCTATGAACTTGATTTTTAAAAATATCTTATAATCATATTTCAACATAATTAGTTTCCATTGCCATCCTATGTATTTTATGCATCTAAAAACATTTTTTTCTGAGAAAGGGTCCATAAAGTTTCAGCAGACTTCTTAAAGGATCCATGCCACACAATGGGTTAAGAATCTATTTAAGAATCTACTGGTTTCAAATCTCAGGGGAATAAAAATTTTTAAATAGGGATGAAGGATGAATGGTTAATTCATATCAAATTATACTATAAAACAGTAATCAATAAAAGTATTTGTAACTATTTAAAAATACAAAAGCAGACCAGTAGGATAAATACAAAAGCAGACCAGTAGGATAAATTATCAAATATAAATGAGCTCAAAAAGAGTCCAATAAACCTAAGAACATAAAATACTTGGGGAAGAATTTCCAGTTTGATTAGAACTACTGTGAAAATAGACAAGCGATTTGGTAGAAATTTGGTTTAGATCAGAATCTTACAGTCAACGCGACAGTATACAATGCAGTAAATACAGGAGTAAATAAAGGATGCTCCTTACTTACTAGTATCTGAGAGTGCCAGAAATACTGCAAATAATATTAAGAGAAAGAAATTAAAGACATAAAAATCATCAGAGACAAAACTACTCTATTTGCTGGTATGTTGATTTACTTAGGAAACTCTGAGACTCAGCAAATGAACTAAATGATAAATAAACATACGAATATTAAAGATCACAACATCAAAAAATTTGAAGAGTAAGATTAAATGCCATTTTCAGTTATAGCTACAAGGAGAATTTTTAACCAAATAAGTTACAGAAATGATCACAAAAATGCAACTTATAATTTTGAGCATACCAATTTAAAAGTTTTTGTGGGAGCCAAATCAATGAAGGTAGAAAAAGAAGGAAAAGCTATCGAATGAGGAAATAACTTTTCATTAAATCTCTCTTAATAGTCTGATCATCAAAATGTAACGGGACAGTGGAACCTTGGAGTATGCCCACCTAACACAGAGGCCTAACATAGAGGCATCCTGCTTCTATGTATTCCCCTACCACAATGGTAGAGTATCCTGCTTTAATCACCTGCATAGGCTCGTGTCTCAAAATCCTACCAGACTGAGAGAGTTTCTCTTTCTGCTTTGTCCAGAGGTTAAAGATTTCACACATTGCAGGGTCATAACTGAACAGGGAAAGTGTAGAGGAGAAAGAGGGGAAGGATACTTCCCCTACTCTCTCCTTTTAGGCCCTGTGGCTTGGGGGTGTTTCTGTTTGTGTTCTATTTCATATAGTCTTTTCACTTTCAGATGAGACTTGGTAGCCAGGATTCCAGGCAAAATGTTGTAGCCAGTCAGCCTGGCAGAGAAGCCTGGAGAAACTAAGGTGCCTGGAACTCCACCCTGAGATGGGTTTTTGACTTGGAATTTGGGACTGTGCTGTATTGGAACTGAACTAAACTATGAAATTGAGTCATACTTGTTGGGGGAGTAAGTTTGTATATTTTGATTATACCTTGGAAGTAAATATTTCTTTGTAAAAGCTAATTAAACTCTTAGTGGTTAGATGGAACTGGGATTCTTTCGACTGCACATAAAATCAATATAAATAATGAAAAAATTAGACATAAATGAGTGCAATTAACTATATGTTGTGGGGAGTTATCTAATTTCCTCCCTAGTTCATATTCCCGCTAATCCTCCAACCCCAAAATAATGGGAAAGGGACTTTAGTGGTCACTTAGGAACGCATACATTCCAGTGGTAAAATACCCTAGGTTGGGGTTTCAGTGATCTGTGAACTTGGATGGGGTAGGGGTGTGTATGCATCTTTATTTTCATTAACCTTTGGTTTCCTTGTGTAATTCTGTGTATTTTATGTAATACATTTAAAGACATTATTCTGCATTCATAAGCCTCACCAGATGGTCAAAAGGATCCATGATACAAGAGTCAGGCTTAATGAATTGCTGGAGCCTCTCTAGACCCAGACTGTGGAGTTCCAAGAGAATATCAATACCTATCCATAAGTTTCCTTTTGATCCTTCAATTGTTTTTTAAACTTCCCGCCTATCAAAGATTCCCTACCAATCAGTCTTCACTTGGCCTTTTCTCTGAGAAGGGTTTCAGATATACCACCTTCTGGGAAAGTAGTCCAAAGAGTATGCCTGTCCTCTCTCTCCCATGCATCTTCTGTGTGAACCAAAACGTGTGGGAGAAACAAACTTCGAAACAACATATAAATGAGTTGCTTTTATTGGATTGTTTCATTGTATTCCCAGCGCCTAGCACTTAGGGATTAATAAATACTAGTTGACTGATTATTCCACCAACCTTTATGATTTCATGCTGACAATTCACCTTTAAGGGTTCGTAAATTTAGAGCTGAAATCTCACACTTTTTTTTTTTCAAATTTGAATATTGAAACACCGTTAGGTTCGTTGATTGGTCTAAGGAAGATCTAAGTTCAAATCTTTCCTTAAACATTTCCTTAGCTGTTGACTAAGTCAACCTCTTTCAAATTCAGTTTCTTCATCTGTAAAATAATGATAGCAACACAATATACCTTATAGGATTGTAATGAGGTAATAAGTTAAACGATCGGCAACCGTTAAAGCGCTGTGATAAATGCTAGCCAACTATTATTAGGGGCAACAACAGTAGCATTTGAATCTAAAACCTGTGAGCCCAAGACTGTGTTTAGTGCACCCATTCCAAAGATTGCAACCCTTCCTTGTTCAAGAGCTGGGTATTAAACAGAACTCTAAATTCTAAACCCAATGTATCCGGGCCTCACTCGCTTCACTTCACCTTTGGCACTTGTTGCTTGACCCTACAAACCAAGCAAGCGTAGCATCCAACCCCGTCCCAAGACAGCCAGTGCCCTCTTGGGACAGCTTGCTCCACCTGGCCTGGTGATTGTCAAGGTGATGGTGGAGGACTGACTGTCCTTTTTCCGAATCCCATCCAGGAACCTAGACTGGAATTCCCAACCTTGGGAGAGAACAGAGGACCCGGTGACTCCAGCCACTGCAGGAGTGCCGAAGGGCTGCCCCAGCTCCAGCAGCAGGGAGTGACGGAGCTATGGGCGCATGAGCGCACAATGTTGAGGAGGGGCATGGAGTGAGGGGCGGGGCCTGTCTGTAGGATCACTTTGCGGGCCCTGGCCCGGGTCCGAGGAGCAGCGCCACGTCTACTCCAGCGCGGCAGCTAGTTACTGCTAGCTCCGGGAGCCCGGTGGGTGAGCCTCCGCCACCACCCCTGTTCTGCCCTTTTCCCTCCCTTCCCTTGGACCTCTGAGCCTTCACCTTCCCAGTCTGTGCTGCCTTAGGGTGCCCTCCGATACTCCGTCTCCATCCCTACCTCACCCTCTCTTCCCCCCGACCCCCATCCTCTTAGCCTCGCTCTCTCTAGTAGAGGTTTGCCAGAATCTTTCCCTCTTAGAGAACGCACACGTGGGGGAATGTATCCATGCATTCCTGACCTTGCTTAAGAGGATGTATAACAATAGAGGCTTTGTGTTCTCACATCCATTAACTGGTTGGATTCTCAAAACGTTCTTTTGAGTTAGGTAGGAAAGATGATATACATACTCATTTTACAGGTGAGGAATAAAAGTCTTAGAGAGGTGAGGTCACACAGCTGATAAGTGTGGGAGCCAGACCTTGAAGCCAGGGAGTTTTCTTTTTTGGGAAAGGACTTGGGAAAGCATTTGAATGAATGCTGCATGCTCCTGGATATTGGCCAAGCTAATTCCTCTCTTTGCACATCGGTGTCATAGGATCTTAGATTAAGAGCTGGGAAGGACCCCTAGAAGCCATCTGGTTGGTACAGTAGTCCCATCATTTTACAGATGAGGAAACTGAGGTCTGTAGAGGATAAGTGATGTGGGCAATTGATAATTCAAGCAGTGTCAGGATTGGGTTCAAATTCTCAGACTCCGGACAGTTGTACAACATTGCCCCCATCTATAAAATGAAAATATTGATTTCTAAGTCCCTTCAAGTTCAAATAGATGCTTTTTGTGCAAGGTTTGGGGAGCGGACAGGGATGTCCTTGGAGAAGGAAGTGGAGACTCAGAGATAAAGAGCAGTGTAATGGAGAGATAGCTTAGTTGTTGGCTGTTTTCAGGCTGAGGCTGAATATGACTAATACCCTCTTGAGAATTCATCCTTCAGTAGGGCTTTCAATCAGATCACTTCTGAGTTTCAGTTATGATAGTGTATAATTCTAATGAATCCAAGTATTTCCCTATGAAGATTTAGCCCCTTCGCTCTTTGCAAAACACTTGCATTCATGATCTCATTAAATTTCTCTGTAATAAATGTGCTTAGAGGGAGACCTCTAAGCTAATTGGGGTTAGCTTTGGGAAAGCCATGACCATGCGGATAAGAAATATAGGCAGTTCAGTTGTGTTGTGGATGTAGGGCCCATCAGATGGTGCTCAAAACAGTATTAAACCTTACTTACAATCAGCAAACTTTAGTAACATAATCAGCACAACTGAATAGTTTTACCCCAAGTACATTTTTATTCATTGGCCATAGAGGACCTGCTCCACTCCACCAACGAAGAAAAAAAATTTCTCAGAGAAGCTTCATGACAGCCTAGAATAGTAGACAAAGGGTCAGCCTTGGAATCAGGAAAGCCTGGTTTCAAGTTCTGCTGGTTATATGACCACAGGAGAATCACTTAACTTTCCAGTGCCCTCAGTCATTTCTAAAATACAGTAAATTAAATACATGTTGCTCATCTGCATCACTGAAGGGAATTGCTACTCTGGCAGTTGCTCACATCCGTGGTGTAACCAGAAAAAGAAAGGATAAACAGAATCTTATTCTGGGCATTCCTCTCATATTTGGAATGATTTCTTTATTATCCTTTGATCATGTTTCTCCCCTCACCCCGACTGCTGTAGATGTTCATTTTAACTGGACCTCATGTAGATACAATGATAAAAATGGAAATGTATGTAGCTCCAATCATCTTGATTTACTCCACTAATATACATAACACTCTTCTTTTGGGGAAGGTCACCTGATTCATCTTATTATTAAGGCAACAACCCATGTATGTACTTGGGAATTTGCCCCACTTGGGAAGGTGCTTGTCAGCCAGTTAGGTTTCCCCCATCCCCAGATTTCTGTCCCTCACCGTTATTTCTAGATCCCCAGTGGCACACAATCATAAATACCTATAAGATCGTAGAATATTAGAACTGAAAGGGACTTTAGCTTGCTCAGTCCTCTAAATCTGTACAGCAGAAAAGAGGAAGAGAGAAAGAAGTTTACCTGAAGTCACATATGAGCTCAGTGGCGGAGCTGGGGCTTAGAACCCTGATCTCCTGACTCCTATTCAGATGTTCTTTGTTAAGGTTCCCATCCATGAATGTTTCTTTACTATCTACCTTGCTATTAAGTTTCCCCATCTGTAAAATGGGGATAATAAAATTTCTACTACCTATCCCTCGAAGCTGTGGTGCGAGGTTCAAATAAGATAACATATATGAAACCTTTGAGAGAGGACAGTAAGGCACTACAAAAAGTGCAAATTATTACTATTGTTATTCTAGAGCTGCTAACTTAACAAGAAGTGGATGTGCTGTGCATTAAAATTATTAAAAGCCCAGTTTTCCCACCCTCTTGAAGAAAGCAAGGTAAGGGGCACCAAGGTGATGTGCTGTGAGCCAATAGGACACAATGACAATCTACTTTTAGGTTCCCTGTAGCCTTGTAGAGCTCAGCTATTTTAATTTGTATGTTATGGTATGTTTTGAATCATGCCAAAGAAATGAGTTTATTAATTAAGCTACTTTAAAATGAAGTTTTCATTAAATTTGCTTTCTAAGAGAAGCCAACAGCTTAATCTACAATTAAGTCTGTTCTTTAAGTTTGTTTATTTCCTGATTTTTGTGGACATAAATAGCCTTGATTATTGTTAGAGGGCCAAGATTCACGATTGTACCAGTCAGGCCTGTTTAATCTTTGTGGACACTATCAGGGCTCCGTAGACAGTAAGTTGATCATGTTCATTGTTGATTTAATTCATTTCAAGAAAACATGGAGCCATTTCAAGAAAACATGGACCAATCACCAGCCTTTATGAGAAAACTTCCGATTACACCAGGATACGGAGGTAAGTGATGGATTCCTTTAACAATTATGATTTTGTTATAAAGAAAGGACTTAAAATGTATAATTAGGAAGATATTTGATCATATTCATCTTTGGGCATGATTTTGAGTAGATGACCTCCAGGGTCCCTTTCCACTCTAGATACTGGGATATTTTTTCTGCCTTATAGTAACTGCCAGTTATAGAGTCAGCATGACAGTGTACAGTGCTGGGCTTGGAGTGAAAGAGATTTGGGTTCAAGTCTCACCTCTGCTTCTAGCACTTGCTAGCTGTGTGACTCAGTAATTTACTTAACCTCCTTATTGTGCCTCAGGCAAGCCCCTAGAATTTATCAAAGTACAGATGAGTGGCTGGAGGTAGGAGGAATACCCCTACTCTGGAACCACCGGGTTACTGGTGTTTCCTCTGTTCACCAGTGGCTAATAATTGCCTCCAAATGAGAGAAACAGAGCAAAAATTTGATAATACCTTCTTTCTAACAGATAGCAACAAAGATTTTTTTGGATACATGAAGTTGGTTTTTCTCAGAGTTGCTCCATTCCCAGCTGATGACTTTGCCCCAAATCTTTCTGCATCATAAAAAGTTGGCCTTAACTAAATTATCCAGCTTTCTTCATAACTTGCTCCAACATTCATAAAAAATGAATTTTGCTTTGTGGGAGGAAAAGCAGCTATAAATACCACCAGTAATACAGGATAGATTGTAGTTATCCAATTTCATGCCTTTTCTACTGGCAGATTTTTAGTTCTGTGCACACCTACATACCAATCAAGACAGAATTTGATGGTGATTAAAAATAATAGCTAATAGCTAGCATTTATATAGTGTTTACTACGTGCCCAGGGACCATGTGCTAATTGCTTTACAATTATTATCTCATTGGTATAGCATTAAAAATGCTACTTAAGCTAAATTAACTGGAAACTCTCCAAGGGCCGGGGAGCAGGGGGAGAGGGTGATAGGGTTGGTATGTCTTATTTGTCTTTGTGCCCAGAGTCTATCACAGGGTCTTCTTGCTGTATGTACGTAGGCGATGCTTAATAAATGTTTACTACTCCTCCAGCACCTCACATAGCAATTTGTGGTGTAGTTTTGTCTTGTCGGTTATGTCTGACTCTTTATAGCCACATTTGTGGTTTTCTTGGCAAAGATATTGAAGTAGTTTGCCATTTGCTTCTCTAGCTCAGATGAGGAAGCTGAGGCAAACAGAGTAAAATGACTTGCGCAGGGTCACTCAGCTATTAAATGTCTCAGGGCCACATTTGAACTCAGAAAGATGAGTCTTCCTGATTCCATGTCCGATACTGTATCCGCTGAGCCATCTAATGGTAGCTCATAATGATAGCTTCCATTTATCAACAACAATGTGCAAAATACTTTTCTCAAAACAGTCTGGAGAAGTAGATTGAGCAAATTTCCATTTTCTGCATAAGAAAATTGAGGATCAGAGAAGGGACGAGACTTGCCTCCAGCCATCTGTTTTATTAAATGGCAAGAGCCAAGATTCAGGATCTAAGTCTCCTTATTCTAAAGCCAATATTCTTTCTTTTTACACACTGCTCTGCCTCTCTGTCATTAGAGGAAATTGTTACCTGGAAAAGGAGGAAGGGAGGCAAATATAAGCATTGATAAAATAACCCAAAGTTCACCATTATTCCAAAGATATTGTGCATTGTATGTGTGTGAGGATTTCTGCGTGCGTGTCTGTCTTTTGTGTTGTGGGGGTGGGTCATCTGAGTCTAGTTCTATTTAGGTAAAAAGGTCAAAATAGTATCTTCAACTAAAGCATATTTTTCTTTAGCTTTAAATTACATTCTTAACGTGTCTTTCCACATACATCTACCCTTTTATAAAAATATTGTTTTACTGTGACAATATTATAGTGTTTAGAATTCATCAAGCCTCAATAAATAATTCTGTTTTACCCATGCTAATTTTAATGATTACATGTTATTTTGAGGGAAATGGCAAAAAATTGGTCAGAGGGTGTTTCTCACATATAACCCATTTACCTTTTTTTATGTATTTGGTCTTAGCTTTAAAAAGACTGCAATTTCCAAACAGGCCAAAAAGAAAGATCCAACATTGCGTTTTGGAAGTGTCAAAAGAAAATAAGCATTCTCTCTAAAAACATGAATAATTTCAGTGACTGCTCAGAATGATCATTTTGTCACATTAAATGTTCCCCCATTTGCTGTTAAGGTTGACATCAGGAGATGGACTCTAAAAGAATATCACTGTCATCATCTTTGTCAGAAGGGTACTTCCCCTCCTCCAAGGTCATTTTTTCCCCTGGCTCTTGGGGGAGGGTATATAGCTGCTGAAAACACATTGCTGGGTGCTAACATTTATACTGCAAAATCCAACAGTTCTTTTGACCATGTGAAAAATTTCAGATGTTGTTGGGAATGAAGTAGAGTTATTGGTGACCTTCTGTCCACTCCTTTCTAAGTTAAATGCTGAATTACATTTATTTGGTTTCTGCAGGTTATATCCCTCTCCGGCTCAACAGAATGGGTACTTCCTACAACAGGGACACCAGTTACTGCATCAAAAAATTCAGAGACACAACTCAGAAATACAAAAATCAGTTGGAGGCATTGAGATACCAAGTGGCCACTGCTGACAAACTAAAAGAAATCTCTTCCAAGGAAACGGTTTTAAGGATGATACATGATTACTACCTCCGCAATCACCCAACTTATATAGGTACTCAGTTTTTCAATGAACTTTGCTATCACTTAGTCCTAGAAACAGAATCGGCAGCAAGAAACCTCTAGAGCAGTGAGTAAATGGAGGTTCATGAGGAAATGAAGGACATCTGAGTAAACAGATGCTAGGTGGTGAAGTGGATAAAGCAACTGGTGCTGGAGTCTGGAAGACTGGAGTTAAATGAGATGTTTGTAAAAGTACTTGGCACATAGTAGGTGCTATAAAAATATTTAGTCCCTCCTTTTCTCTAAATGAAAACCTTCCTGAATAAGAGCAGAAAATATACTTGTCAATATGAAGTGTGAAAAGCTAGGTTTTTTAAACCAGGAGGACAATGCATTTCAACTGAGAGAGTCCCAATCTGGCAGTGGGACTCTAATGGGAAAGAGAAGGCGTTTGGATCAGGAGTTAGGAGAGCTGGGTTCTAGGGCAAGTTTTATCATTGACTTGCTATGTGACCTTGTACCAGTCATTTTATGTTAACTTCTCTGGGCCTAAGTTATAAGGACCCAGAACCAGAACACATCTGTAAAATAAAGGGGTAGGATTAGATGATCTCCGTAATCCCTACTAAATTCCAACAGGTGATGATGGTTCAGTGTTTATTCAACATCCATTTCAGATTCTTAGTTGCTACAGGTTATACCAAGTAAGTAAAACGCCTTAAGTTTGTAATGAAAATAACCTCATCTTCCTGAGTTCAAATCTGACCTCAGACGCTGGGAAAGTCACTTAAACCTCTTTGCCTCAGTTTCATCACCTGTAAAATGATCTGGAGAAGGAAATGACAAACCATTCCAGTATCTTTGCCAAGAAAACCCAAAATGGGGTCACAAAGAGTCTGGCATGACTGAGCAATTACTGTGTTACCTAGAGTTTCACCCCTGATTTTTTAAAGGACTTAGAAAATTGGAAACTTGCAAAATGAAATGGCAACACAATCTCCAGCAGTTAAGGGCTCAGACAGAAGTAAGTAGAGTAATGAGACCTGAGAGTGGATTCTTTTGAAGGGAGAGAAATAATGTTAAAAACTGCTCACATTTTTTATATCACTTTAAGGTTTGCAAAGGTTTTTAATGTATTATTAGCTCATTTGATGAAGTAAAAGTGTAGACTCCTGTAAGAGGTAAAATAGGAGATACAGCCAAGCACTGGGAGCTTTCGTTGTCTAGTTCTGCAGTTCCCAGGCTTTTCGTTAAATATGACATTTACTATTTTTGTTTTTAATATGATTTTAAGATTCTTAAATATTTAAAAAAATATACATTCTTATGTATTATTGAGGAATCACCCAATGTATTTTTAGCTTATAGCTATCAATGTTGACTGTATTAGAAATTTAAATATCTTAGTATTATGAAAATAGTTTTGACTTCAAAGACCTGCTGAAAGAGTCACAGGGACCCCCAGTGGTTAGGAGGGCACACTTTGAGAACCACTGGTCTCACAGAAAGAGAATTTGATTGGGAAAACCAAATTTGTGTCTCCAGATCAGACATTTACTAACTATGTGAATCTTGGATAAACCACTTCTCTGAGTCCCATTTGCAAAATGAAGACAACACTACCTCTATTTTCCCCTTCAAAGAGCTACTATAAATAAAGTGCTTTGTAAACCATAAAGTCAAAGGTGGGTATAGAGAGAGAGTGAGATAGATGCCCTAGAACATTGATGGAAAATATTTCCATTGGTTTATTACATTTTTTCCATTCTTCAAGGCCCAGTGCTAATACTATGTCCTAAATGAAGCCTGATATGATTCTTCCAGCTGAAAGCGTATGATTAAAATTCTGATTTTTTTAGCATTCATTTCCATTATTGTAGCCTTTCTGGGTGTTATTTTCATCATTCTGTCATTCTCCAAATCAGTTCATACAAGTCTTCATGTTTTTATGCTTTTTATAATTTTTATAGCAGAATAAAATTCCATTACATTCATACACCATAATTTGTTCAACCTTTCCCATCGACATACACTCACTTTGTCTCCAGTTTTTTGCTTCTATGAAGAAAACTCTATGAATACTTTGGTATATATGAGAATTTAGGGTAATTTATTTCTTTGGGATATATGCTTAATAATGTGATCAAAGGATACAAACCGTTTGGTAGATTTTTTTCATAATCCAAAATTGATTTCCAGAATAGTTGGACCTATTCGTAATTCCATTAATACTGGATGGATATGCTTGTTTGGCTATAGTCTCTCCACCATTAGCTTATTTCTGTCTTTTCCCATCTTTGGCAGTTTGGTTGTTGTAAGTTGCTAAATGTGCTAAATGCGCCTTTCTCCTGGAGCACTTGTTTACATGGTCCTTGATAATTTGCTTTTCTTTTATTAAAAAATTGTTCATATCCTTTGCCCAATTATCTGTTGGATTGGTGTGTTGTATTACAGTTTGGGATCTTTTCACATACACGTCCCCTCCTCCCTTATTTTCACATAAACTCTTGACTTTTGGTTTCCTCCAAATGAATTTCATTGGAATTTATCTTAATTCTTCTCTGTCAAATCTCTAGTTTGATTGGCATATCCAATATGTAAATTAAAGTAGGTAGTATAATCACTTTTATTATATTGATATGGCCCGACCATGGCAAAACCATGCCATGATTAGTATTAAGGGAACTGTAACTTCATTTTATATTGTAGCTATTTGTGGTAATGGTTTATTTCACTTTCTGAATTGTAAACTGCTTGAGGGCAGGAGCTCTATCTCATCTATCTCTCCCAAGATGTATTGAAATGCCTTGAACATGACAGATGCATAATAGCTTTTGGGGGGAACGATTAGTTTTCAGAAGATGAGAAGAAACCAGATTGAGTGTGACTGTTAGTTTACCTAACAAAAACTTAGGAAAGGCTTTGTACAAGCAACTTTTGCTTAGAGGCACTCAGTTTGAAAGCAACCAACTTGTCCAACAAGTAAAGTGAATTCTCATTCACATTTTTGTTCGTATTTCTGTAGTAAGAAGAGAGTGCGGTGTAGTGGCTTGTAGAGCAATAGTATGTAGATGAAGCTGCTTGCCATGAGCTCCCTTTGAATCACAGGTTCAGTAAAATATGTAGATATAGTGTGTAGTACATATATGTATATATATGTATACACACATAAAATATAAAATGTAGATGTGTATGTAAAAATATATACATATATAATACATATATATGCATATATAAAATATATGTGTATACATGTATATACATGCATATATAGTTGTATATATGTGTATATATATACATATATATATGGAGAGAGAGAGAGATGGATATCTATATGTAAAACTTTTTTTTTAAGACTGAGTCTTCCAATTTTACCCAGGCTGGACGTGAAGAGGCTACTTGAAAGCTACCTTCTATTATTTCCCATTGCAGGATGTTAGGAATGACTAGACCCAGAGAGAGAGGCCACTCTTACATAAATGGGTAGAATTAAATGTGCATTGATACCTGAAAACATGTCTCCTATCCTCTACTCTTTTATTTATCTTTTCCCATTGGAGTGACTGTCTCCTGGCACAGATGCCATTGTCCCTGTTGCTGTTAGGAGGACAGAAGAAGGAATGATTTTTCTCAGAAAATGTTTTCCCATGATAATGATGTTATTATACATTGTGATTTTATAGAGTTGAAATAATATTTTAACTATTCTATTTCAGGGGTGTTGTGGGTTAAATAAATTTTGGGAGTGGTGGGTAAGGAAGTAGGAGCCTGATTCATGGGACTTTTTATGTTACTGATAGGGGACTAGACATTCTGGGTTAGGAAAAGCCTAGGTACATATATACTTCGGGAAACTTACCTGTATGGGATCTGAGAGCTGTCTGTACTGGATAATTCTAGGAATGTGGATCTATAAGTAAAAAGGATAAGTGAGTTAGAGACTATATAAGCCCCCACCCCCCTCCACACACATGCATACCTCATCTGAAAGTGAAAGTTAGAGAGAGATGAAGTGATTTGTCCAAAATCACACAGGCAATAAGTGACAGAAGCAGGATTGGAGCCCAGGTATCAGCCTCCAAAGTCAAGGCTTTTTCCATCATGGCACTTGCTTCTATTTATTTGCATGCATCTTGCTTATAATGTTGTAAATGTTGCCTCCCAGATAAAATGTGAAGTCCTTGAGAACATGAACTGTTTTCTTCCTGTCAATAAGTCCTAGCACATTTCCTGGCACATAATAACTGCCTAATAAATACCAGTTGATTGATTGGTTGATTTTCATATGGCAGATTTCCTGCCCTTCTATATGACTCCTATTGAATATATGTAAAAATTTTTCTGAGTAACTTCTGAAGTATTTTTATTGTAATTGAAAAGCCCTTTTGGAGCACTTCTGGCTTAGGCTCTTCAAGACTATCAACTTGAACTTTTGGATCCTGAACAATTTAAGAGGGTTCTTGAGTGCTGGTTAACTAGAGTATTCCCTTGAATTCCTTTGCAGAAGCTGATCATAAAAAGAAACCTTTACAGGAACCCCCCATTCCTGGCTGGGCTGGTTATGTGCCAAGAGCCAGGGTGACAGAACTTGGCTATGCTGTACGTTATCATGTGATGGCAAAACAGAGCTATGAAGATTTCCTAAATATAACAGAAATGCACAAGAAAGGTCCACTCAAACGATATCAGAGGTAAGACTCACCTGAAGAAGTAGCAGTGGTTTGCAACAGAAGGAAGCATTTGAAATTCAAAGTAATTTGCTCATATTCTAGATGTGTCTATATCCTAATCTGCTACAGAGGTATATAGGCTTTTTACTCTTTGCAGTCAATACCCAGCATCTTAGAGGATAACTCCAGACAGTAGTAAGACATCCCCTTGTTCCTGGGCAGTATGACTGGGACTTCATTGTTCCTTGTAAAGAGATGAGGGGTTGATTGCAGAATCGACTGTCCTTGGAGGCAAAGGAGGGGGATATCTAGCAAGCTGAGGGAAGGACTCTAGCCCCAGCTCAGCTGGAGAAGAGACAGGGAGGGACTGGAATGGCTTCTAGTTGTGTCCACAGAAGATCTACAAAAAACCCCACAATTCAGAAGGAGTAAGATTTTTAATTGGCTGTAAGATAGGGAAGCACTCTGGGCATATTTTGAACCAATATTGTGATTTCTATTTCAACTATAGCTTGATGGAAGATAAGCCATTTAACACGATCCGTGTGCCTCCTGATTTTTGTCCAGGATTTAAACCAAAATATGAGTGTAAGTATCCTCTATTGCTTTACAAATCAAGTTGAACCTCCATTTTCCATTGACATTCTCATTAGCTGGCTTCTAGTCTAACATCAGAGCTGTGCACAATGTTCATCATTGAACTCCAAGCTAACAACTCTTCATTTTATAGATGAAGAGTCCACTAGAAGACCTTGTGGATGTGACAGTGGAGTGAAGCCATTTAACACTGTCCATATGCCTCCTGAATTTTCTCCAGGATTTAAAACAAAATATGAACGTAAGTATCATCTCTTGCTTTACAAACCAGGTTGAACCCTTGTTTTCCATTGACATTCTCATTAGCTGGCTTCTAGTCTAACATCAGAGCTGTACACAGTGTCCATCATTGAACTCCAAGCTAACAACTCTTCATTTTATAGATGAAGAGTCCACCAGAAGACCTTGTGGATGTGACAGTGGAGTGAAGCCATTTAACACTGTCCATATGCCTCCTGAATTTTCTCCAGGATTTAAAACAAAATATGAACGTAAGTATCATCTCTTGCTTTACAAACTAGGTGGAACCCTTGTTTCCATTGACATTCTCATTAGCTGACTTCTAGTCTAACATCAGAGCTGTACACAATGTTCATCATTGAACTCCAAGCTAACAACTCTTCATTTTATAGATGAAGAGTCCACTAGAAGACCTTGTGGATGTGATAGTGGAGTGAAGCCATTTAACACTGTCCATGTGCCTCCTGAATTTTCTCCAGGATTTAAAACAAAATGTGAATGTTAAGTATCCTCTCTTGCTTTACAAACCAGGTTGAACCTTTGTTTTCCATTGACATTCTCATTAGCTGGCTTCTAGTCTAACATCAGAGCTGTGCACAATGTTCATCATTGAATTCCAAGCTAACAACTCTTCATTTTATAGATGAAGAGTCCACTAGAAGACCTTGTGGATGTGACAGTGGAGTGAAGCCATTTAACACTGTCCATATGCCTCCTGAATTTTCTCCAGGATTTAAAACAAAATATGAACGTAAGTATCATCTCTTGCTTTACAAACCAGGTTGAACCCTTGTTTTCCATTGACATTCTCATTAGCTGGCTTCTAGTCTAACATCAGAGCTGTACACAGTGTCCATCATTGAACTCCAAGCTAACAACTCTTCATTTTATAGATGAAGAGTCCACTAGAAGACCTTGTGGATGTGACAGTGGAGTGAAGCCATTTAACACTGTCCATATGCCTCCTGAGTTTTCTCCAGGATTTAAAACAAAACATGAACGTAAGTATCCTCTCTTGCTTTACAAACCAGGTTGAACCTCTGTTTTCCATTGACATTCTCATTAGCTGGCTTCTAGTCTAACATCAGAGCTGTACACAATGTTCATCATTGAACTCCAAGCTAACAACTCTTCATTTTACAGATGAAGATTCCACTAGGAGACTTTGTGGAGGTGATAGTGGAGCTTCTTCACTCTCTGCCTGTCAAGAACATTATCGAGGATCCTACAGACCTAGGAAATACCTTGAACCACTACCCTGCACCAGCTGTGCGGGGGGATAGGACACATGGAACTCCTATGTTGCTCTTGGCTTAAGCAGCTTCAGCCGTTGAAACACACATGTGCTCAAAAGTCCTGTCTGCTTGAAATCTGGTTCCTGGACTTCACACCACTCTTAAGTATCCAGGATACAGTCACAATTGTCCACCAGCTATTCCACAAGAATCCATGCACCTGCTGACTGCACAATAAGTCATTGGCCATAAGCATTCCATGCGGACGCTATGATGAGCGACTACTATATAGATTAACTCTGATCTTTTATTGTGTTGGAAATAAAAATGTCATTTCTCTGTGTAATGAGTGACAGGCCTCTCCCTCAGGTTCCTTGCCTTTGTCATGGCCAGTTTGAGGCCATAGAAAACAAGGTACAGTGGAAGAAGCTTTATGCTATGAAACACAAGACCTACATCCTAGTCCTAGCGCTGTCACTGATTTACTATATATGTGATTTTGGATAAATCATTACTTCTATTTGGATCTTACTTGACATATTTGTAAAATAAACTTTACAAGTTTGAAGATATAGGCCTGGGTCAAATTATGTCCCTTGTAGTTCTAAAATCTATAAACCAATGGAAAGTATAGAATAGTATCCTAGAGCCTTGACTTTGTATATCATGTTCTGCCATAGAATTAGTTTCATGTCAAATTTGTTATTTTGTGATGATAACTTTCTTTTTTTAAAAAAATTGATTTATTTTTAATTTTCAACATTCACTTACATAAGATTTAGAGTTCCAAATTTTCTCCCCATCTCTCCCCTCCTCCACCCCAAGACAGTGTATAATTTGATATAGACTCTACATATACATTCATATTGAATCTATTTTCACATTAGTCATGTTGTAATTAGAACCAATGGGAGAAAGCACAAGAAAGACAAAATACAAAAAAAGGAAAAGAAAAGAGAGAGCAAATAATATGCTTCAATCAGCATTCAGACTCCATATTTCTTTTTCCAGATGTGGATAGCATTTTCCATCATGAGTCCTTTGGAATTGTCTTGGATCCTTGCATTTCTAAGGAGAGATAAGTCTATCAAAGTTATCACATGTTGTGACTGTTACTGTGTATAATGTTCTGGTTCTGTTCACTTTACTCAGCATCATTTCATGAAGATCTTTCCAGGTTTTTCTGAAGTCAGCCATTTCTTATAGCACAATAATATTCCTGTGCATCCATATACCACAACTTGTTCAGCCATTCCCAAATTGAGGGGCATCCCCTCAATTTCCAATTCTTGACCACTGCAAAAAGAGCCTCCATAAATATTTTTTGTACATGTGGGTCCTTTTCCCACTTGCATGGTCACTTTGGGGTACAGACCTAGATGTAGTATTGCTGGATCAAAGGGTATGCACAGTTCTATAGCTCTTTGAGCATAGTTCCAAATTGTTCTCCAGAATGGTTGGATCAGTTCACAATTCCACCAGCAATACATAAATATTCCAATTTTCCTACATCTTCTCCAGCATTTATAATTTTCCTGTTTTGTCATGCTAGTCAATCTGATAAGTGTGATGTGTTACCTCAGAGCTGTTTTGATTTTCATTTCTCTAATCGATGGTGATTTACAGCATTTTTTTCATATGACTACAAATAGATTTAATTTCTTCAACTGAAAACTGCCTCTTCCTATCCTTTGGTCATTTATCAGTTGGGGAATGACTTGTTTTCTTATAAATTTGACTCTGTTCTCTATATATTTTAGAAATGATGGCTTTATCAAAGACACTGGTTGTAAAAATTCTCTTTTTTCTGCTTCCCTCCTAATCTTGGTAGCATTGGCTTTGTTTGTGCAAAAATGTCAATTTAATTTAATCAGAATTATCCATTTTCCATTTCATAATGCTGTCTGTCTCTTGTTTGATCGGAAATTCTTCAGTTCTTCATAAATCTGACAGGTAAACTATTCCTCACTCTCCCAGTTTGCTTATAATGTCAGCTTTTATATCTACATCACATTCCCATTTTGAATTTATTTTGGTAATATGGTGTAAGATGTTGGTCTGTGCCTAGTTTCTGTAATGCTATGTTTCAATTTTCCCTGAAGTTTTTGTCAAATAGTTCTTATCCCAGAAACTGGAATCTTTGGGTTCATGAAACAGCGGATTACTATGGTAATTGACTACTGTGTCTTGTGTACCTAACGTATTCCACTGATCCATTGCTCTGTTTCTTAGGCAATACCAGGTAGTTTTGATGACTTGCTGCTTTATAATACAGTTTAAGATCTGGTACTCCCTATCATTTGTTTTCATTAATTCCTTTGATATTCTGGACCTTTTGTTTTTCCAGATGAATTTTGTTATTATTTTTTCTAGCTCTATATAATAACTTTTGGTAGTTTGATTGATATGGCACTAAATAAGTAAATTGACTTGGGTGGAATTGTAATTTTTATTATATTGACTCAATGTACTCATGAGCAATTAATATTTTTCCAGTTGTTTAGATCTGAATTTATTTGCGTTAAAAGTGTTTTGTTCATATAATTTCTGGAATTGTTACTGCAGGTAGACTCCCAAATATTTTATGTCTACAGTAACTTTAGATGGAATTTCTCTACTTCTTGCTGTTGGGCTTTGTTAGTAATATATAGAAATGCTGATGATTTATGTGGGCTTATTTTATATCCTGCCACTTTGCTAAAGTTGTTTATTATTTCAAGTAGTTTTTTGCTTGATTCTCGTTTTCTGTAAAGAGTGATAGTTTTGTTTCTTCTTTGCCTATTCTTGTTCCTTCAATTTATTTTTCTTCTCTTTTGGCTAAAGCTAACATATTGGATAGCAGTGGTGATAATGGACATCCTTGTTTCACCCCAATCTTATTGGAAATGCTTCTAGCTCATCCCCATTACGTATAATGCTTGCTGGTGTTTGTAAGTGGCTGCTATTTATCATTTTAAGGAAGAATCTATTTATTCCTACGTCCTCTAGTGTTTTTAATAGGAATGGATGTATTTTCTTAAAAGCTTTTTCTCCAGCTATTGAGATAATCATATGGTTTCTGTTAGTTTTGTTGCTGATATGGTCATTTGTACTGATAATTTCCCTAATGATGAACTAGCCCTGCATTCCTGGTATAGAGTCATAGTGCATTATTCTCATGATAAGTTGCAAAAATCTTTTTGCTAACTTTTTACTTAAAATTTTTGCATCTATATTCATTAGGGAAATTGGTCTATAATATTCTTTCTCTGTTTTGACTCTTCACAGTGTAGGGATCAGTACCATATCAGTACCATAAAAAGAGTTTGGGTAGGACCCCTTCTCTGACAATTTTCCCAAATAGTCTATGTAGTATTGGAATTAATTGTTCTTTAAATATTTGATAGAATTTGTTTGTAAATCCATCTGGCCCTAGAGATTTTTTCCTAGAGGGTTCATTGATGGCTTGTTCAATTTCTTTTTCTGAAATGGGGTTAAGTTTTCTCTTCTGCTAATCTGAGCAATTTATATTTTTGTAAATATTGATCCATTTCACTAAGATTTTCAAATCTATTATCACACAACTAGGCAAAATAGTTCCTAATTACTGTTTTAATTTCCTCTTCATTGGTAGTGAAAATCATCTTTTTCATTTTTGATACTAGCATTTTGGCTTTTTTTCTTTTTTTTTAATCAAATAAATGAAAGGTTTATCTATTTTATTGATTTTTTTCATAAAGCCAGTTCTTAGTTTTATTTATTAATTTTCTTAATTTCAATTTTATTCACCTCTCCTTTGGTTTTCAGTATTTCTAATTTGTTATTTAATTGGTGATTTTAAATTTGTTCTTTTTCTAGCTTTTTTAGTTGTATGCCCAATTCATTGATCTCCTCTTTCTTTATTTTATTCATGTAAACATTTAGAGATATAAAATTTCCCCTAAGGACCACTTTCACTGCATTCTATAAGTTTTGTTCTGTTGACTCATTATTGTCCTTCTCTTGGATAAAATTATTGATTGTTTCTATGATTTGTTATTTGACTTATTCTTTAGGATTAGATTGTTTGGTTTCCAATTAATTTTTAGTCTTATCTTTCCATAGTCCTTGATTATATATAATTTTTATTGCATTATGATCTGAAAAGGATGCCTTTCATATTTCTTCCTTTCCACATTAGATTATGAGGTTTTTATGTCCTAGAACATGGTCAGTTTTTGTGTATATGCCAGGCACTATGGAGAAAAGGGCACATTCTTTTTTATCCCCGTTCAGTTTTCTCCAGAGGTCTACTATCTAACTTTTCTAAAATTATATTTATCTCCTTAGTTTCTTTCTTGTTTATTTTGTGGTTAGATTTCTCCAGTTGAGAGACCTCCTGGTTGAGGTTCCCCACTAGTATAGTTTTGCTATCTATTTTTTCCTGTAACCCCTTTAACTTCTCCTCTAAGAATTTGGGTGCTATACCACTTCGTGCATATATATTTAGTAATGATATTACTTTATTTTCTATGATATCTTTTAGAAGGATATAGTTTCCTTCCTCATATATTTTCATTAGATCTATTTTTACTTTTGCTTTGTCTGAGATCAGGATTGCTACCCCTGCTTTTTTTACTTCAGCTAAAGCATATATATTCTATTCTTTTACCTTTAACACTGTGTCTCTGTTTCAGATGTATTTCTTGCAAACAACATATTGTAGGATTATGTTTTTTAATCCATTCTACTATTCCATATTCCATTTATGGAAAAGTTCATCCCATTCACATTCACAGTTATGATTACTGTCTGTGTCTTTCTCCCCATCCTATTCCCCACCCCTGTTTATGCTTTTCTTTCTCCCTTGTCATTTTCCTCACTAGAGTTTTGCTTTTGACCACTGCCTCCCTCAATCTGCCCTCCCTTCTATCTCCTACCTCCTTTTTCTTTTCCCTGTTCCCTCCTACCACCTATAGGGCAAGTTCAATTTCTATACTTAACTAAGTTCCCTCCTTGAGTCAAATCAAATGACAGTAAAGTTCAAACATGGTCATCTCCCTCCCTTCTTTTCCTCTACTGTAATAAATGTTTTTGTGCTTCTTCATATGATGTAATTTACCCTTTTCTGCCTCCTCCTTTCCTCTTCTCCCATTACAATCCCTTTTTGCCACTTAATTAGGTTTTTTTTATCATCACATTGAAGTCACCTTAAACCCATCCCCTCTATCTATGTGTATCCCTTCTAAATGTCAAAATAAAATTAGTTTTCAAGAGCTATAAGGATCATCTTCTCATGTAGGGATGTAAACAGTGTACCCTTATTGAATAACATGTTTTGTTTTGTTTTTCTTTCCTAGTTACCTTTTTGTGCCTCTCTTGAATCTTGTATTTGAAGATAAATTTTCTGTTGAGCTCTGATCTTTTCATCAGGAAGGTCTGGAAGTCCTTTATTCATTGCATGTCCTTCTCCTCTCCTGAAAGATTGTGCTCAATTTTTCTGGGTAACTGATCCTTGGTTGTAATTCAAGCTCCTTTGCCTCATGGCATATCATATTCCAAGCCCTCCAGTCTTCTAATGTAGAAGCTGCAAGGTTTTGCATAATCCTGACTGCGATTCTTTGATATTTGAATTGTTTCATTCTGGCCGCTTGTAATATTTTCTCCTTAAACTGATAGTTCTGGAATTTGACTACAATATTTCTTGGCATTTTCAGTTTGAGATCTCTTTTAGGAGGTGATCAGTGAATTTTTTTGATGATTGTTCTACCTCATGGTTCTAGGATCTCATGACAGTTTTCCCTGATATAATTTCTTAAAAGATGATTTCCAGGCTCTTTTTTTTATAATGGATTTCAGGTAATCCAGTAATTCTTAAGTTATCTCTCCTGGATCTATTTGTCTAGGTCAGTTGTTTTTCCAATGAAGTATTTTACATTTTCTTCTATGTTTTTCATTCTTTTGATTTTATTTGATTCTTTTTTTTTGTTTTGTTTTGGTTTTGAGGCTTTATTATCCCTTCTTTGTTTTTTTCCTTTTTTTAACATTAATTTTATTTATTTTCAGGGTTCTACAATCACTACCATATAACTTAGATTTTTTTTCCCCTACCTCCCTCCTCCCTCCCCAAGATGGCATAGAATTTTATATAGGTTCTACGCACACATTTCTATTAAATACATTTTCATTATAGTCATGCTGTATTGAAGAATTAAAATAAATTGGAGAAATAATATAAGAAACCAAAACATAATACAAAAGAAAATGATCTGCTATATTTTGCGATTGAATTCCATAATTCTTTCTCTAGATATGGAAGGCATTTTGCCTTAAAAGACCATTGGGAATTTTTTTAAGTCCTTGCATTGCAATGAAGTTCCAAGTCTACCAGAAAAAAGTCTTGCACATTGTGGTCTTTGCTGTGCACAAAGTTTTCCTGATTCTGCACCTTTTGCTCAGCATTAGATCATATAAGACTTTCTAGGCATTTCTGAAGTCTTCCTGTTCATCATTTCTTATAGCACAATATTATTCCATTATATTTATATACCATAATTTATTCAACCATTCCCCAATTGGTGGGCATTTCCTTGATTTCCAGTTTTTGGCCACCACAAAGAGTGTTGCTATAAATATTTTTGTACGTGTGGGACCCTTTCCTATTTTTATGATCTCTTGGGGATACAGAAGCAGTATTGCTGGGTGAAAGGGTATGCACATTTTTGTAGCCCTTTGGGCATAGTTCCAAATTGCTGTCCTGAATGGTTGGATCAGTTCATTGCTCCACTCACAATGAATTAGGGTTCCAATTCTCCCACATCCTCTCCAACATTTTTCATCTTCCTGTTCTGTATGTTTGCCAATCTGATAGGTGGGATGTGGTACCTTTTGATTTGTATCTCTCTAATCAATAGTGATTTAGAGCATTTTTTCATATGACCATAGGTATCTTTAATTTCTTCCTCTGAAAACTGCCTGTTCATATCCTTTGCCAGTTGAGGAACGACTTGTATTTTTGTACATTTGACTCAGTTCTCTATATATTTTAGAAATGAGACCTTTATCACAGCCACTAGCTGCAAAAATTTTTTCCCAGTTTTCTGCATCCCTCCAAATCTTGATTGCACTGGGTTTGGTTGTGCAAAAACTTTTCAGTTTAATGTAATCAAAATTATCCACCTTGCACTTCATAATGCTTTCTATCTCTTCTTTAGTCAAAAATTCTTTCCTTCTCCACAAATCTGATAAATACTATTCCTTGCTCCACCAATTTGTCCTTATACCTAGATCATGTACCCATTTGGACTTTATTCTTGCATACAGTATCAGGCATTGGTCTATGCCTAGTTTCTGCCATGCTGTTATCCAGTTTTTCCAGCAACTTTTGTCAGACAGTGAGTTTTTGTCCCCTTGGGTTTATCAAACAGTAGACAGTTATATTCATTTCCTACTGTGTCTTGAGTACCTAGCCTACACCACTTGTCTATCCTTCTGTTTCTTAACCAGTACCAAGTGGTTTTGATAATTGCTGCTTTATAATACAATTTGAGATCTTGTAGAGCAAAGCCACCTTCCTTAGTTTTTGTTTCCATTAGTCGCCTTGAAACTTTTGTTCTTGCAGATGAATTTTGATACTATTTTTTCCAGCTGTAGAAAATAATTATGATAGTTTGATTGGTATGGCACTAAATAAGTAAATGAATTTATGTAGAATTGTCATTTTTATTATCAGCCTACCCATGAGCAACTGATATTTTGCCACTTACTTAGATCTGACTTTATTTGTGCGAAAAGTGTCTTGTAATTGTGTTCATATAATCCCTGGGTTTGTTTTAGCAGGTAAACTTCCAAATATTTTATAGTGTCTACCCTAGCTCTAAATGAGATTTCTCTTTCTATCTCTTACTGTTGGGCTTTGTTCCTAATATATAGAAATGCAGAAGATTTTTGCAGGTTTATTTTGTAACCTGCAACTTTGCCATAGTTGTTTATTATTTCAAGTAGTTTTTTACTTGAATCTCTGGGATTCTCTAAGTATATCATCCTATCATCTGCAAAGAGTGATAACTTAGTTTCTTCTTTGCTTATTCTAATTCCTTCAATTCCTTTATCTTCTCTCATTGCTACGGCTAACATTTCTAGCACCATGTTGAATAATAGTGGTGATAATGGACATCCTTGTTTCATCCCTGATCTTATTGGAAATGCATCTAGCTTATCTCCATTGCATGTAATATTTGCTGAAGATTTTAGATACATTGACAATGTTGTCCTCTCCTGAATTTGTGTTTTGCTCTTTCCTGTCACCAAGATACTTCTTTATGATCATTGTTTTTCTTTATTGCTTTTTGCTCACGTAGTTTGCCTTTTCTCTGGATTTTAAAGTTCTCTGTTTCTGGGGCACAGGAGGCACTCTCCCAGGGTTTGTGTGCTAAGGACTAGGGGCCTAGTTACTGGTTTTGTGTGCTGGGACCTCAGGTGCTGGTGCCTGGAGGCTGGTAGTTTGCCTAGTGCTGGACTGGAACTGGTGGTGGCTGATGTGTGCCTGCTATCGGTGCTTGCTTGCTTGTTCCACCACTCTATGGCTCAGGATCTCTTTCTGGTTTGCTGAGGAGGGGCTTGCTGCTGGCTTGCTGGAATGTCTCCCATCCTGTGCTGGTCTCCTTCAGCCACACCAAGTGGGATCTTTTCCTTAATCCCCTTAGCCTCTTGAGCTAAAAGACTGCTGCATCTCATCTTTCTGCTGGCTCCACTATTTCAGGATTTTTTCCTGGGGCAATATTCTCTAAGTTTTTAAAGGTCAATAAGGGAGAGTGAGAGTGATTTACTGATTACTGTGCCCTCTTGGCTCCTGGAAGTTGAAATAGGTGATTTTCACACTTTCTCCCTGCGGATAGATACTTCCAGGAGCAGCTGCTGCTGTTGCCACTGTCACTCCCAAAGCCTACTTCTGGTTTGCTGAGGCCAGGGTTGTATTGGGATGCCCTGCCCTGGACTGTGCTTCTCTCTCATGTAGTTTTGACAGACCACTCCTGCTGACCTTCTAAGTTGTCTCTGGTGTTGGTGGGCTGAGAAGTATGAAAACCACCATTGCTGCCAGTGATTCAGTCTCACAAGGTCTGCTCTGGCCTTGCTGGGGCCAGGTGTGCAGTGGCATGGTCTGCACTAGTCTGCCCTCTTCTCTCTGACACATGCAACTAACACTTCCTGTTGACCATGCAGGTTGCCTTGGCATTGAAATATGCCTCACTCTGTATCTTCGTGGGTTCTGCCACTGTAGAATTTGTTCAGAGTCACTTTTTAAAGATATTTGAAGGGGTTTGGGGAAGAGCTCAGGCAAGTCCCTGCTTTCACTTTGCCAAATATAACTTTCAAATCACACCTGAGCCCCCACCCAGTGTTTCATCTTATTGCTTGGGGTAGCAGAGATACCTGTGTCCATGATGAAAATTATTTTGCTGAAACATGAAGCAATATTAAAAAAGGAAAGTAGGTCAAGGAGTCAAACATTCTTTGTACCCACCAATATATCAGTAAACATTGTGTCTGCTATGTACCAGGCACTGTGTTAAGCACTGGGGATACAAAAAAAGACTCTCCTTGTCTTCAAAGAGCTTACATTTTAATATACAAAGGGATAGAAATCTCCTACATCTCCAGGGACATAAGTATCAAATTTCCCTTCTATCCCTCTTAACTCTCTAGTAGAACAAGATGACACTACTGCTTTGCACTCACAGGTAAAGAAGTATATGCTGAAAAATAGCCAGCTGTTTTGGATGTGTGTGTTTATGTGTAAAGAGAAAGAGATATACATACATATCTATCTCTCTCTCTCTCTCTCTCTCTCTCTCTCTCTCTCTCTCTCTCTCTCTCTCTCTCTCTCTCTCTCTCTCTCTCTCTCTCTCTCTATCTTGGTCCAGATAGGATGCAAGGGTTTGTGACACCATGGCTGCCATGTTCATGGTCTCTCCTTAGCTATAGCCCTTCTCCATCTTCTGCTTCTATCTTTGCCATGGTACTCATTCACTCTCAAAACTTCAGTGCTCAAATTTATCTGTGAATCTATCAATTTGGTTATTCCCTCCAATGAGGCAAATCACAACCCACCCAAACTGTACCAACCTTATCTTCCTTGCGCCTCCCACTCTGAGATTTCCTGCAGTATAGAGAATATAGTCACCAACAACTGGATTGTAGAACACAGCCTCCACCACCCTGCAAGCAGCAAGAAACCTCTGACACAAGAAATAAGGGCAGTGTGGTATTATAGAGAGAGCTGGACTTAGAAGTCAGGAAGGCCTCTGGCTTCAGATCCTCTCCCAAACAATAATTCTTTCATTTTGGCCAATGCATTTATTTACCCTTTCTAGGTTTCACTTTTGTTCAGTTCTAAAATGATTATTTGTAATGGATGGCCTTTCAGGTCCCCCTCTCCTGGACTGATGAGTCTTGAAAGTCAAGAGTATAGCTTCTCTGCATGAGAAAGTTTCGGGACACTTGTTCTATGAGAACTGCTCCAGTGGATTTAGAGTGTTAGCTTAGAAAATCTACTGAAAATGCTGTGCAAAATCTCCCATTTCAAAGGGTCTGCAGCCATCACTAGATGATTAGGAGTTGCATTGGATGCATTAGATAGATCAGTTTTAAGGTATCCTGTTTTGAAGTGCTGAGTTTATAGACATTTCAAAAGAAAAATGACATTTGGATTTGATATTCAGGCTATATCTCAATACTACCTCAGTTAGCCATAGTTTCAGGCTCCACACACAAAACCAAACCAAACGACAGAAGGGACAGTCTCATAGAGCTTGAAAACACTGCTCTTCTGTTTGCTATTGAAATAAATTAAAGGAGGTGCATGATTGAACTTCCCCTGAAGGGATATGTCCTTCCTTGGATATGGCTGAGCACGTTTTTACAGCTTTTAAATTAGAAACATTTTGTGCTTCAGAATTTAAACCATGCACTCAGGGCTATCTTTAATGTTGTCTGATATAGCTTCAGATCTATCCTTTTTGTTCCCCCAAGAACCAGAGGTGACAAAGGTAATAAAATCTGAATGCAGGTATTTTAATCAATTCTTCAATATCATTTAATTTCTCCCCCAAATTCACAGTTATGATTATCAAGTTCACTGCAAATCTGCAACTTCTTTAAGCAGTTATGTATTTCAGTTCTTTTTCTTAATCTCCATCTTTTATGTTCCTTACTAGCCTATAATTTCTGGAATGTTGGCTGTCAGAGAGGAAACCAAAGTAGGTGATTTTCCTGCATTGCAAGCTATCATTATTAACACAAGCTGCATTAGTAATGGGCCGATTATTGCCACTAAAAACATTTCCATTATCTGATAAGACAAAATTACCTGTGCATCTATAATGCTGTGGGAACTGACAGGACTTGTTTACAGAATTCCCGGTTCTATCTCTTGGTGAATTTCATGGTATTGTTGCAAGAGTCCTGGGTCTAAACTCTAAGGCTTGGATTTGAGTCTCAGCTTTGCCTTTAACCTGCTGTTGTCTTTGGGTAATTATCTCCTCTTACAATGTCTTTTTAAAAAATATACATGTATACATATAAATTTATTTTCAATTTTCATCATTTACTTCCACAAAATTTTGAATTTCAAAATTTCTCTCCTTCTCTCCCCTAAACCCCCCAAGACAGCATGTATTCTGATTGTCCTTTCCTCCAATCTGCCCTCTCTTCTATCACCTCCCCCCACCCCATCCCCTTCCCTTCTATTTTCCTGTAGGATAAGATAGATTTCTATACCCCATTGCTTATATATCGTTTCCTAGTTGCATGTAAAAACAACCTCTAATATTCATTTTTAAAGCTTTGAGTTCCACATTCTCTCCTTTCCCCCCTCCCCACCCACCCTCATTGGGAAAGCAAACAGTTCGATAAAGGTTATACATGTGTGGTCATGCAAAATACCTCCATAACAATGATGTCATGAAAGACTAGCTATATATTTCCCTCTATCCTGTTCCATCCTCCATTTATTCAGTTCTCTTCTCTGACCTGTCACTCTACCAAAGTGTTTACTTCCAATTACTCCTTCCCCCAATCTGCTGTCCCTTCTATTATCCTCACCTCTTATCCCCTTCCCCCCTGCTTTCCTGTAGGGTAAGATAAACTTCCATACCCAGTTGAGTGTGTATGTTATTCCTTCCTGAAGCCAAATCTGATGAAAGGAAGGCTCACTTATTCCCTTTCATCTTCTCTTTCTTCCCCTCCATTGTAAAAACTTTTTCTTGCCTCTTTTATGTGAGATGATTTACTACATTCTACCTCTCCCTTTCTCTTTCTCCTAGTACTTTCCTCTTAACCATTAATTTTCCTTTTTAGATATTATCCCTTCATATTCAGCTTACCCAGTGCCCTTTGTCTCTGTCTCTCCATCTCTGTCTGTCTCTCTCTCTACATATATATATATATATACACACACATACACATATACATACACATATACATATACACACATACACATATACATACACATATACATATATATGTACACATACACATGCACACATATATATATCTATATCTATCTATCTATCTATCTATCTATCTATCTATCTATCTATCTATCTATCTATCTATCTATATTCCCTCCAACTGTCCTAATACTGAGAAAGGTCTCATGAGTTACGAATATCATCTTTCCATGTAGGAATGTAAACAGTTCAACTTAAGTCCCTTATGCTTTCTCTTTTCTATTCAGCTCTGTTCTTTTCAATAAGAATGCTTGGAAGTCCTCTATTTCATTGAAGTTCCATTTTTTCCCCTGAAGTATTAAACTAGTTTTGCTGGATAGGTGATTCTTGGTTTTAATCCTATCTCCTTTGACCTCTGGATTATCATATTCCAAGCCCTCCAATCTCTTAGTGTAAAAATTGCAAAGTCCTGTGTTATCCTGATTGTGTTTCCACGATACTTGAATTATTTCTTTCTGGCTTCTTGTAATATTTTCTCCTTGAGCTGGGAACTCTGGAATTTGGCTACAATATTCCTAGAAGTTTTCCTTTTGAAATCTCTTTCAGGAGGTGATAGGTAGATTCTTTCCATTTCTAGTTTAGCTTCTGGTTCTAGAATATCAGGCCATTTGGGTCTTCCCTCTCTCAAGGGTTTTGACCCTAAGCCTTTTCTCCCTTATCCTTAGGAGGGTCCCAGTCTTGTGTACAGCATATTATGAGATTTAGGCTAGAAAAGACCTTCAGGATATTCAACACAGTCTTCATGCTAGTGACAAGGCATGGAGGCCCTAAGATATTAATTGACTTGCCCAGGGTCTCCCAGATTGTATGAAGCAAAGTTAGCATTTGAACTCATCTACTGATTCCAAATCTAGTGTTCTTTTCTCTATAGTACAGTATAGCCATCTGCATTTTGGGAAACTTGGGATCCTTGTCAGGGGTTTGCTGGTTAATGTTTTTAACAACTGACTCTCCACTCCACCCTACTCCCAAAAGTACAAATGACACATATAAGTTTAATTTGTATTATTAACATTTTCACAACACTTTCTTAAGTCTAAACAATCATTAAAATAACAGATCAAGTCCTGACTTATAGTTTGCTTATTTCTGAGAAATAAATGCTCATACTGCAGATTTAACAATCTACTTCCATTAGCTAGGATGAGCTGGTTTCAACATACCCCTAGTCTCAGATTTCTGACTCTAACTAGTTAAGTCTGCATCTCTGTTATGTATCTTTTTGTTGGATAACTCAGGGTATCAATGTTGAGTGCCTGTATAGTCTGTGGGATGACTGAGGATCCCAATTCTTTCTGCTGGGTAATTCTGTGTGTGTCTCTATATATTGTATTACTCAAATTCCCAGTTCTTTGTGTATGCATGTCTTGGTTCATGGCACCAGCTGTGGGACTTTGTGTGTTACTTAGGGAGACCCAAAGCTCTGTTTCTGTGTGTTGGCTAATGCTGTCTGGGTCTCAGTCCTGTGCATCCGTCTCCGGACCAGGTAATTCAGGGTCCTAATTCTATATGTATCTATGAGTTGGGCAATTTAGGTAATAGTTAAAGGTATGCAAGTTAAAGATTCAGAAGGATAAGAAACCATACAATGAAAACAACAAAGATTTTGTATGTTATCTCCAGGTGATACATTTGGCAAGTTACTGTCTACATGAAAAGACTGACCATATATACACTAGTGAAAACTTGGAGGCACCACAACTACCGTTGTTCAAAATAAAACCAGCATTCTCCAAACCAGTTTAACAGGAATCATCTTCAGCAGCTAAAGAATGGAAACTAATGATTTCATGTTAGAAGGGGGAACAAAACTCTCTTAAAATAGTGCTAGAATGAAGATACAAAAGCCTCAAGTAATATTCCCTGTGGAGCACCCTGTGGCTTAGTGGATAGAATACCAGACCTGAAATGAAGAAGACCAATCTTGCTAAGTTCAAATCTGGCCTCAGACATTTACTGGTTGGGTGACCCTGGACAAGTCACTGTTTGCCTCAGTTTCCTCATCTATAAAATGAGCTGGAGAAGGAAGGGGCAAATCACTGCAGTATCTTTGTCAAGAAAACCCCAAATGGGTCATGAAGAGTTGAACAAAACTCAAGAACAACAACAAATGGTTTTTGTGTTAAAGTCAACCTAATTCACTAAAAAAGGTAGTATATAGTAATTAGACAGAAACATGGAGCATTTGTCGTTGCATTATGCTCTTAGTAAGGAGAGCTTTGGAAAATTTATTCTCTATTGTCCAAAATAAGATGCATTGGGCAATTCAAGTTTGTTTTATAAATTGAGTTTTTGAAATAACTTAGCCCCCACTTCGGATATGTCACAGAAATAGAACCATTGAAGTGTTTAAAATTCAATCAAAGGTTTGTGGCAAGCGACCTCATATTAAAATAGCAGGAAAATCATTTCAATATATGTTTTGAACATGATTTGTCCCAAATAGCATTCTAATAGATAACACTGATTATATGGTAGCCAACATAATTTATATATCCCCAACACTATGCTTTTGTCAGAGACATTGTTAAGGAATTTGACGCATATGCAAGAGAACAATATATGTCAACTGAAATATATACCAATTAGCTTTAAATGGGGAGTTGCAATGAATGATATGCGCACATACTATACTTAGAAGTAATAATATGCGGGCTTAAGTAGCTTGCGTTTCCAAACAAGAAGTCTTTTTATGTTGTCATTTTAAAATGCTCCTCTTTCTGAAGGTCAAGAATAAATAGCACCATTAGCATTAAAAGCGAGTAAAAGGGAAAGTCATTTGTTGTTCATTTAACATCCCATTTTTCTGAAATCGTTTTGTAAAGCTTTCAGTTGTTCACCCTTCCCCCCGCCCCAGAAGTTCCCAAGACAAAGTAAAGACTGTTCTAGGTTCTGTTTATTAGAAGTGGATTTTTATTTTCTATTGTTAATTTTAACATCTTGATTCAATGGGATAAGTTGTTGAAATTATATGGCTTGCTGAGGTGACCATGGGGAAGGATAATACTAATAAATACAGCTGTCCAAATCATTGTTAGCAGCTGGCGCTAATGAGACCAAGGTTAAAAGGTTCAGTTCCCATCTGGGCTGGTCTAACTTTACATCTACCAAACAACCATTTCAACAACAACCTGTCTGGCTGCCAGATGCTGCTTCTTCTGAATACTTTTGGTTATGAGGGGACCAGGTGAGACAAACACAAGGAACTTGAGGGCTCCTTGCCAACTCTGTACAGGAAAACAAAATCAAAAACAACCATAAATCTCCTCCTGTAAGAAATTATGTCTATGTAAATGATAGCGTGGGCTGGCTACATAGGGATCATAGAACTGAGCTAGATAGCACCTCAAAGCTTATTGAGCTCAACCCTTTCATTTTACAGTTGAGAAAACAGAGAGTCAGGGAGGTTAAACAACTTGTCCAAGGTCAGGCAGGTGGTGGTAAAAATAGAATTTGAACCTGGGTCTTCTGACTCTAGGCCATTGCAGTAGACATAGGACATTTAGGTGTAGATAAATTGATTATGCAATCAAGAAGCATTTATTAAGCACCTGCCAAATGCCTTGCAGGTCCTGTGGCTGGTGCTGGGGATGCAAAGACAAAAATTATTTTCTATCCTGTAGGAACTTGCCTTCTAGTGGAGGAGGGAACAAAACATCTACATAAATTATATAAAAATTTACAAAACAAATCAAAGATAATTTTTTTGAGGGAAGGGGAGGTCCGAATACACTAACAGTTTGGAAAATCAGGAAAGGACTGGTGGAGAAGGTGTCCCTTGAATGGAATTTTGAAGGAAACAAAAGAGACTAAGAGGTGGAGGTGAGGTGGCAGTGCATGCCAGGACAGTAACATCACCGAAAAATCTCAAAACATTCTCTGGATCACAGACCTCCTAGGGTACAGACAAAATGGGAAAGAGTCTCGGCCTCAGCCCTCCGCCACCCCCAGAAAAACAAAATCGGAGTATGAATTTCAACATAAAAGTGTTGTCCTATGTCAGAAAAGTAACCCATCCTGTGATAGGGCGTTGTGGATTACATGACTTCACAGTGCAGATGCAGTGGCCTCATCAGCAGGTTACTACCTCCCCCTGGAGGACTCTGGGGTTATATCTTTCCCAATCACACAAAAATTCTAAGCGGTGTAAACTCATGCAATTACCTTTGCTTCTCTAAGACTGCAGGTTCCTCACTTTGTGAAATAGAGATTGTACCTGCTTCTCTTTCATCCTTTAGAGCTACTGTAAGGAAATGAATCACTTTTGGTCAAAGCAATTTCATGATACTATTTACTAAGTAATGGAGAGACTGAAATCTGTATGAATACAGCAAATTCCCACTCAGATGAAATCATGAATCCTCGAATAATTAAAGAATGTTTTAGGTGAACGCTATCAAAATCAGGGTATGTATCAGGGCAAATGCATAAATCAGTTTGTTTTTAAAAAACTGAATAAAATTAATTCAAGAAATCCGAATGAGCCACAGTGGTCAAGAGTACATTTGGCTTGCATTTTGAGTATAAAGACTGGGGTGAAATGAAGACTTGGAACCAGAAGACCATCTATCTCCTCCATTTACCGACCAAGTTACCTCTCTGAACTTGTTTCTTCATTTATAAAAATAAAGGTAATAATACTTGTAGCTTCATGGGGGTAAGCTTTAAAATTATTTAAAACAGGAGTTATTGAGAAACAATTACATATAGTTTGTTCACACATATCCTCCTATTCCCATGTGACTAGATCAACTGAGCTCTCACATCACATAATTAACTTCGACCTTCTTCTCTATTCTTTTCCATTCAAGATAACTACCAAATGAGACCATTCATGCTTTACTTTGGAGCACTGAATACTCCTGCCCTCCCCAGCATTCCTCCCCTATGATAACCCCTCTGTTGAAGCAACGTATTTACTCAGTAGGTGCTCATTGGTGAAAGTTCAGTGCTGCCCTTCCTTAGTTCAATTGACAAGATAGGTATTGTTCATGAATTTGGGAAGAGGCCAGGTCAAAATTGCTGGGGTATCATTGAGTCAGCCTGGAAACAATGGCCTTAGCAGCCATGTCTTATGAAATCTCATTAGGATAAGTGGGGGTCTGGGCAAACATTGACCTCATTGGCCTCTGAAAAGGAATAACCCAGCATCTGTTCTGTTGTGTTTTGGGGCCAAAGTCTGATTTTGGTGTTAAAACTAATACAAGTATGAATACTAATAATGATGATATAATGATAACAATAGCCTAAGTTGGTAGAATATCTTAAAGTTTGTAAAGAATATCTCATTTAAATTTTTTTTCTTGTCTTCTTACATGCTCATACCCAAGATTTAAATATGTATAATTTAATTTCATGAAGCCACCCTCCACATCCCCACCACTCATCACGGCTCATCTTCCAGAGTAACATAGCTCTTTAATCATCTGTCCAGCAGTTCAGTTTGTGTCAGGAACAGACTCAGGCTGGCAGAAAATATTTTTTAAATCACCATGGACTGCAATAAGGTGCTTTGAGGATCTGGGTGAAGTCATAGCAGTGCAAAAACCTCTATTTATTTTGCAAATGAGCAAGTAGGCACTGAGTAATTTCCCCAATAAACTGTCTTTGCTCCTTCTCTAAATTATAGGTTATTATTGTTTCATTTAGTACTATGCAGTCCTTAATGGGCATCAACTCCTAAGATTTGGGAAAGGTTCTGGAATCTATTATGGTCACTGTCCACCTCCTTTTGTTGCACTTTCCTCCTCTTACAGCTTTGTTATTGTTTTCCCATCACTTTCCATATTGCATTATGAAAAGAAACTCCCTAATGGATGTTGCATATAGATGTTTCTGACAGCATCCACTGCCAGAAATATTCATTTAAAATTTAAGATGATTAATTCTGTATAGCTGGGTATGTTACTAACCTGTTTCACTAGTGTCCATCTCTTGTTAATTTTACTTGTTTTGTGTATGTTACTTTTGCATCCAATAAGGCCCTTTTCACATAAGGCAGCATGTTGCTACCTACATAAACTCAGTACACAAGAACAGTCTCAAAGGGATATAGCAAAGGAAAAAGAAACCTGAATGGTGTTAGTCATCACCAGTGCAATGTTTGGATCAATTCAATGGAGTCAGAATTTATTAAACATCTATGTGCACTAGTTATTGTGTTAGACACTAGAGATACAAAGACAAAAGTGAAACACTTTGTGCTCTCATGAAACATATTCTACAACATGCACATGGATAAAATAACAAGTATATACAAATAAAAAGGACTAATTCATTTCTCTCTTCAACAAACGTTTATTAGATACTTACTATGTATGGAGCATTACAGGGGAAAATTGAATTTAGATGAGATGATCGTTACCTTCAGGAAGCTTCCGATCAGGCTTGTAACCGGACCATGATGGGAGGTTAGACATCAATATCATATGAAAAGAGATTGTATTTTACAATTTTATCACAATAATTGTATTTTACAATTTTATCACAATAAAGACTACCAGGATCCATTTCTAGCAAGGAGAAAGTGTTTGCAGAACATCTTCTCGAACGGTGTCACTACTACAGAAATGATACCTGAAGAGGGAAAAATGAAATCATCAGTGGGTAGCATACCTCTGTCAGCTTTTGTTATGTGATTGGACTCATTTGTGTTTTGTGGATGTAGGAGGTGAGCACTAGAGGACAGTCAAAAGACCTCAGTTCAAAGCCCATCACTACGTGCCTTTGGGCAAGTCACAGCCTTCCAGGGCCCTCCTTTACTCCTCTGTAAAATGAGATGATTGGAAAAAAACCCATTCAATCAGATCCCATTCTTTCTGAAATCCATGTTAACTCACACTCAAGCCTTCCTATCCTTCCCACTTTGGGGGAGGGAGGGTCAGATCTGTGATTCCATTGATGGAAGCAACTCTTGGGATGGAACCTCCTCCCAGTGATTCAGACAACTGTCCCTACTGGAAGTTGCAGGTGCCTGTTCAATTTACATCTATCTGATCCGTTACTGAAGAAGGAAAAAACAAAATTCCTACTTCACGTTTTAGGTTCAGTCTCAAGTCAGTAGTTGTATACAGCAGAAAGTTAGGGATTGAGACTGGGCCTGTGATTTCACTGGAACTAGGATAAAGAGGCTCCCTCCACCAATACAGAGCTTGCCCCTTATTCTTTGTAATTTATGGTCTTAGGGAGTTGCCTAGAGCAGTGGTGTCAAATTCAATTTGTACATAATGATCCCTGAAGGCTGCAAATCAACTTAGTTTTAAAATGTAATATTATCTGTGCTTTATTGTATCTTAACCATTTTGTTGGGGGCAGCTAGATGGATAGAGTGCTGGACCTGGAGTAAGGGAGACTTATCTTCCTGAGTTCAAATCTGATCTCAGACACTTACTAGCTCTGCACCCTGCGCAAGTCACTTAACCTTATTTGCTTCAGTTTCTCAATTGTAAAAATAGCTGGAGAAGGAAATGGCAAACCGCTCCAATATCTATGCCAAGAAAATCCCAAAAGTGGGTCACGAAGAGTCAAACACTACTGAAAATGACTGAACTACAACGTATTATTTTGTTAAATATTTGCAGATTACATTTTAATCTGCTTTGGACCCCACTAGGGAGAGTTATGGACTGGCCGTGTGTTTAACTCCTCCGACCCAGAGTACTGAGATATTTCATGAATTGTGCAGGGCCACACAGTCTTTATGTGTCAGATGTAAGGTTTGAACTCAGGTTGTCTTAGCCCTGAGGCTGGCTATGTAGCTGTTACTGTTGTTGGGATTTAATCATTTTTTAGTCTGCCTCTTTGTGACCCCTTTGGGGTTTTCTTGGCAGAAATATTGGAGTGGTTTAAAATTCTCTTCTCCAGCTCATTTTACAGATGATGGTTAAGTGACTTACCAAGGGTCACACAGCTAGTAAGTGTCTGACCCTAGAGTTGAACTCAGAAAGATGGTTATTCCTGACTCCAGGCTGGGAACTCTATCCATTCTGCCACCAAACTGCCAGCTAATCTAAACATTAGGCTATACTATATTTCCTCTCATGCCAGCAGGGGGCTGCTCAAGTGAAGTGTTTCTTAAATGGTTCTCCAAGACTGGAATTCCTCATTTTATTCTCATATTAGGATCACCAATTTTTTCCTGAGATTTATTTCCCACTTCCCTGAATTTTTCAAAACCCAGAGGAGATCAGGAGTACTTCCAGGAAGTCACCTAGGAGGGAAATATAGGGTAAGATGTGGTAACAGGTTCTTTCAGTGGAACAATTTTAAAGCCCCAGACTAGATACAGTCTTGAGTTAGACCAAGGTGGGCTAAGATTGACCGGTTGGTGGTAATTAATCCCCTGGGGAACTCCACTGTAAATTGGTGAATTCCTGGGTTTAAAATCCTTTTTCATGTAATATAATTATTTTTTTTTATGGGCAACTTCATTTACAAGTAAGTTTACAGGTGTATTAGTTTACAATTTACATTGTGTTTAAAGGTAATTCTTCTGTTTCTTTACATATAACCTCTCATATGATAATCTCCCACTTCCATGCCTTTGCATTTGTGGTCCTTCATGCCTGGAAAGCACTCCCTCCTTACCTCTGATTCTTGGAATTCTTGGCTTCCTTCTCTACTCAGATCAAGAACCCCCTTTTGCATAAAGACTTGGTTGAGTCTCCCACCCTCTGCCCTGATTCAATTGCTTGTGTCCCCCTTCCCCAAACTCTCTGCATTCATTTTCTAAATATTCTTTAAATGGAACCAAAAAAATTTACAAGTACTGTTTGGTCGTTCTCCCATTCCCCCAGCCCTGTCACCCAGAAAGAAGAAAGAAATACAAAATCCTCATATCAAATATGCTTAGTCAAGCAAAAAAAATTCCCACTTTGGCTGTCTGTCTATTTTAAGTGACTTGTCCAGGGGTTACATAGCTAAGACTGTCTTAGGAAGATTCTGATGATCACCCAGCATGAAAAGATACCAGACACTGAAGTCCTTGCTCAAGCTGAACTGCTGAGTATTCAAACTCTGCTTCAGAGAGGGCAACTCCAATGGACTGACCATGTTGTTTGAATGCAAAATGTATGCTTGCCAAAAAGACTATTTTATGGAGAACTTGCATAGGGCAGGTGATCACATAGTGGTCAGAAGAAGCAATACAAGGACATTCTCAAGGTCCTTCTCAAGAACTTTGGATTTGACTGTGCAATATGGGAGACACTGGCATAGGACTGCTCAGCATGGTGTGCCCACATCAGAAAGGGTACTGTGCTCTGTGAGCAAAGTAGAATTGAGACAGCACGAAGTAAAAGTAGGATGTGCAAACTTGGAGTATCCACCCCAAATATTCACCCAGATTATCTGTGCTCAACCTATGGTAGAGCATTCTGAGCTCATATTGGTCTGATCAGCCACAGTAGGACACACTGAAATTTCACTTTATCATGGTGATGTCATTTTGGTCCCCTTAGAAGAGACAATAATCTATCTATCTATCTATCTGTCTGTCTGTCTTCCATCTATCCATCTTTCCATCTATCTGTCTATCTATGTGTGTGTTGTCTTTCCTGTAAAATGTAAGATCCTTGAAAGCAAGGGCTGTTTTACTCTTCCCTTTACGTTTCCAGCACTCAGTCCAGGACCTGGCACAAGGAAAGTACTTAATAAATACTTGGTGATTGATTGAACTCTGAAGGGAAATCATAGCCATAGTTGATAATAAGCTTGGGATGCAGAAGAGATGGACTCTCTTCTAGGACATATCCTGGATGTGGGAGAGTGGGCAAATCATTTAACTTCTTATTATCCCAGGCAGCTGTCATAAACTTAGTTATGCACGTGTGGCCAATGAACATTAGTAGAAAGCTTCCACCCTAGGAGTTCTTCACACTGATGATATCACAGGATCAGACAAATCTCTCCCCCAGACAAGAGAATCTATAATTCAGACTCTCCAAAGTCAGACTTTACTCTTTCCTCATTATTCATTATTAGTCAAGTTTTACTATAGACATCTCCTCCCTATTACTTGCACTGGGGTTGAATAAACCCATAGAAACTAGACTAACCCCTGATAAATAAAGCTACAGTTGAGTACCAAAAATTGGTCAACAAAGAAACTGCTCTGGGAAGATCCAGTGTCAGGACACCTGAAAAATTCTATTCTAATGAAAGTTCTGTCACAGAACTTCTCTAGGACTCAATTTATCCATCCAGAAAAGTGAAAGAATCAGATTGGATGAACTCTGAGGGTCCTTCTAGGTCTGAACCTATCCTTCAGGGAGAAGGATGAATTATTTTCCTTCTCAGGACTTTATGTTCTCTTTATTTTCTCCTCAAACTGTTATATCTTTCTAAAGTTAAGTCAAAGAGAACTGTTGTTTCCCAAAGGAAGAATCTGATCATTCAGAGCCAGGATCTTAACTCATATTATATTCTCTAATACTATGATCTTTCACATCACAAATAAATTTGAATAATGAATAATAATATTATTATGGCACCTGAAATTGGTGTCACTGACTTCCCGGTGGCGCTTCCTAGACATTTTCTGTAGCATCTATCAGACGGTGTCTCATTCTGGTCTAACCTCATTACTGCTCCTTTTTTAATCTACTGTTTGTTGCTTTTAACTGACAGCTTCTGTTGAGCCACATGGTCTTAGTGAATTGTCTGTCATTTGATTTCCAAAAAAAAGCAGTAACACAGACAAATACACATGGTCAGAGTTAACTTGAGTTGGGAGAGATGTAAGTTTGAATCCTGACTGTCATTTACTAAATAGCTGAGCAAATTAGTCAAACTCTGGATCTCAGTTCCCTTATCTGTAAAATGGGTCTGAAAATTATTGTATTACTTATCTCACAGGGTTGTTGTGATGAAAAAAATGTATAATTTAAACATTTAACAATAAACTTCATAAAATTTAAATTAATAAGTATAATTTAAGTATTAATCATTTTTATATTCAAAATGTACATACTCTGTTCCATCTTCACCACTTTGCACTGTGACCTTTGAAGCACCTAATTTGGGCCGGAAGAGGTTGATCACATTATTGTACCAGAGGAATTTCACCTGCTCCACTTTTCCCACATTGATGTCCACATCAATCTCCTTCTTATGACTTGCACCTGGTCTGAGGGAGCCCCTTAAAGTGGAGAAGCACAGAAAGGTCATGGCAATGAACTGTGCTATTAGTAAAACTGGACTTTCACCACTTCCCCAAACTCACTGGAAATGGATAATCCTGCTGGAGTTGTAAATTGGTTTCTGGGTCTGTATTGAATAATTTTATAAGATCAGAAACATATTCACCTAGAACTCAGCTTGGAAAATGATGGGATGCTATTTTCCCTACTGCCTAAGTCTCTCCCTAGTAGTTGATAGATGGTTGGAAGGGGTATTAACCCTTTAAAGAACCAACACCCAGTTATCACAGCCCAGAGAGAGACTTATCTCTGCCTTACATTTTAAAATATGTGGCACAAATCATTCTGGAATTTTTCATGACACCAAAACTGTGACCAGAAGTTTTTTCAAAGTAGGATGTTGACTTGATATAAAAGTGAAAACATGAAATTGAATAAAAATGTGGCTATTTTTCTACTTAAAATATATGAATGCTTAATTTTAAGAAAAATCCAATATTCCACAAAATAGATAAGTTAGAAGGTATTCATTCTAAACAGATCAACTCCAGGGCTCGCCTAGCATACAATAGGCAAGTCCCTTCTCTTTAGCAGGTTTTATTTTCTTAATCTGTAAAAGGAAGGGATTGAACTAGAGCACGGGTTCTTTAAATCTGTGTCACAAAACTCTTTAGTAGTCTGGGGAAGTTATTGGTGGTCCCCTTCTCAGAAAAAAAAAAATGTTAAAAACATTTTTTAAATATACAGAAGATTACCAAGGAAAATTATAAAAAATTTTAACATTTCAATGATGCCTGATTGAGAACCCCTATACTAGATGAAGCCATATTTCTTTTCTTACAGGTATAATTAGATCAGGTGAAATGGAACCATTGAAAATTCAGAGGGTGGAGGAGGGTGGATAACTGGAGAGCTGTCCAACTGGTGAAAGGGGAGGGGAATATAATATAATTGAGATTGAATCAAAAATTTTAACCTTCTAGAAGATTTCAAAGAATTGGATAGCAATTATCCAGGGAATAGGAAGTGTGGAAGCCCTCCCAAGGAGGAAATAGCCAACACCATACTGAGGTTGGCACCTGGGAAAGATATTTGTAGACTTCATATTGGCTGTCCTTTGTGGCTCTGTTCTTCTAGTTCTAACTGTCTACAATCATCAATTTTCTGCACTGTTTCTCTGTCTCTAAGACAAGATGGGTTTAGACCAAATGACATCTTCCCTCTCTGAAATTCCATGGTTCCACGTTTTAAAATTGTTTAAAAATTAATTTACACATAAGCTTTCAAGAACACCTCTACTGGGTAAAACAAAGTACTTAAAAATGGAAAAGAATGACTTAGTATGTAGAGAAGAATGACTATTTTACTTGAATATTAGACTTACTTGAAAATGTCATATTGTCTTGAATTGCCATTACTTCCATACATAGCAATCCTGATATACCCACTCAGTTTTTTCCCCCCGGAGAGTGTGACTGACACTCTGTATCTCCAACCTACCCAAAGAAAACATATTAAGGTCACCTGTTTATCATCTTGGAAAGAGTACTTTTATCATTTCTTATTTCTGGAGTTAGATAGGGCTTTGCCCACTAGTCAACAGACATTTATATATGTATGGATTTTCTACTGATTCATTATGAGAAGACTTATAAGAGTTGGATCATAATGATGAACTTATTCATTTCATTACCTTTCCATATCTCCAAGGGAAAGTCAAGAGAGTAATAAAGGGAGGTGGGATTGTGGCTTGGAAAAAAATAAATTTACTTTCAAGGATTATAAAAATGACATAGTAAAAACGAAGAAACTCACGAGTAAAGTTACCACTGTCCCCAGTATTCAAGAAAAATGTCTGCCCCAGTGCATTTGTTTTTCCCTTAAATTGGTCAGCGTAGTGACCCATCCTTGGACATCCTTCAGCTGGACAAGGGAAACATCCATCCTAGTAGGTGAAAGGAAATTAATTAATTGTCTGTGAAATGTAGTTTGTTGAGTCATTTATTTGACATATTTGGTGATTACCTGCTCTATGTGGGGTAAGATGTATATAGTACTTTTCCTAATAACAACCCTATGAGATAAGTAGTATATGTAATATCATCCACATTTACAGGTGGGGAAACTGGAACAAAGAGGGATTTACATGACTGGCCCAAGGTCACATAAAACAGAATTTAAATTCCCTTTTCTCTCTGGCATGCACTATAGACTAATGGCATATTTATATCACTATCCTCATCTGTAAAATGGGAAAAATAGTAGTACCTATCTCATGGGGCTTGAGGGAGAATCAAATGAGATATAATATACATAATGAGATAATATACATAGTATACATACACATCTTACAAAATCTAAATGTCCACTATTATTATTTTTCCCACGGTTATTCAGACCATTAAAGCTAGTCTGTTTTCTGTTCTTCCTGTTCCTCCACACCTTCCTTCTCTCCCCCCACTTTGAGCTACATCTCCAGTTGACCGCCATAGTGTTTCCAACTAGATGATAAACTCTATGAGAATAAGAATGTCTTATGCTTCCCTTACATCCTTCACAGTGCCTAGCACAGTGCTAGACCCAGTAGTCATTCTAGCAACACATCTATAAGCCCTTATAAAGTGCTAACTGTATTTCAGTACTGTGCTAGCTGCTTGGGATATAAATGCCATAAATACCTGTTGACTCATTAGATAGATGACTTATATTGACTTTGACACACACACACACATACACTCATACACTCACACACTCAAAGTAGCTGAGTAGAATCAGTCATGGTTTGGGAGAGTAAGGTATAATCAAAATGATGGAGACTTGAAGCTGTATAATATGGGAACAGTTGAATAAACCAGTACATTTATCTTGAAGAAAAAAAAAAACCTTAGGGTAGTTGCATGGTTCCTGCCCTAAAGTACATGAAAAGCCAAGGAGTGGAGGAGAGAGTTGACAGATTCTGTTTAATTTCAAAGAGCAACACTGGAAAAAGTGAGCAGAATTTACAGGGAGGCATTGGAGAGTGAACAAGCAAGTATTTGTAAGCACTGATCAAAGCTGTCTAGAAATAGATTGTACTGCCACTGGAGAAGTTTTCTGTTACTGATGGATAGGCTGTCTGAGCACTTTTCAGGGGCATTGCTGAAGGGATTTCTGCATTGCATGAAAAGCTTAACTAGAGAGTCTCTAAAGTTAGTTCCAACCACAAGATTCTGTGATTTGGTGAAAGTCAAAGACATCTGGGAAATGGAAAAATGTATATTTTTTCATATAGTTCTCTTTTCAGTCTTTTAGAAATAAATGTTAAAAATCACTTTTAGAGTTGACTCCCATCATGTTGTCAGAGATGATGTTGATAGAGTAGGTGCCTCTGTGACCTTTGACTGGCTCCTTTTTTCTCCATCTGTCACAAAACCAGGAATTCTGATGCCCAGGGCAAAGTTAGTAGGAGTAGAGGGTGGTGGTAATATAAAGGGACAACCTATTCTCTAGATAGTTTGATCTCAGCTGAGAGAACAGCAAATAAGTCCCATTTCTCAACCCCTGGGGAAGGGTAGAGGGAAGACAGAAGGTGAAAAGGCACATTGATGGGGGAAGGCAGGCCCTGTATGACCCTCAGGTATAGCAGACTCAAGATTATGAAGAATGGGAATGGTGGCCAAGGGACCACTACGAGGTGAAAGTAGACTCTATCAATGTCAGCACTCTAGGGCCAGGTTTCATTTGTTTAGCTGTAGTTATGAGTCAGCAGTGGCAGCTGGGTAGCTCAGGAGATAGAGAGCTAAGCCTGGGCTCAGGAAGACTTGAATTCAAATCTAGCCTCAGGCATTTATTCAGTGTGGTCCTGGGCAAGTCGTTTAACCTCTGTTTACCTTATCCGCTATGGAAGGAAATGGCAAAACACTCTAGTATCTTTGCCTAAGAAAATCCCATGGATAGTACTGGTCCATGAGATCATGATGAGTCGGACACTACTGAACAACAAGACGTTAGAAGTCTACCGCCTCCAACCTCATGTTCATAACCAATTTCCTTTGTTACCACACTGGGACTGGGGAAGTTTGCTCCTTTATTACAGGATGTTTTTTGAGTTCTTGTCTTTATGATCATATGCTTTTGAAATTTTTCCATACCATTATTTTGCTTCCATCAGTCAAAATGATGGGGTCAGTGACTGGATTATAATTTATAAATCTTTTGTTTTATTTTATTTTTTGTTGTTGAGACTTGTGTTGAACTGTGATTTAATTAAAGAGAGAATGCTCTCCACCAATGACGAAGCCTGTAAGTCATTCTGTATTTCATAGTCTTAGAATTAAATGACAAGACCATGGTCTTTAGCTCATATATATGTCAGAAACAGCCCTTGAACCTAGGCTTCCAAAACTGGATCTATATCCAAACTTTTATAGGGAACCTTTTCCAACTCCTCTTAATTCCGTTGTCTTCTTTCTCTTCTTTCCTATTTATCCTTGTTTTGGATATGTTGTATATATTTTCTCCTCCATTAGATTGTCAACTCCTTGTGGGCAGGGACTGTCTTTTGTTACTTAGCACTTAGCATAGTGCCTAGCAAGTAGTTTATTATATTGTTAAATAAATATAATAAATATTCATTAATTGTTTAATCTAAATCCAACTCATAATTGTTTCTGTTCTTTGGTAGAACAAAATGATGACCTGTGAAGGTGGTATGTCTTAGTGTGTCCCAAAATGTGAGGATAGATCACTTACTGAGTTGAAAACTTCATAGGAAGTACAGGGATAACCAAGAAAGCCATCAGGTTGGAGGATGCTTTCAGCGTAATATTTATAGCTTCGCAAGTGATTGCAAGCTGCAAAATCACGTGTCCCTGGGGAGACAAACTTCAATTAAACTCAGCAAGAATGCACTTTCATTTTCCCATTAAAGAATTTGCCCAAGGTAGTTACAGGTCGATATTTTGTTTGTTTGTTTTCGCACTTTGAATTATTTACACCATTCCTAGGTCAGTGTCAGCATTTTTATATATGTTACAATAATTGTAAATTATAAGATTTTTTTCTAATTCCTTTACATTCAAGTGTATTTGCAGAATTCTTCACCATTACTTAAGGGACCTGTAACTACTTCTAGCCTCCCATAACTTGAATTCAAGCTGTGCCTACTCAAAGCTAAAATCACCACTTGAAAAGTAAAAACAGCCATCAAATGGGTTGTTTTGTCTACATGACAGCAAACAACTGGTTGGATTGATTTTTTCCACCACTAAGTGGACTGATTTGACCAATATTTTGATATTCTGTATATACCACTGCAGTTTAGGAAATTCGTTCATTCAACAAATATTATCAAGCATCTATTATGGAGAGAGCTTTGGAAGAGATAAGCAGACGTGGGAAGTGAACAGCTAATTAAAAAGATGATATCTAAGAATGGAACTTAAATGTCTCAACCATGGCTAAAAATAGAGGCATGGCAGGTTCACGGCCAGAGATGGAGAATACCTAGAAGGGTCTGAGAATATAATTCCTTAGAATCATGCAGATATAATAAAAAAGGGTTTAATCTGAAAAGGAAGGAGGAAGAAGGAGAGGAGGAAAATGAGGAAGAGGAGAGAAAACTGCCTCTCTCTTTCACTGTGTGTGTGTATGTGTGTTGTGTGTTACTAAATTAGTTATCATAGAGGGTAAAGACAATATAGGAAGAAAAATAACATTAAACATGCTGAGCAGTTCAGTCATTCATAAATTTTCAAGCATCCAAGGAAGGAGTCAGGATGAAACTTATAGCCTCAAATATCTATACATAAATAAAGCACAGGTAACTAATAGGTTGAACTAGATATCCTAACATAAGAAAGCAACTTTGATGTCATAATTATTACTGAAATTGTGTAGAATAGGACATCACTGGAATCTAGCTCAGGACAGACATGCCTTATTAAATTATATAGGTAAAAACTCAGTGATATGGATAAACATGGGGTGGGGCAGAGTTTTATTGTAAGGAAATTGAGAAACTGGACAGAGGAGAGTTGGTGGAATCTTCAGGGTCCTTGGGTTATAGGTTACACCTGCTAGCCCTATTGTGGCATGAATCTGGACTGCTTGTTTAAAATACTTGTAGGTTCCAGGTCCATAGGAAGGTAGTTGTCCATTAGCCTAGAAACTTCCAGAGCTTTTCCTCTTTTTGTACCTCAGGACATAAAACAAAGCCATTTATGAACAGAATCTCCATAATTACCGCCGTAGGTTTTTTTGTTTGTTTGTTTTTCTGTCACTTTCCCTAATCAAATTCCCGTTATTAAAATTATTTTATAATTTCACTTGTCTCTTAGAATGCTAGAGCTAGAAGAGACCTTAGAAATTGTGAAAAAGACAGACATCTTAGAGTTTAAATAGTTAGATCCCCTCATTTTACAAAAAGGGAGATTGAGGTGAAAGGAGATCCAAATAAACAAAATAATTTGTCAAAGGACAACCTAGTAGAAAGCAACACGGTCAGGTTATAAGAATTTGCATCACACGTGTGAAACAAGAGGCATATTTGGATGGCAGTTGATCTGAAAAAGATATAGGACTTCTAGTGAGATTTGAGTTCAAAATGAATTAATAGTGAGTCCATAGACGTCAATATCATCCAAAGAAGGTGGGGAGCTCTTAAGCTGCATTGTCAGGCCTAGTGTTAAAAGCATGCAGGGGATACATCCAAGTTACATTTATTGTGCTCTACTGGCCAGATCACATGTCTGGCCACAATATTTTAAGAAGACCCCTGGCTAGATTTTTGAATACCTGAGGAAAGTTATAATTTCTTCAACCTTTTCTCCCTAAGTCTTCTTCTCTCTGAACATCTTCAGTTTGTCCCTTCAGTTCTCATATGGTATGTTCTTAAAGTCCTTCACCATTCTGTTGGCCTCCTTTTGACTCACTCTAACTTGCCAAAGCTCATCTTAAAAGATGAAAGAGGAGTTAAGCTAGATCCGTTTGACCCTAGAGGGCAGAGTTAAAAGCAATGGGTAGAAGTTACAGAGGCACGTTTAGGTTTGCTGTCAGAAGCTCTTTCTAACAACTGCTATTCTGCAGTGGAGTGGGCTGCTCTAAGAGGCGGTGGGTTTCCCTGACTGGAGATCTATAAGAAAAGGCTGGATGATCACTGGTCTACAGGGTTGCAGAAGGAATTCTTAATCAGGTTCAGGGTTGACTTTATGGATCATGAGCTCCCTTCCAACCTTGAGATCCCACTAACCTGAGAATCAAGGTCTTCCAACTCTACCTTTAGGGAATCTTTCTGACTCGTTCCTTGAAAGAAGCTGCCAAATAATTATTTATCCTGGATGCAGGCCACACCTGGGAAACATCCGAGATACTACAATGGGATTTATTTTTCATCATCTAAGAAAGGATACTTAAAACACCATTCATTTTCACAGAAAAACCAAGCCCTCTGCAGCTCCAGCTGCACAGTAACTTCTCTAGTAAGATGATCTGACTACCACTGTCATGGCTTACAGCACAACAGAACCCACTTTATGCTTAATTGCTTCTTTAATCCAAAATTGCTGCCCAAGCATCGAACAAGAGAGAGAAAGTGGATTAGATTATTCCCTGGTGCCCAGAACTATTGATTCTGAGCCTCACACAATAGACCCAGACTTCAGTTTTAATGTTCTTGCCCACTTGAAATTACTTCTGTAATTAAGGCCATGTTAATTTCTATTATATATGCCCCTGTTCATCATCTCTCCAGAGTTAGAGACCATGGTTGTCATTCGACTTTCCTTTCAGAAAGGGCTAAGTAGTCATTTATTTTCTAATTCACATAATCACCTGGTATTAATCACCTGGTATAATGTTAAACAGCCTCATTTGGTGAAGAAAAGGGCAAGGTACTGTATATATCAGTCAGAAATACTTTTTATGTTTTTGGCCCAATCCTGAGATTTTAACAATAGGAGGCATTCCCAGAGAAGAAACTTCATCTTAGCATGTAATGTACCAACAGTTGCCCAGAGCCCTGAGAGGACTAAGTAACTTACCTAGAGTTATAAACACGGTGAATATGTTAGTGGCAAGACTTGAATTCATGCTTTCCTGACTCCAAAGATAACCCTTTATCTACTCCACTACATTTTCTCACAGAGTGAGATATTACAATGTGACCCGGGCCAAATGAGATGTTGATAAAGAGGGGCAAAAATATAACAAACCATTCCCAAGTTCACTCGCTCCCTCCTAGTTTTCTTCTTGAGGGATTCTGTTATTCAGTAGGCTACAGCTCATCTAGGGGAAAACATTAGCTTTTCTTCTGTTCTGGTAATATGTAAACACCTTGAGGGTAAAGCCTGTTTTGTTTTTATTTTTTGTGTTTTTTGGTCTTTGCATCCCCATCAACTAGCACTGTGCTTTGCTCATAGTAGATACTTGTTTAATGCTTATGGAACTGAACTGAATTACCGGTGTGTCAGAAATTGCACAATGACCCAAGTAGGGATGCCATAGAGAGGGGAAAGATAGGAGAACGGGGAAAGGAGAGAGGGATGGAGGGAAGGGGAGAGAGAGAGAGAGAGAGAGAGAGAGAGAGAGAGAGAGAGAGAGAGAGAGAGAGAGAGAGAGAGAGAGAGAGAGAGAGAGAGAGAGAGAGGAAAAATGAAAATACTCAGCCTTCCCAAACAATAGTTCTCCTCATTATAAGACCACCCAAGACACACAGACTCACTCGTGCCTATTTATTCACCCAGAGGTAAGATTGGTCCTGCTTTAGAGTGTATATTTTCAGTCAAATGTAAATGAATGGTAGGGGAAAAAATGATTCAGTTGAATTCAAATCTAAGCCCTGCCGCTTCTTAACTGGGTGACCGTTGGTAAGTGACTTCATCTCTCTAGGATTCACTTTCCTATCTGTAAATGAGAAAGTTACACTAGACAAAGGTTAAACTAAGGTCCCTTTAATAGCTCCTTATTATGATCCAGTAGAATCTATCTATGGCACACTCTCAGGATGAGACATAACATTTATCTGTGCCAGGAGAGAATTCTAGCTGCCATTAAGGGCAGCCCCATAAATTTTTGACCTCTTCCAAAATGAGGAAGTCATCATCTTCTTCATTTGCTTAATATACATACCTTCCCATATTCCATTTATATCAATAATGGTTGAAAGAATATTTTTCTGACATCCAGGCATTTGTTTTCCACCATTTGGAAAGAAATCCAGATGTCCCACAATTTGGCTCATTCCCAAACCTAAAACATTCAAAATGGGTCAATAGATGTTACTGTCAGGTTCTGACTCCCAGGCCCCTTCCCAAGAGTTTAGCTATAGCTGGTCCCAATTATAGGACTCAAGTTGAGGCACTCACCGAGGTTTGGGATCATAGGAGCTGAATCTGTGTGAATCACATCGACAAATATGGCATCGCTAGCATCCAATCGGACTTCTTCTGGAGTATTCTGGAAACAAGGCTCAGCTGGATCCAAGCCTAGAGGGAAAAAGTAATAAATAGTTGTTCTCTACTTGAAGAAAATCAGAGATTAACCATCCATCCACATTCACAAAACAGGCAGGTCACTATGTAATGTTTAACACCATGAAAGTACTCCACTTTTAGAAAGGGTACTTTTAAATAGCAAAAGTTCTCCTAGGACATTTAAGTGTTTGTTCATAGATGACAGATTTAAAGCTGAAACTGGATTTAGAAGTCATCTGCTCCCAAGCTTCCATTTCATAGATGAGAAAGAAATCTAAGGTTGAGAGGCTATTTGCCCAGAATCATGCAGATAGTAAGCAGTAAAGTGAAGATTCAAACTGAGGACATCCTTTGGCCAAATCCAGGGCTCTTCACACAGTTACAAGTAAGAGCAGTAAGGGATGTTAAATTTTATCTAGTTCAATTCTCCTCATTTTGTTACTAAGGAAAATTAAACCCGGAAAACAGAAGTAACTTGCCCAAGGTACCCTAGGGAGTTCTTGGCAAAGCCAGAATTAGAACCTGGGACTCCTCAGTTTCCACTTCACCACTTGGTTTCTCTACTTGAGTTCTCTGTAAGAAGAACTGGTTTAGGGAAACTTAAATTGTTAAGTGGTGCCACCAACTTAGTAGCAATTGGACATAAAGAGAGAACGTTTCTGAAATATCTGTGAACAGCTTCTCACTCTGCGCTCCCCCTTTTTTTTCAGTCCCAGCCAGATCAATAGAAACAGGAAGTATGATAAATGTTTAATTGACTTAAGTCTATCATCAATCAATGACCCTTCCCCTAAAATCTGGCTACAACAACTAGAATATTTTTCCTGCCTTTTATTTTTTTTTATTTTTTTCAGAGGCAGAGATGTTTAGTTGAAAAAATGAAATCCACAGTAAGAATATGAATATATTTAAAACTTGACAAAGAAGCAGATATGGTCAGTTGCTTGTGTGAAGATTTTTCTTGTGGGCCCCTAATATTGCTGAATCAGATCTATGTCCTGTATATTATGTTATTTATTGTATTCAATTCACAAATATGAACTCTTTAAGACTTCACAAAATATTTCTTGTGCTTTTTGGATGGTCAGGAAATATGTATATATATATATATAATATATGTATTACATATAGTTACTGTTGTTAAAAGTAATGTTAGAGGAGAAGATAAGGTTTTTCTAGTATCTCTTTCTTTTATTTTTCTGTAGCAGCTATATATAGCTATGCATGCAATATTTTGTACCTGTAGTCTCACCTCTTCAAGGAATGGAGAAAGGTACTTCTTTCATCTCTTGGAGGCTATGATTTTATGACACTTTCCTTCACTGTAGTGTTCTTTTCTTTAGATTTTTGAAGTCACCTCTATTTCCCTAGTTCTGTTTCACTGTATATCAGTTCATATAAAGATACAGGGCTTCCCATGTTCCTCTGAGTTTCTCCCCCCCCCGACTTAATAGTGTTTTATTCTTTCAAATTATATGTAAAGAGAGTTCTCAACCTTCACTTTTATAAGATTTTGAGTCACCATTTTTTTTTCTTCTTCCTCTCACCCCCCTCCCCAAGAGGGTTGGCAATCTGATGTAGACTATACATGTACAATCATTTTAAATATATTTCCATATTAGTCATGTTGTGAAAGAAAAATCAAAACAAAAGGGAAAAATCACAAGAAAGAAAAAAAAGAGAAAAGAGTATACTTCAATCAGTAGTCAGACTCCAAAGTTCTTTCTCTGGATGTGGATAGTATTTTCCGTTATGAGTCTTTTGAAATTATCTTAGATCGTTGGATTGCTATATCAGTGTGGGTCACCATACAATACTGCTGTTACTGTGTAATGTTTTCCTGGTTCTGCTCACTCCATGCAGCATCAGTTGATGTAAGTTTTTCCAGGTTTTTCTGAAATCTGCCTGCTCATCATTTCTTGTAGCAAAATAGTATTCCATTACATTCATTTACCCCAACTTGTTCAGCCATTCCCCAATTGATGGGCATCCCTTCCATTTCCATTTCTTTTCCATCACAAAAGGAGCCGCTATAAATATTTTTGTACATGTGGGTCCTTTTCTCGTTTTTATGGTCTCTTTGGGATACAGACCTAGAAGTGACATTGCTAGGTCAAAGGGTATGCACAGTTTTATAGCCCTTTGGGTATAATTCCAAATTGCTCTCCAGAATGGTTGGATTAGTTCACAACTCCACCAATACTTTAGTGTTCCAATTTTCCCACATCTTCTCCAACATTTATCATTTTCCTGTTTTGTTCATATTAGCCAATGTGATAGATATGAGGTGGTACCTCAGGGTTGTTTTAATTTGCAATTTTCTAATCAGTAGTGATTTAGAGCATTTTTTTCATATACCTACAGATAGATTTAATTTCTTCATCTGAAAACTGCCTCTTCATATCCTTTGACCACTTATCTATTGGGAAATGACTTGTATTTTATAATTGACTCAGTTCTCTCTATAGTTTGGAAATGAGGTCTTTATCAGGGAAACTGACTGGAAAATTTGTTTCTTAGCTTTCTTATTTCCTTCTAATCTTTATTTGTCTTTTATTTTATTTTTTGTGAGAAAGAAGTAAATGATAAATCAACATATGTGTCAGGTGTTTGGTCTTTTTAACATATAGCTTCCAGAATAGCTTATAGGCTCAATGTAGATTCAGTCCAGCCTTTCACCTCTCCTGTACTCCCAATCACAGACTTGCAAAATGATGCCTCCAGTGATGACCTGAGACACCATAAGATTCTAAATTACCTTCTGAATCCTTAAGATGCAATGAATCACATTAGAGATTTTTCTTTTTGAAATCTTCTCCTCCTCCTCCCCATTTCCTATCCCAGCTTCAGGCTCCACCACAGCTAATATTAGAGAAGTTTTCCTGATCACTGGACTGAGTTCAAAATCCTGTCCCTTACTTGAAGTGTGACCCTGGTAAGTCATTTAAGTTTTTTTTAACATCAGTTTCTTAATCTGTAAAATGGAAATACTGATAGCGTTAACTTTCACAGAGTTGTTGTGAGGATCTGGTAAGAGAACCTTTGTAAAGAACTTCACAAATCCAAATTGCTAGATAAGCTTTATCATCATCTGTTGTTGCCATCACCCTGTCTTCAACATACCTGTGATCCTGCCGATTTGACCTTGGAGTCTCTTCCCAGCCTCCCCTGCAGCATGAGCTCCCAGGCTGTGACCAATGATGTGAACATTGGAAGGAGAGTATCCAAACTCTGTCTGGGAGAAAGAAGAGCTTCTTCAAAGGGCAGCACTGTCTTTGTGGCATCCATTCTGAGCCCTAACTAGGACTTGGCAACTAGAGTTTTGCATGAAAGTACCAAGAAGTAGGGGGGCAGGGAATGCTCCTTTGGGCTGCCTTATATACCTCACAGCTCTCTTCTAGTCTCAGTCCATCTGACAGAACTGTTCCCTAACCCATCCTAGTTCTAGGCTGCCACTCCCAATGGTCCCAATGTCATCAAGTCAAGTGGGTCTCAAGACTCTCGAATCATACCTGGGTGCTCCCTAACTAGGGACGCATGGTCTGTGTAGCACCACCAGAGGCCAAGAGACTAGTGTCATGCAGGCTGGCCAAGATTCTAATCAATTATATCAGGTACCAGGCCCCCTCCCCCTCAGAATTCACCAAGCATGTTTTAAAAAGCAATTTGGGTGCTTTGTCTCTCTTTCTCTACTCACCCTCCACATTCAATCTCCACCCCACTCCCCACCCTCTGGAAGATCACAGCCTCCTCATGTTACCCTGCAATGCTGGCTACAACAGAATACCCACCCTCAGTTTGACACAAATATAAATGGGAATACATTAACAAGCAACCGTATTCAACTTCAATTTTAAGGACTGCTAGTGGCCTGTCAGGGTTGGTTCCCTGGGCGGAGTCCCGATCACTGTTTTTACTGGAGTCCACCCTAGACTTTGGACGTTGTTAGTGGAGGAAAAAAGGAAGCAGATGGGGCTGACACCAGGGATGGGGGATGGGAAAAAAGGGGAAAATCGACTCCACCTAGTCAAACTCATAAAATCAATCTGTTTCTTATACCAGAATGCTGTTCCTGCTATCTGAAAATGCTAATACTGAGAACCAGTGGCAGATTAGATTAACAGGAGGGTTCTTCCAAAATACTCCCATCATTTTTCTAATAACTGAAATATTAGCTATCTTCTGGACATCTTGTACTATCTTTATAGTACTTTATAGTACTACTATGTTTAAATGTACTCCATCAATATTAGTATAGTTACAATATAAATACTGTATGGTATACAAGTCTGTAACTTGTTAGTGTGCCCAAAGAAAGACAAATCCCAAGGACTCTTGTCAGTAGTCTTGTTTTATTTGTGCTGTGGAACTAAGGAGACTTGAGTTAACGCTTACACTCTCAATGGAGGTTGATGGGAAGAATTGATGGAGCAGACTTGGGCAGATATTTTGTTAACTTTGTCCCCCAGGGAGATTGATCTGGGATTCAATGATGGGCATGAAGGACATAAAAATAGTTTTATAGTTTTAGGATTGGGGGAGGGAATTCCAATGACCCCAGGGAATTTCTTTGATGACTACACTAATCTCCTTGCCAGTGACTTTTACCTTTCTAATTTTTACCTCCTTGGAGACCAATTTTTTTTCAAATTTATTAATTTATTTGTTTTCAGTTTTCAACATTCACTTTCATAAGTTTTTAATTTTCTCCTTCTTCCTTCCCCAAAAGGGCATGCAATCTTATATATATGGGCTTATATTAGGGACCATTTTTACTCAGGATTGTTGAATATGTTTTTATTCAAGGAACTTTATCTAAATCCTCTGGCACTGAGTGAACCATCACACCAGATGTGGAATGGTGACCATGATTACTTGGGAAGGTTGGCTCCAGACACCATATCAGTTTTAAGAACAAGTATGTCTTATTCACAGCCCAAAGAAGGCAACTTACTGATAGTATGTTGATCAAATAGGCCACTTCAGCCCCTACTACCCGGATGTTGTTGGTTGCTTGTATGTACCTCGTTCGAGAACCCTTTTTCCAGTCAACACAGAAGCAGTTCACTTTTTCCACCTGAAACATTTTCTGGGGAAAACATAGAACAGCATAGAAATCAACCAAAAAAGCTGTCCAAAAGAAGTATACAATGTACAGTGAGTCATAGGCATGTAATGAACAGATTACCCTAACATCTTTTCCTTTGACAGAGCCAGATTGGGATAGTGTTTGTTTTTCAACAGCATTCATTCTTTATGCTTTTTTAAAATAAATTTATTTATTTAACTTTTTACATTCATTTTCACAAAATTTTGGGTTCCAAATTTTCTCCTCATTTGTCTCCTCCCCCACCCCAATTCACTGAGCATTTTAATTTCTCCTATCACCAATTTGCCCTCTCTTCTATCATCCCTCCCTTCCCTTGACCCCATCTTCTCTTTTGTCTTCTGGGCCAGATAACTTCCTATTCAATTCACTCAGTGCTCTCTGTCTCTGTGTGTGCATGCACATGTGTATGTGTGTATGTGTGTATGTGTAATCCTACCAACTACCCAGATACTGAAAAGTTTCAAGAGTTACAAATATTGTCTTTCCATGAAGGAATGTAAACAGTTCAACTTTAGTAAGTCCCTTAGGACTTCTCTTTGCTGTTTACCTTTTCATGCTTCTTCTCATTCTTGTGTTTGAAAGTCAAATTTTCTTTTCAGTTCTGGTCTTTTCATCAAGAATGCTTGAAAGTCCTCTATTTCGTTGAAAGACCATATTTTCCCCTGAAGTGTTATACTCAGTTTTGCTGGGTAGGTAATTCTTGGTTTGAATCCTAGTTCCTTTGACTTCTGGAATATTCTATTCCACGCCCTTTGATCCCTTAATGTAGAAGCTGCTAGATCTTGTGTTATCCTGATTTTATTTCCACAATACTGGAATTGTTTCTTTCTAGCTGCTTGCAATATTTTCTTCTTGACCTGGGAATTCTGGAATTTGGCCACAATGTTCCTAGGGGTTACTCTTTTTGGATCTCTTTCAGGCGGTGATCGATGGATTCCTTCAATGCTTATTTTGCCCTCTGGTTCTAGAATCTCAGGGCAGTTTTCCTTGATAATTTCATGAAGGATGATGTCTAGACTCTTTTTTTGATCATGGCTTTCAGGTAGCCCCATAATTTTTAAATTGTCTCTCCTGGATCTATTTTCCAGGTCAGTTGTTTTTCCAATGACATATTTCACCTTATCTTCCATTTTTTCATTCTTTTGGTTTTGTTTTGTGATTTCTTGGTTTCTCAGAAAGTTGTTAGCCTCCATCTGTTCCATTCTAATTTTGAAAGAACTATTTTCTTCATTGAGCTTTTGAACCTCCTTTTCCATTTGGCTAATTCTGCTTTCTAAAGTATTCTTCTCCTCATTGGCTGTTTGAATCTCTTTTGCCAGTTGAGTTAGCCTATTTTTCAAGGTATTATTTTCTTCAGCATGTTTTGGGTCTCCTTTAGCAAAGTGTTGACCTGCTTTTTATGCTTTTCTTGCATCTCTCTCATTTTTCCTCCATTTCCTCCATTTTCTCTCATCTCTTCCCAGTTTTTCCTCCACCTCTCTAACTTGATTTTCAAAATCCTTTTTGAGCTCTTCCATGTCCTGAACCCACTGAATATTTATTTTGGATGTTCAGGATACAGAAGCCTTGCCTTCTATGTCTTTCCCTGATGGTAAGCATGGTTCTTCCTCATCTGAAAGGAAGGGAGGAGATATCTGTTCACCAAGAAAGTAACCTTCTATGGTCTTATTTTTTTTCCCTTTTCTGGGCATTTTTCCAGCCAGTTACTTGACTTCTGAGACTCCTCTCCACCCCTGCCTTGCCTCCAGATCTGCCCAGCTAGTGCTTGGGGTCTGAGATTCAATTGCTGTTTCCCAGCCTCAGGACTTTCAGAGGGGGTAGGGCTGCTATTCAGTGTAAGATTAAATTCAGATGCTCAGGTCAGGGCAGGGCTGCTATTCACTGTGAGATTAAGTTCAGCTGATCTGGTGGGGGCAGGGTCACTGCTTGGGGCTCAGTTCCCTCAGGGGGTTTACACAGTGACCTTCAACAATGGATCTGAGCTCCAGTCTTCTTTGGGAGCTCCTGTCCACTGCTGCCTCCACTGCTGCCTCCTGCAGGGGGCCTGAGTTATGGAGACACCCCACTCCCCTCTCAGCTAGCCAAAAAGCCTCTCTCACTGACCTTTGCACCTGTGGGTGGAGGGACCTGTGGTGCTGCTGGAGATTCTGTCCCTGAAGCCTGTTCAGATCTACTCCTCTCCGTGCTGCACGGCCAAAGCAGGGTTGGCCTCTGCTCTGGGTCTGATGTATGACGGGCATTTCGTGTTGGTTTTTCAAGGCTCTCTGGAACAGAAATCTACTCCACTCCATTGTTCTGTGGTTTCTGCTGCTCCAGAATTTGTTGGGAGTTCTTCTTTACAGATATTTTCTGGGCTGTGAGTTAGGAGCTAGCATATGTGAATCTTTCTACTCCCAGCATTCATTCTTTTTAAAAAAATTTCCCCCTAAATATTTTTCTTGCTTCAAGGGAACAACTGAACAATACAGATGTTCATACTCAAACTTTTGATCCAGCTTTGTTTAGGTAATAATTCTCTTTTCACACATATTTAGGATACTTGGGAACTTCAGATCAGGTCATAAACAGATCTAAATCTGAGAGAACTCCAACACTATGACCTAGGTTAAGAGATTTATGATGACTGAATAGGAAGCAAGTAATAGACTCATAGAATGTTAGAGATATATCTTAGAGACAATCTCTCTCAGTTCCTTCATTTTACAGATGAGGAAACAGAGATTCAAACAAGAGGAAGCACTCAAGATTTCATAATATTATGGAGCTGGGCTACATCCAAGAAATTTTCCAGCTAGTCTGTCTCATTTCACAAATAGAGAAATTTAGGTCCGTAGAAGTGAGAGATTTGCCCAAGTTTACCCAGCCAGTCAGTCAAAGCAAGGACAAAACCCTGAGGGAATGTCATAGATTGGTAGAGGATGGAAGGTAATTTCCCTCAGAACAGGGACTTAACTGATTCATTTCTGGTTCTGGATCACAAGAACCTGGAATAGTAACTGGCATAAAGTAAGTACTTAATAAATACCTCTAGATAGGTTGGTTGATTGACCTCATATCTCTTATCATGGCCCTAAATCAGTTCTCTTTCTATTGAACTAAACTGCCCTTCTTGAAAGGAAGTTGCTAACTAGACAGTTGAAGTTTCAGGTCAAAACTCAACTCGTTTTTTAAAAGACTACTGTTTCCCTGTTAATATTATTAACTACTTTCTATGTGTGATGCTTGCTCTAAGGAAAATACCATGGAAAATATTTCTGTGACACGCTATAATTGGTTGGGACAAAAAGGGAGGCTTTTGTACCATTAGGCACAGTCACAGACAGTAATAAAATTAAAAATTCTGAGAGCAAATGTAAGATTTCAGAATGATGCCATACCATTACTCCCCATCCCATTATCTTTTATAATCACCCAAACAAATAAATTAAAAAATCCCAAACAGTTCTCAGGCTCTTTGGCTGAGTTTATGCCTATGGGGAGAAAGAAAGGAGGCAACTGTCAGAAACTTTCCTTGCCTCTGACTTTAGTGTGGTCAACATTGACCTTTAGCTTTCTTTCATAAAGACCAGAGCTGTAAGGCACAGATAAATAAGTCATAATGACGTCTGCTTCCAAATGAGAAGTGGTTTAGCTGAAATGGATCTAGTTTGTCAATGTGAAAGTTTTGTAGAGTTTTTGGAGACCTGAGAATGCTTTAGAAATATCTCTGATTGAATTTGAATATTCTAGACATAAGGATCATTCCAATTATACCTCATAATCACACATTAAGAAAAAATCTATTATCTGGAGGTCCACAGTCTGGTGCTGAGCTTTTGCATGGTCAGCTAGGCTACATTTAGACTTCATTTCAATTCAGTCCTATATATTTATGAAGTTCCTGCTGTGTTTCAGGCACCGTGTAAGGTATTGGGATATACAGCCTAGCACCAGTTTTACATTTGAACACTTTCCACCTTGTTTTCCATTGGCATAGCCTTTGAGAATACAGCATCATACCACGTAAAGATGGGCACCAACATCAGACTTTAATGGAAGCTTGCCTATCTAGCCTTTGTCACAGGTCAGCTCACTTGATTTTCATGCCAACTCTAAGAGGCAGGTAGCACAAATATTACTATCTTCACTTAGTAAAGGAAACTGGTTCAGAGAGGTCAGAAAACCATGGATTTAGAACTGAAAGTTACCTTAGAGGTCATCTCTCCTGGTCTTCTCATCTTCCAGATAAGCAAATAAGACCAAGAGAAGGCAAATGAGTCATCCAAGGTCATATAGCTAATAGGTAGCACATTGGGGGTTCAAATATATGTATTCTTACTTCGAACACAAAACTCTTTGTACCCTCTTGTAACACGCTCCTTATATTAATATCCTTTGCCTGGGAGAATGTACTATCATGTCAAGAAGTACCAAGGAAATTTTGGTCATATAGATCATTACTAAGTTATTGGGGAATGAGAAAGCCAAGGTAAAAGAAAAAAGAATTTTTTAAAAAGTTGATATTAAGGAAGAATTGGCAGGAGGAACTGCTAACCATTGCCAAATGAATACAGAGCAATTACCCTTGCTCTATTTAGAAAGGAAAGTGAAGGAGATTTATGTCTGAGGGGAAGATCCAGAGTTAGCATGGCATTTGGAATCAGAGGATCTGAGTCATTTCACCCTGACGAGCCTTGGTGTCCCTCATCAGCAACATTTGATAGTCAAACAACTTGATGTTTCTAAGTTACTTTTCAGCTCTAATACCTGGGAGGAGTTTGTACTGGTAAACTGGAGCAATTAAAGAGTTGAAGAGGAATTTTAAGATCTGTTTATGCTTTGAACTGAAGAATTTGGGATTAGCCCTACACCCATTATGCAATCATTAGGTTATAAATTCCGTAAGGGCAAGGATTGTCTTTTTGTCTCTTTTTGCATCAGTACTAAGGGTCTGACACATAGTAGGTGCTTAATATTTGTCTACTGATTGAATGACTGACTCTCTTCAGTAAAGGAGCTGGTGCAAAAATGCCCCTCCATCACTGTGGCTGCTATTTGGGTGACCAGTAAATCTCTGAATTCATCAAGGACCACATCTGGTCGTCTATGCCCCAAAACAGGATCTTATTCTCTCTGTAGTTCCTTTACAATTTGTGACCTGTGACATGGATGACTGCCCTCACCACTGAGCTGTCCAGATTGGTCTGGGACAAATTTCTTCAGTCTTACAGTTACGCAGTGGCTGCTTGGTCGAGTCACTTTGAAGGCTACGAGATATGTAAGAGATAATAAATTGTGAGAAAATGAGGAATTAATTTTCCTCCATTATCCTGACATTGCCATTAGTGGTATACAGGGACAAAAGTTTTTCAAAGAATATTTCATTTGTCAATCCCAGGGCTATCAAAGTAGTGGCTCTGAATCATACTCTAAGAGATGCTTGATCCTGTTCCTTGGAAACTGAGGGAAGCTCTGCTGCTTCAAGTCTTTAAAATAAAAACCAACAGCACCGGATTGCTGCCTCCTACCTTGCACATGTCTGTCAGCCAGGACTCTTCCCCCTTGTCTATGAAGCCATGAATGATGAAATGAGTCTTCCGATCTGCTTTGAAATTTGAAGCCTCAATGGTAGATGGATCATCTGGAAGGACAGTCTGTTTTAAATGAAAGGGAGTAGAAATTAAACATTGCTTTTCCTAAATCTGTACCTGATCAATCTTGCAGATTAGTTCGTAGACCTAACAAAACTAAAGACATGAGTTCACTTCCTGGGATGGACAGTTTATTGTAACCTGTCCCTGGTCACAGACTATACAACTCATCCTGAAAATCTATCTTTGGGATGCAAACTCTTAGTCACAAGGGAGACTTGGCAAGATTTAGTAGATGTTTCCATGTAACCTCATTCCACTGTTGGAAAAATAATCAAAAATCAGGTCCTACTGCAGGAAGAAGAGTGGGGATAAAAAGAATAATGATACCACATTAAGCTTTCCAAACTCAGCAGAAAAGTGCCACTTTCCACGGGGATAAAAATGAAGGATCTTTGAGACCCAGGTTAAAATGGAAAAGGTAAAGTCATCTTCTGAGCTTAGACGTGAGAGCTTAGAAAGGTAGATGGATACTATGGTCATGTCGATGGATGGGAAGGTGGATGGGTACCTCAGTATTATGGAGAAATTCATATCCATTGCATTCAGAACTCCTAATCTAACCACCAAACCTTTGTTATTGCATCTCATTTTTGGTTTTCAGGGTCAGCTGATGATGTTAAACATGTGAGAAGCTCTACAAGAAGCTCATATGTACTATGTTTTCTCCAACTCAAGAGGAGAGAATAACATAATGCAATGGACAACTTTCTGTCTTATACTAAACTATGACCTCATGGCTCTCTCGTATGACCCTCAAGTTCCACCTAGGCATAGTTTGCTTCTTCTATTTTATAAACATAAAAAAACTAGGTCAGGCCCCATTCAGAAAAAACCAGGAACAGAAACACTGGCTATACAAATGTGACCATCTTCCATTTACAAAGAGAGGTATTGTTATTGCTATTTTATTGAAGCCCTCAACAATCTGGCTACCAACAATCTTTCCATGCTTATTTCATGTTTATTCTTCTTCATGTACTATACATTTGAGCTAGCTTTTATGGCAGTGATTCTCCAAACTCATCTTTAGTTCTTATATCTCTTATCTCTTATCATGCTAGGTATGCACTTCTTTCTCATTTCAGAATCCCTAATTCCTTCAAGGCTCAGTTTGGGTACCACCTTCTTTTTGAACCTTTTTTATATACCCTCAGTTGTCATGATCTTTCTTTCCTTAAATTATCTAAAATTTATGGCTCTGTTTTACATGTTATGTCACCCATGTGGAATGTAAGCTCATTTAAAGCAAGGATTGTTTTTGTCTATCAAAAATGCCTTGCATGTAGTAGAATTTAATAAGTTTTGGTTTGATTTAATTATACATGCATAAGTTATATTTCACTAAATAGCCCATAATAAAATGGGCAAATGACAGGCTCTATGTCCAATGTACTTATAGAGTGAAAGTAAATCTTCTTGAAATAGCAATTCAAATTCCCTGAATACATGTAAGGGTTTGTTAATAGAGTATTTACTATTCCGAAATTAGAATTGGAAGGGACATTAGAGACCATTTACTCCAATCTTTTCCTTTTACAAATGAGGAAACTGAAGTCCAGAAAAAGAAAATTATTACTCAACATCACAAAGTATCAAAACTAGGATAAGATTCTATGTCCACTAGTGCCATGCTCAGGGCTCTTTCCACAATACCATGATTACTGTGAATTTTGGTATTATAATACCACTATCACTTTGACATCAAATAGAAATAATCTCCTTATTTCCATAAATTAATCTTACTTGGAAGATGTTTGGATTTTCATTGGTGTAGAGAAGGAAACGGATATTTATATCCTCAGGAGACCAGGGAAGTGCTTTAAGAGGTCTCTGGAGTGTTCCAGACCATGGTTTGTCATTCGAAAAACAGCCAAGCCTTTTAAAACATATCTCTTTCCCTGTGGTATGGGAATGAAAAACAACACATTACTAATTAACATTTATATAACATCTTAAAGTTTGCACTTTGCACATTCTACGTGCAGTATCTCATTGGAGCTTCATAACACCCTGTGTGACAGTCACTACAGATACAGTATTTTCATTTTATACACAAGGAAAGGAAGACTCATAGAGGTTTAGTGATTTGCCTGTTGTCATACAACTAGTAAGAGTCCAAAGCAGGTTTTGAACCCAGGTCTTACTGCTCCCAAGACTAGCATGCTATATACCATGCATTACTTTTCAATTTCAGGTGTTGAGAAGGAGTAGATAATGTTATCATAGTCATCACCCTGATAAATGGTATCTTTAAAAATAACTAAGGTCAACCCAGAAATAATTCAGGATTGTCGTCTTGAACTTTGACAAATTATTTATTGTTAGGGTGCTAAAATGGACCTTTCATTGTATTTGAAGTTGATTGAAGATTAGTGAAATTTTCTGTTGGCAATTTAATCAAGGATTATTTTTACAATTATAATAATAACTCATATTTAAATAATTGACTCAACAAACACTTATTAAGCATCTACCATGTGCCAAGCATCACGTGAAGTGGATATGTTATTATTTACAAAGTTTTTTTCTTCATAGTATCTCTGTGAAGTAGGACATGCAAGTATTACAATTCCCATTTTAAAATGAGAAAACTGAGGCTCAGAGAACTAAAGAACCACAAAAGCATTTATTAAGTGCTTGTTGCATATCAGGCATTATTGCTGTTGTTGGTTTGTCCTTAGTTCTCTAAGAGGACCATAACATCAAGAAGGTGATGCCATGACATGCATGTGAATTGGGTTTAAGTGAGGGAGGGCTGTGCAAAGTCACCAGCCTCACTGTCTCCTTCAGAGCCGTCTGGGTCCATTGAGAAGATATAGATCAGGATAACTGCAGATGGCCCTGGATGATACCAGTCACAAGCAACTAATTAGAAGATGATCTTTATCAGACCTATAATAATGATAGCATATACATATACATGTGTATATATATATATGTGCATGTATATATATACACCCATATATGTTTCTATCTCATTTTCCTATATAATATCTCACTTGATCCACACAATAACCCTGTGATGTAGGTACTATCAATATTCCCATTTTACAAATGAGAGAATTCAGATCAAGAAAGGTTAAACAATTTGCCCAGGATTGCATAGCTCATAAATATCTGAGACAGGATTTAAATTCAGATCATCTTTACTCCAAGTTCACACTCTTTCTAATTTGCCATCACCCTAACTTTATATAGAGGAACATATTAATTTTTTTAAAAGAATTATATAATTTTTAAAAACTGGTTCATAGACTTGGAGTTGGAAAAGACATTAAAACTCTCCTCCTCTAGGTAGCCTTCCATAATTAATTTTATTTAAAGAATATTTATTAAGCACCTATCATGTGTGAAGCACTGTTCTAGGTGTTGGCAATTCAAATTTATAAGAGAAAGAATCATTTCCCAATTGAGAAATGATCAAAGGATATGAACAGGAAATTGTCAAGGGAAGAAACTCAGACTACCTATAGCCTATGGAAAAAAATGCTCCAAATCACCATTAACTAGATAAATGCAAATTAAATCAATTCTTAGATTGCACCTTACACCTATTAGATTGGAAAATATGAAAAAAAAGAAAAATGAAAATACTGGAGAGACTAAGAGGGAAATAAGCATATTGATGTACTGTTGAAGGATCTGTGAATGGGTACAACCACTCTACCAAATTAATTTGGAATTTTAAAAAAATGTCACTAAGTAGTGCTTGTGTTCTTTGATGCAGCTGTCCCACTGCCAGGTCAATGCCCCAAAGAAACTAAAGAAATGGGAAAAACGGGCAAAATGAGCAAAAATATTCAAAATAGCTCTTTTTTGGTAGCAAAAAATTTGGAAACTAAAGAGATGCTCCTCATGCAAAGAATGGCCAAATAAATTCCAATGTGTCGATATGATGGGCTACTACTATACTATAGGACCACTAGGTGTGCTGGATCCAGTCAGGAAGATGAGTCTTCCTGAGTTCAAATGTAGCTTCAGACTCTCACTAGCTGTGTGATCCTGGGCAAGTCACATAATCCTGGAAAACTGTTCCAGTATCTTTGCCAAGAAAACCCCAACTTGAGTGGAGAAAAGTTGGACACAACTGAAACAATTGAAAAACAATAACTATTTGTACTTTAAGAAATTAGGAAATAGACGATTTCAAATTTCATATAAGTCACAGAATGACTTATATGAACTGATGCAAAACAAAGTAGGCAGCATTAGAAGAACAATTTATGCTATGACATCAATATTATAAAAATTAAAAATTCCGGAGAATTTTATAAGCTGATGAAGAATGAAATGGCAGAACAGCAGGACAACAAGTTTTACCATAATAACAATTATAAAGACAACTGTAAAAGTCATAATAACTAGGGTCAATGTAATGACCGTCTATGGTTCCAGGGGATCAATGAAGAAACATGCTATCTATTTCCTGACAGAGAAATTATAGATTTTGGATGTAGAATAAGACATATATATTTTTGTATACATCTAAGATAAAAAATATATCCAGCAAAGAGAAAGGGGGATGGAGAAAGAATCTTTGAGCATTTAAGAGGCAGGTTTACATTACAAGAGGAAAATGAGGTAGAGAAAGCAGAAACAGTCAAAGAGGTAAATGAAGAACCAGGAAAATCAGATATTATCTGACACCCTAGAGGAAGGGTTTTTAGGAGGGGATAGTCAATGAGGATGAGGACTGAGAAAAGGACATCCGATCAATTAATTATTTAATTAATCAACTATTCATTTGATTAATTAATTATTCAAACCATACCATATTAATATCCACATTTTCCAACTATGTTTCAGGTTGGCCCTTCTTTCTTTACCAAATGAAACTGTTTAAATCTTGAGTCCTCAGCATTTCTTTATTGAGTGAACAGGACATTGGCCCAACATCCAGAGCTTTGTTCTTTTTTTTTTTTTTATCTGTACCCCTTTGAGCAAAATTGTTAAGTCCATAAAATTTGAATTGATCTTTATATATCTATGAAATGCCCAGGATGAACCCAAGAGAATGATAAACGCTCAGGGATGTTGCTGTAGCTCCAGGTGAAGGCAGACATTGGCTCTTGAAGGAGCATGTTAAGAATAACATTTTCTACTGGATACTAAGGATGTTCCTTTCTTCTCTGAGTATCTGACGTTTATGTAGATCATTTGCAATTCTAGTGATAGCCATGGAACCTTTTACTGAAGGTACCTTTCTGAAATGCAGTATAGACATATCACCCTAAATAATTCAAATATGATTAAATTATGCTAAAAGAGATATAAACAGTATGCTCACCTCTCACTGTGGCCAGCAGGAGAAGTGTAATTGTCCAAAGATGCAGCATCTAAATGAATTGAAACATTTTTGCACATGTACATGAATCTTGCAAGAATAAGATGGAGCCTAGAACAAGTTTAGTTTACTCCATGTTCTCTGAAGCAATATTTCTGATATTTGAAAATTGTGTTAGAAATAATTGTGATGTAAGATCAGTACATAATGATACAATATTACATAAAACAGAATCATAAAATGGTAGAACTTGAGGGATCATAGACTTGGATATAAAAGGGGGCATTAGACGTAATTTAATCCAATTTTCTCACTTTACAAATGAGGGAACTAAAGCGTGAGGACAAGGTCAGATAAGTATCTAATGCCAGAATCAGAAAGAGAACCCAGATCACCAGACTTCCAGTTTCTTTCCACTATACAATGTCTCCCCCCTCCTATACCACCCAGTTTCCCTCCAGGAAATATGATTTTCCCTCTAGGAAATATAATTCCAGTTTCTAAGCTTAAGCAAATTCCCTGGACAGCCTGAAAGCTGCAACTTACTGTGTAGTCCCAACTGGTTCCACCCACAACTACACACCTGATCGTGTCTTTTATAACCACGCTTTTATCCTTTGAACTTTCAAGGAAAAGGATATGGAAAGATAGAAAGGGACACGTATGTACTTTAACCTTCAATTATCATAAATACATAAAAGTTGATTGTCACAGTAAGCAGAGCTGTTTATAGAAGGAGGTTCCACGAAAGGAGATCTGGGTGAAAAACGACTTATTTAATTTGAGTGAACTCTCTCATTTGCTGAGAGATATGTTTCTCAGGGTGATATTGTAGAATGGTCATGCATAGCCCATGCTATGAACCTAGTTAGAACTCTAATAGGAGCCCCTCCTTGTTGCTCTCTAACTATACTGGATTTGCAGGAATGGGAAGATATCTATGGTCTTTAGTTGTGCATATATTTGGAAGGTCATAGGATTACAGATCTAGAACTTCAGGGGACCTTTACTCCAACCACTTCATTTTATAGATGAGGAAACTGAGGTCTGGGTAGGTTAAGTGACTTGATGGGGAGACCCAGGTTAAATATCTGAGCTAGGATTTGAATTCAGGTCCTTTGAAGCCCTGGTCAGTGATTTCCTCATTGTATCATACTGGGAGTGTAGGGGCTAGCAGGAAAGCCTAGCACCTCGGATGTAAGGACTTGCTAAGTCCTTTTCAGGGCTGCTTATCCACTTCTGGTGACCACCTTCATCCAACTTTCATTTGCATCTCCAAGAAGCTATAGCATGCACAGCATCCACACCATGGTAAAACCATCTGGGCAGATGGACTCCACCTGTTGAGGGTGACTGACAGACCTCAATCCTGTCAGTGAATTAGGGAGATGTTTGTCCCAAGTATGTGAAGACAACCTCCTACATAATGAGTGTGTGAGAACAATTTGTTCCAACAGCCATGAAGGAAGCTAAGGAAGGAAGCACTGTGGGTTGCTTAGAACTTGGTCAGACATCAAAGACACCATGGTCATCCAATGTATCCTGAACCATCGTTGGTTGTCTTGACTCTGTCCTGTCACTGGACTTTGATGACTCTGGGGGAGAGAGTGAGGCTGACAACTTTATGCAATTCTGCCTCACTTAAATCCACTTCACACATGAGTCAGGACATTTCCCCATGATGTCTCTGTTCTTCTTGTGAACAAGGACAAGCAAACAACAACCAAATATGTCACACTGCCTTCTGATGGACACATCTACATCAGTTTAATGATTTTAGACTCATAGAAACTTGTGCACTAAGGAGAGCATGTACACTATCCAAACATGCTTTTATTTAGAGAAATTTCCATTTATTTTTAGTTCAGAGCTGGTGCTACTAATATGCTGAGAAGAAAGAAGTGTTTTCGAGGTCCTGCCAATGGGAAGAGACTGACCTTTAGAAATGTGAATCAGCCTTTGCCCCTATAGCCATTTGAGTTGGCAGTACTTTTATTTTCTTGGAGAATTTCAAACACAGAAATAGTTTATACTCCAGGAAATCCTCCTCTGACAAATACTAGGGGTCCCTAAGAGAGACCACAGTGTCTGACTAGAGAGAAAATATGTGATACGATTCTTATAGATAGGTTTTTCCTGTACTATATTTGCATTGTTTTGGGGAAAAATGCAAGAGTTTGGGAACTGGTGCCTTTAGGGAAAAATAGTTTCAAATTGTTAAAATGAGGAGAAAGAGCTTTGGAAACGTGCTCTTATACTCCATCTCCAGTAATTTAAGTATTGAGGAGACCTTGAGCTTAAAGAATCCCCTGTCAAATGCCCTGATGTTACAGCAGTTGCTGAGGTCTAAGCTAACTCTTGAATGACTCCACTTTGAAAGGTCAAAAGGATAGGAGTCAGTCTGAAAGCAAACCATGGATCCATCAACCCATTGGAAAATAGGTATAAGCAGGTTACCTAATGGATAGAATACTGCTCTTAGAGTGAGGATGTCCCAGGTTTGAATCCTGGCTTAGAAACTTACTACCTGTGTGAAAGGATAAGCCACTTAACTTCTCACTTTCCTCCTCTATAAATGAAAGTATTGGATTCAGGGTCCCTTTCAGCTTTATATCTAGGATTCTATGAAGTTAAAAGACCTAAGTATTGTTAGCTATAGGTGTCTTCTACTTGTCATGGATTTGTGAGAAAAGATCTGTGATGATCTACATTCACACCTGGAGTAAATTCATTTGGGGAGGGATGAGAATAGAGGACAATCTTAATGTGGGTGAAGTCATACTAGGACATAGGGTAGCCTAACTCCTAAAGTCATGGCCTCTTGACTTTACAGAGCTTGGGGAGAATTGGGGGAATGGGGAAATAGACCTCAGGAAAGGGGCCTCAACAGGTTCCTGAGTATGGTACCCTGACTGTGATATACACTACTAGAAGACCACAAGGCAAATCTTGGGGGAAGTGGTGGATATGAAAAGGAAATGCTACTACCCCACTTCCAGAAATCTGGGACAAAACCCTGAATTTTAGTTATGGAGACTAGAGGTAGTTAGGCGGGACAGTGAATAGAATGCTGGACCTGGAGTCAGGAAGACCTCAGTTCAAATCCAGCCTCAGAAACTTACTAGTTGGGAGACCCTGGGAAAGTCACTTAGCCTCTGCCTACCTGAGTGTCCTCAACTATAACACGGAGATGATAAAAGCACCTACCTCCTAGAGTTATTGTGTCAATTAAATGAGATAATATTTGTAAAACCGTTAGCACAGTATCTGCCACATGTTAGGTGCTTAATAAATGCTTTCTTCCTCTAATGAGAAGAATTAACAAACTATTCAACTTGTGACATCTTCCTTCTTTCCTTCCTTCCCTCCTTCCTTCCTTCTTTCCTTCCTTCCTTCCTTCCTTCCTTCCTTCCTTCCTTCCTTCCTTCCTTCCTTCCTTCCTTCCTTCCTTCCTTCCTTCCTTCCTTCTTTCCCTCCTTCCTTCCTTCCTTTCTTCCTTCCTCTGGTTATAAATCAACTGCCTACTTTTCAACTTATGACATATCTCTCCCTGCTCTGTCAGTTATTTCATTACTCATTGGAAACATACCAGAAGTCCCATTATCCCCCATAATGCTTTGCAAATGAGGCAGAAGGTATAGCCCAAGCTGGTTCATCTTGACTCATTTGCCGTTACAATTAGGGAAGAGTTTGAAGGTAATAATTAAAGGGTTTTTTTATTATTTATGAATTTCAATTGTCTATGCTTTCCATGATCTCCAAAGATGAACTCTAAGTACAACTCTATGTGGCATGCAGTCAGGGAATGCAGGAAAGCATTCTTCTTTGGATTAATGAAAATTCCAGTGAACACATATTAAATAGAACATCTCTAACAGATGAAATCAATTTGGATAGTATAACTTTTTGCCTATAGATACTCCAGAATTTGTGACCAAAAACATTTATTTTGTTAATCTGCTAAGCAGGAAAAATATGAAAAATTCAGCCAATAAATATTTATTAAGTACCCATACTAAGACACCATGCCCACTGCTGGAAATACGAAGAAAGATAAAAGATAGTCCCTGCTCTCAAGGGACTCACAATCTAATGGAGTAGATGACATGCAAATAACTATGTACAAACAAGCTATCTATGGGATAAATTGGAAATAATCAACAGAGAACTAGAATTAATAGAAGTCAAGGAAAGACTTCCTGTAGGATTTTAGCTATGACTTAAAGGAAGCCAGGAGGTGAAAAGGAAGAGGGAGAGCATTCTACATGTGAGGGACAACCAGGGGAAATGCCTGGAGTTTGGAGATCTTGTTCGAGGTTCAGCAATGAGGCCAATGTCTGGGGATCATAGACAACATAAGGAGAGGTGAGATCTAAGGTATAAGGAAACTGGAAAGGTGGGAGTGGGGAAGGTTATGTAATAGATTTGAAGTCAACAAAGGACAAATCAACTTGAAAAAAGCCTAAACAAATACTTCTGGGGAAAAAGATTCAGAATAACAGATGTTTTTTTGGATGGTAGATAGGTTCTAGAGATAATAAGCTACATGTTAAAAAGGAATTGGCAATGTGATGTGGTGGCAAACAAAGCCAGTGCTACTTATGTTTGAAAATGTCATGGGAGAAGACCAGTCACTGGAACTTATACAACTGATTAGATTTCAGTTGTTACCTAGATCTGAAGATAAGGAGTTCAGAAAACAACCAATGTAACCCACCAAGGTTTCATTATGAATGAGGGGAATGAAGGTGTGGTGTGGACAGCAAGGTCTGATCTATGCTAACAGAAAGTCTAATGGGGCAGGTACTTCAGGGACACTTCTTTGAACATCCTTTCCTCCCATGTGGACACTGAAACACTCTCTCCCCACCCATGTGAGAGGGTATCCAGAACTCCCACTCCTTTCTGATCCTCAGTTTCACTTGCTCCTTCCCAAAGGTCATGAGCTATGTCCCTTTGTCCTTACCCCCTCCCTGTGGGAAGACATGACCCCTCATCAGTTGGATGTGAAAAGTCAATTGAAATCCTTTTAATAATATGAAGGAACCCTAGAACTTAGCATTTTCAAGCACAACTTTGGGACAGTCAGATCTTTCTATTCTCCTTCCAACTCCTATGTGTTTGGTCTCTCCCAACTAGAAGGTAGACTGCTTGATACAGGAACTCTTTGCTTTTTTGTTTTTATTCTCAGGTTTTCACACAGTGCCGGGTACATAGAAAACTCAGTATATTTAATTTGTTCAATTGGGATATTCAGAGTAGCAGAATCCAAACATATATAGCTTTAGGAGGAAAAGCCTTCTCCACATTGCCCTTGAAAATCCAAATTGGCAGAGGACCAGGAGTGCCAATATTCTTTGTTATGCTTATTCTGTGCTTTTCACTGATCCAAAGAGATAAATTGCTATATCTCTTCTCTTATCGCCACCTCCTGCCCTCATGCCAGAGCATTCACAGAAGTTTAGATCTAGCATAATTACAGTTGTGGTACTTGATAAATACTGCAGAGCAACTAAACGATCTCAACATCCTGTTCCTACATGTTATTTGTCCACTCTTGTCTTGGTAGCTAGGTGATGCATTGGATGGAGTGGTGAAGATAAAGTCTAGGAGACCTGAGTTCAAAATCCAGCCTCAGACATGTACTAGCTGTGTGACCTTGAGCATGTCACTTTATCTCTGTTTGCCTCAATTGTGTCCTCTGAAAAACAAGGATAATAATAATAGGGTTGTTGTAAGGGTCAATAAGTGAGATAATAATTGTAAAGTGCTTAGCACTGTGTCTGACACATATGTGCTATAAAAATGTTAGTTATAATAATAGTCTTTATTTACCATTTGGCTTCACTCTTTTGAACTTTTCTATTACACCCCTAGCAAACATCATATAACCTCATCATCAAATTAGCCTTGTTATCTACATCTCATCAGAAACCCCAAAACCTCCATTTAAGGACAGGCATCTCTTTATTTCCCACCTGGCTTCAGTCCTTTGACTTCTCCATCATGTCCCTTTGCTGAGTACCTCCCCTAATCTCACCCTTTTCAGTTTCTTTTTGTGTACTGTACCCCACCTCTTTAGAGTGTAAACTCCTTGAGGGTAGGGGTTATCTTTCTTTTTCACATTTGTATCCCCTATGCTTAGTATGGAACCTGGGATTTTGTAGGCACTTAAAAACATTTGCTAATTGACTGACTCAGTGCCTGAATCCCCTTTGAAACAACTTTGGGTGTTGTACAGTGTGGGAAGCATTGGCCCAATTGCTTCTAAACCCCAGGACCCATTCACAGGGTCTGATATCAGTCTTGCCTCAGGATGAGCTAGCACTTGCTCTTGAGACTTGAATTACAATTACTTGTGTACATGTCTTGTAGCCGGTAAGATTGGCAAGGACTCTGATTTCCCCCCTAATTTTTGTATTCTATGCTTCTAGCTCAGTGCTTTTAACATCATAGGTGCTTAATAAATTGAAATTAATTCAGACCCAGCTGCAGCAAAGTCACAGTCCTTTCTCCCCAAACAGTCTGTCATAATACTGAGCTTTGTAACTTACTCAGAGTGCTTTTGTATGGTGAGTAAAGCAATGTCGATATGGTTCAACATCCATAATGTTTTCTTGTCATCATGGTCATAGTAATATGAATTACTCATGTTTATATTATACTTATAGCTGACAAAACACTGGATACACATTTCATTTGGAAGATAGGAGCTAAGAGAATATTTTCATTGGATTCCTCATTTGTAAAATTAGAGGGTACATTAATTTCTGAGATCTCTTCTAGATTTAAATCTATGATCCCAAGATCCTGTGAAATGTCCAAGTGGCAAGTAAGGAAGTATTGCTCCTGACCAGAAGTGTTCATGGAGAAGAGGCTGGATATATGTGAACTAGCTGTGCAAGGCTCTATTGCTCATTATTTATATGACCCTGGGGAAAGCACTCAATCTTAATGAGTACTTATTGAACATTCACCTTGTACCCAGGGTGGAAGTGAGAATTAGGGAAAACAGTACAGGAAAACTTTACGAAAGGTAGTGAGATGAGTGCAAGGAAATCTTCTTCAGTACCTAGGATAATGCCAAAATTCTTTTGGATGATCAACCTCTGCCACTTTCTACTTGTGTAGACTTTGGACAAGTCACCCAGTCCCTCAGGGTCTTAGGTAGGTGAGATTTGATAATCTTGGAAGCCCCTTTCAGCTCTAAATCTCTAATACTCTAATCCTTCTCAGGGTGGAAAAAGTAATAAAAAGTCCATGGTTGGGGACATGGCATTCCATTTGAAAGTTTGAGCCTAAAGCTATATAACCTTTTCAGGCAAAATTAGAATCGTGCAAAAGTTTGCTGTGCTTCTTGTGGTGGACCTCACACCTACTATACAGGCCATAGAAACAATTGCTATCCATCTTTGGATAGCATCTTTCCTTTTCTTCTCCCACTCTCCCACTCTCACCCTGATTATTTGCTTGCTTCTTTGCCAACCTCCTTTTAATGTTACTCCCCCTGCACTCATTCCCTACATATGTCTTAGAAAGAAGAGAACTTGAGAGGCCACTGAATATAGTTCCCACAATCCTAACAACTAAACAAGGAACCTCTGAGAGAGAAAAAATACACAGCTCATTGGATAGTGAAGGTCCCTGGGTGGCATGCATTCCACGTTATCTTAAGGTGAGTGCCTATGGTGTGTGTGTGTGTGTGTGTGTGTGTGTGTGTGTGTGTGTGTGTGTGTGTGTGTGTGTGATGTATATACACACTGTGCACAGGCCCTTCAAGATGACAGTGTAACTTAAGACAATCCTTTCACAAGCTCATTTTCCTAGCCCCTAAGCACAATTTCAGGAAATGGACCAGAGTGGTACATGATTCAATTCCATGATTAAATATAGTTATCCTTATTCTTTCCTTTGAGCAAAGAGATTTATCTGAGATGCTCTGGGCATCTTCTCTTGTTTTCCCTTTTCCCCAGTCCCAGCCCCATAGGTCTTTACTGCTGTTGCTAAGGTTGTTGTTTTTTGTCCTTCATTTTCAAAGAGAACTGATGACATCGTGGGATAATGACTTGGGCATGGACTGGATTTAAGGGATGCAGAGTGGCACCAAGTCATCAGCCTCGTTCTGTCTTCCAGAGCCATCTAAATCTATTGTTAGGACAAAAGTCAGAACAACTGGAAAAGATCTGGGATGCAAAGAGTGATCTTGGTGTCTTCAGTGTCTGACCAAGTTCTAAGTGTTTCAGGGCTATTGGAACAAACTGACAAATTGCTTTCATTTGCTTAGCTTACCAAAGGAATTCTTCATATGTTTGGGGTAGATGTCCCCCTAATACACCAATGGATTTGAGGCTTAGCAGTTACCCTCAACTTAGTTTGTCCATCTCCCAAGATACTTTTACCAGGTGTAACCACTTTGCATGCTACAACTTCTTGGAGCCACAGGTGAGAGCTGAGTTACTAACTGGACACCAAAGGTAGATGAGCAGCCCTTAAAGGGCTTAGCAAGCCCTCACTAGAGGTGCTAGTCCTCCGTTAGCACACCTTAATCCCTCATACATACCCCCTGCAGAGTTCTACATGTAGCAGTCACTAAATGTTAGATATGGAACTCTCAAATAACCCTTACCAGATCATGTCATATCGAAATGACTTTATCATAATCAATTTAGTTTTTACCAGAAAATTGTTGCCAACTTCTAACTCCTTCTTTTCTCCTACCATGTTCCTTGAGGGAATTGGTTCAAGCTAAGATGTGGTTTCTAACATTTTTATAACTGTCTCTTGTTGTTCAGCCACCTTTCCCAATGCCAGCTGTCCCACAGGACTCAATCCCTATACCAATACTCCTATGCTCACAGCTGTCTTTCTTTAGAACGAAGCAGCTAGGTGGCATGGTGAATAGAGGGCACCCAAGGAGTAAGGATCAGAGTTGGCATTTGAATCAGGTCCTATGACTCTATTGCCAGTGATATTTCTACTTTACTGTCTTTTGGGGGAAGAAGATTGAATCAGTTAAGTAAGGTTCATCAAGGCCTCTTAACCTGGGATCCAACCCCACTCCTCACCAAGGATACTGTGGATAGATTTTTGGGACAAGGAGGTGTCTCTGAACATGGATGCAGGAAAATGCATCTTTATTCTCATTAACTTTTAGCTGGAATTTACAATTTCCTTCAATTACGATTGTAGAAAACAAACCACAGTAGTATTAGAAGTTACCAGACTGCCCAAAGCGTAATAATAAATGTTGAGAACTTTTGAGTTAGACAGAACTTCTGAAGGTAAAGAACACCAGGAATGGTGTACTTACTTCCCAGACACTATTTTATTTAAGATAATTTCCATTTAATTTTAGAGTTTACAACTACTTCTGTACCTCAGTTCAATAAGAAAGTAGAAGTGTAATTTTTAAGTCACTGTGACTGGGAGGAGACTGGCCTTATTAAAAATGTTTATCAGTCTCTGCCCTTTTGTCACTCTCAGAAGACATTAGTGCAGCTTGTATTTTTTTTAAATTTCAATCACATAGATTAATGAATCTAAATTGACATAGTGTTGAGAAAGCATATAGCTAATCAGTGCAATATGTATCTTCCCTTCCACAATAGCTCTAAGTAGTTCAAATTTCCCTTTGACATCATGTTGTAGAAAAAATTAAAAAGCAAACAAACTTCCCTTTAAAGATAAACAAAGAACCACAGTATGTCTCACATGTTTTATGCTTCATTTTGTAAAGCGTTTTGCAGATGCACTCTTGAGTTACTCTCAAATACCCAATTCAGTGAAGAATTTCCTTTCTAATTGATCAATGCAAACTTAAATTGGCTGAAGTAACCTATCAAAGTGCCATAATGCTCTCATACTAAGAAAGTGACCTTTCAACAAAACAACTGAAATTATAAAAAGAAAGAATTTCCATCACATCAATAACTTACATTTTGTGAAACTCACTTCTGGCAAAGACCAGTGATCTATTAGAGAAACAAGTGAACCCAGGTAGAGGGAAAATGTTTGACACAATTCCTGAGGTGCAGAATTTCTCTGTGTGTAGACACCACTGAGACTTTTTGGAAAATTCAAAATTTTTGAAACTGATAATATATGTGGAGATGGGGAAAAGGACATCCTATATGTCATGTATAATGGATCTCTAGTATTTTAAGCATCTCTAAGACATTGGTTTTAAAGAATCCATTGTCAAATGCATTAATCTCTCAGTGTGGTTGATGAGGTCTAAGCTAAGTCATAAATGGCTTTACTGAAAAGTCCAAAAAGAAAGAAGTCAATTTGAAGACAAATCATGGGTGGCATGGACCCTTGGAAATACAGATGGATCAAGGTTGCCCAATGGAACAGTGCACTTAGAGTCAGGAAGTCCTGAGTTTGAATCCTGCCTCAAACACTTGCTAGTTGTAGGACCCTGCCTGTTACAATCTCTGCCTCGGTTGCTGTTAATCTTGCCCTCATCCATAGACATTCCACTTCCATATTCAAGTAGTAAGTTTCCTTTATCTGGTCACTATTTTTATTATCTGGGCCTTTATTCCTGCTTTGGTCATACTCTCTTCCCTTCCTGATTTCAACTTCTCCTTTAACCAGATAAATTTTACTCTGTCCTGTACTGTGAAATTCCTTTGTCCTATTGACAGTCACATTTTGCCAACCCCCCTGACCCTAAATTATTCCCACCATCCACCTCCTTCCCTCATGCTAAGGTGCTACTGAATGGAACAGAAGGATATCATTAAATCATGCTGATTAAGCACTCTACAAATTTATGCTAGCTAATATCAACTAGTCCCTCATTGTAGCAAGGCAATCCTTTTCCTGCTGTTTAATTGGTATTTTATTCCACTCACCATAGCAACTGTTCTAAAGCTCTTTTCTGCTTAAGCTACTCATGATTCCACCCACCCACCCTCTCCACTGAAGACCTCACCTCATATTTTACAAATCTCAAACTTAACATGTTCAAAACAGAATTATTTATTTTCCTCAAAACCCATTCTTTCCTGAATCTACCTATTCCTATCAAGGATACCACTGTCACTCTAAATATTGAGGCTCACAACCTCAGTATCATCCTCAACTCCTCTCTCATCCTACATATTCATCCAATCAGATGCCAGTCTTGTCGTTTCTTTTTCTCTGGAACATCTCTCAAATATGTCCCTTTCTCTTCATTCACAGACACTCCCCCCCTAGTTTAGACCCTCAACACCTCTTGCCTGAAGTATTGCAATATTCTTCTAATAGGACTTTGTGCCTCAAGTCTCTCCCAGTCCACCATATCCTCCATACGCTCCCAAAGTGACTTTTGTAAAGCATAGATTTGATTATCACATGCTACTCAAGAAACTCCAATGGCTTCCTCTTGCCTCTAGGGTCAATTAAAAATCCCCCCTGCCTTTTTTGACATTTAAAGCTTTTTACAACCTGGCCTCTTCTTACCTTCCAAGTCTTCCAATCTATTCTTCCTCCTGTACACGCTATGGTCCAGCCTTATTGACCCACTTGAAGTTTCTCATACAGGAAGCTCTTTCATCTCCACATATTTGCACTGGTTGTCCCCCATGTTTGGAATGCTCCTTCTCTTAACTTCAGTCTCTTAGGAAGGCTGGCATCCTTTAAGACATCTCTTCCAGGATGCCTTTCCTGACTTCCCCTCCCCAAATCATCCCCTACCTCTGAGAGCCTTCCTCTTTAAAGATCCTTAGAATCCCGTATATAGTTATTTATGCAAATTTCGTACATTAGGATGTAAACTCCTCTAGGGGAAGGCATTTGTGCTTTTCCCCCTTAATATGCCCAGTGTTTAATATAGTGCCTGTCTGATGCCAAGTATTTTGATAAATGTTTGTGGATTGATGTGAGCCCAGAGTATTTTGAAAGACTGACTCTTCCAGTTACCTTTTCTTTGTCTGTTCTTAGTAATCTTCTGCATTTCTAAAGCTCCCTATTATAATTGTTTATAGTAGTGCTACTGGGACTTCTAGGTAGATGATTCAGGACATGAGAGTATAGGTCATGGACAGTGCAGTACTGTCACCTTGAGTTGACTGTGTGTGAGGCAGCTTGCTTAGTGGTTAGAGCCCTAAACTTAGCATCAGGAGAACCTGGATTCGAATCTTGCCTGGGATACCTACGGGCTGTGTGACCCTGGGCAAGTCATTTAAGCTCCCTCTGCATTATTTTCCTTATCTATAAACTGGGAACAATAATAGCCCTTGCCTCACAAAAGATGTTGTGAGGATCACATGAGATAATGCATGTAAAGTGCTTTGCAAGCTTTAAAAGAGCAATATAAATATTAGCTATCATTTTAAATATCATCATCATTGTAATCTCTAAATAACTTCCAACTTGATAAACTCAAGGTCATCTTGTCCTCCCAATCCCAACCCAATCTACCAAAAGTTCAGTATATTTTTTCAGTATATTTTCCTGGTCTCAAGCCTTCCTTCTCTTCCTATATTCTATAGGTTCATTAAGTTATATGGTCTCATCTGTTAAGTCCAGTGGATTTTTAGTCAAAAGGTGCCCTGCTAATGGGTGCTTTAAATGCTTTCTTAAATCGCTTTCAAGAACCTTCTTCCCAGCCCCAATGGTTCTTGGTTGGCAGAATACATCGATATAGGCTTACTTTTTGTCAATCACAGCGTTACTGTACCCCATTTATGATGGGAATACCTGAAAATGAAACCTTTGCCTGTCTTTCCTCATAATTCTCCAGCAGGGGGCTCTCCTCCTCTACCTGAGGAATTGGTCATTCCAGGGTACTCCTCATCTCTCTATCAAAAACCACCTGTTAATAATATAGCATGAAAGTTCACATTTGTGTGTAAAATTCCAGCTCACAATGGCCCCAGAAGTCCAATAGCATCTAACTACTTCCCTTTAAAGATGGGTGCTGATTCTGTCATGGGCTAGGGCAGGCGAGGAGCTACTTCAGCTGGCAATGTTAATGTTAATAGGCTGTCATTTTGAAAGCATGCCTGTGGTGGATTTGATCTCGAAGCTTCTAAATCCTTCAGAATGATAGGCACAAATACAATGGGATATGCTGAGCAATTGCAAACTGGAGAAAAAAGTGTGTGTGTGTGTGCGGGGGGGAGGCGATTTGAACATGATACAATTTTAAGTTTAATTTACATCACTGACATTTTTTTCCACTACCTCCTAAATTGTAGCATTTGCCATTTCTGAGGTGTTAAAAGCTCACACTGAAAATTTAACAATCAGCTTTCTTGAAGCTTGGTACAATCTGGTTGGAGCTCCCCTCTGGTATAGGGAAGGGAAAGCTAGTTTTTATTGTATAAGTAGAACTTCAATGTCTGCACATCTGAAACAATTCTTATGGGGACAGGACAGTGTCCCAGAATCATTGTTATGTTAAAAAGTGCAGGCTGGATCGGATCACTTTTATCATTATAAACTCATTCCTTAAGAGATAATTGATCTTCTTCCATGGGGGAGGGTACCAAGCAAAGCCAGGAATTTCAGGGATAGGGAAAACGAAAGAAAATTTCAAATATCTGCCCCTGCTCCTGTAAGGATTGCCACCTCCCCAAATCAAGGGAGATCATGGATCCTAACTTGGCTACAACCTGTTTGATATCACCAGTAGTACCAGATAACCCTAGAAGAGTAGAATAAGCCTCACCTCACTATTGATTTAGCTGTCACATCACCCTGAGTATCAGAAGGTCCTTGTGACTTTGGCAGTCTCCTGGTACAAGGTGGGAAGAAAGAGAAGGTCAACACCTGTGAGAATAGTCATTAATCTATCACAGAGAAGGCTTATCCTAATCTATTATAAAACTTTTTTTTCCCAGAACTAGCCAAAACCAATAATGATAGGAGAAAGACATCACACAAAATAAAAATCTTATGTTCTTCCCTTCAAAACAAACAGAGTTTGTCTATTTCAAAGAATCTATGATTTGGATGGGACCTCAGATATTCAGTCCAACCTTTGCATTAAGCAGGAACATTCTTGATGAGGGGCTATCAGTCTCTGCTTGATGTTCTCAAGACATGAGGCACTCTCCATCCGCTCCCCCCAACCCCGCCCAAGGCAGTCCATTCCTCCAATTCTGAGGAAGATTTTGTTTTTGTTTGTATAATCTTTCACTGAGTTGTAATTTGCCTCCCTGTACTTTAATATACTCGTCCCTTATGTCTGGAAACACTCTCCCTCTTCACCTCCGCCTCCCGGGTTTCCTGGCCTTTTTCAAGATTCAGCCCAAATATTACCCTGTGTAGAAGGCCTTTTCTACCTCTCACCCCCCATTATCTTTGCCCTATCTCACTCTCAATGCCTTGCCTCAAGAGGTCATCTTCCATTTTTACTCTACATGTAGTGTATCTACAATCAGGCGCATGTTGTCTCCCCAGAATGTGAGTTTCTTGAGAGGAGGGGGCCTATGTCTTTGCCTTTTTATATCCCTGTTGCTTAGCCTGGTGTTTGGCATATAATCAGTCAGTCATTAAATATTTATTAAGCACTTATTATGTGCCAGGCACTGGGGATTAAAAAAATGTGATGAAGCAAAATATAGTCCCTCAAGGAGTTCACAATCGAATGGGAGAGACAATAAGCAAACACATATGTACAAACAGGCTTCATGCTGAATAAACAGAAAATATTTTAAAGAAGGAAGGCACTGGAATAAAGAGGGGTTAACATCTGTTAATCCTTCTTTCCCATGATAATCCTTCAGATATGTGAAGATCACAATCTTGTTCCCTTTTCTTTTCAGGTCTTTCTCTTCCCTTCCACCATCACCTGTTCACCATAGCTTTGAGCACCACTCACCTTCCTCCAACCCCCATTCCCTTCTTCTGAAAAGCATTTAAATGTACTTCCTAAAATGAGGTTCCCAGAGCTCAGTCAAGTACCTCAGATGTGGTCTCTCTAGGACAATGTCACTCTAGCGTCACCTCATTCTCCACCAGTACTGATGCTACAAAACTTGGGTTATTCTCAAAAATTCTACTCAGAACCACTATGTTTACAAAATCAGATGATTGGTCAGATTTCTGAAGTACAAAATAAACACCATGAAAATACCTGAAATCTATATCAGCAAATCTTGAACACATATGGGAAGCCCACCATTACTACTATGCTTTGACTGAAAGATCCTTTCAGGGCAATTGATGATACTTCTGCAACATGATGATATAGATCAACAAGGAAGTAGATGTAAAAATAACACGCAAGCAAACAAAATAGAGAGTGATATGTTAAAGCTATACTAACTTCTTCTGGAGGGATCCTTTTATCATTATTCCCTCCCACCCACCCCAAAAATAATAAAAGACCAAAATTATTCTCAGAGAGAGGCAGAGAGAATCTTTTCCATAGTCTAAAGTAGAAATAGACTATATTTAAATTTTACATTGGTTTTTATGTTTATATATTTTCTATGCCTGCAATGCCTGTACCCCCACCCCACCCCTCAATACTCAAATGCCCCCTCTTTCATGAAACATTTCCTATTTACTTCTAATGGATATGATATTTACTTTATCTGATCTCATATCACTTTCATTTCCTCTTTTAAACTTACAATAATATTCTAATTTCTATTGTATTTATATCCTCATATCTTCTCTCCCCTCCATCTCCCACTAGATTTTAAGGTCCTTGAAACAGAAGCTGTATTTCATTAATTCTTCTCTCTTTCTCCTGCTCCATCTCCGTGCCTACCACCACAGTGCTTATGAGGTACCTATTAGGTCAGTAATAGTTCTTGAGCAAATGAATAAATGAAATATAAATGATAAGACATACATTATTGACATTAGCTAGGCAACTCTAAATTGAAAATATTTTATCAATATACTAGATATAGATGAGAGAAAAAGATAAAAAGAGACAGAGAAACAGAGATAAAGCACAGAAAAGAGAGGCCCTTCCAGATCAGGTGACCAAGAAGATGGAGTGCTTTGTAGAAGCTCCTTTCTCCATCCTTACAACCTCTCTAGTCTCTCCAGTGTAAGAATTATATATAAGAGATAAACTAATTCCCATTATCACTATGTTCTAGTCTAACAAGAACCCAAATGAGGTAAAAACCTGATGAACTAAAAATAGGAAAGTGCAATAGTTACTAAGTCTTAAGAAGCTGAGTCAGCATGGTCTCCCCCACAGCCTACCACACTCTCAGGAAGCAGGACTACACAAGCTAACCCAGGTGCTTGAAGTAGAACTAGATTCTATCACCTCCATGCCCCTCCCAGTAAAGGGAAAATTCAAATAGAAGTACGCTCAGTCTGGTCTGGGGCAAGACCAAGCACTCTGTGCCCCAACAGAGCTCAGCCAGCTAATGCCCCGCTCAAATAGCTGAGGAACATCAGGAACTGGGACAGGATACCTATGAATGGCTAGGGGGCATTCTGCTAAGCCTAATGGTAAGAGCCCAGCAATGGCCAGCTCAGTCCATAAAAAGTCATCTGAGACAGACCCAGGCTGGTGAATTACAAATTAGTTGACCAGAGTAGAGAAGAGACTGAGATGTTTTGAAATTCAACCCTGAGGACAACTGCCCTCAAAGCAGAGTCAAGGGTGATCAACCAAGGGAAACTAAGGGGAAAAAAAAGAACTGAAATTACCTAAGATCTCAGTAGGAAGAAAACTCCAAGCATAAGCACATAAACCAACTGGGAAGACGTTAACAGCAGAAGAAAATTTAGCCTCCATATCTTGTTAAAGAATTCAAATAACTATGCACAAATACTACAAGATAAAGGAAAATTATTTGATCGTTAAGGAAACAGAGGACCCTGTGAATTTCAAAGAAAGCACAGAACCACAGCACACTGTTCCTGAACTGATTAAAAGAGAAAAAAAATAATTGTGAGAGAAGAATATATGGCCTTCAGGAGATATAATTGGCAGAATAGAAAAATGTAAATCCATGGTGGCTGGTCTCACCAAAGAAGCAAGAGACAACAACTAAATGGGAATGCAAATACATAGAAATGAAGAACATCTGGGAGAAGAGAAGTAGTGATATTATTCTAAGGAATACTTTATCCCATAGGTGTGTCTGTTTTACAGGTTGCATACAAGCATTGCCTGGTCAAGTCACTTAACCCTATTTGTCTCAGTTTCCTCATGTGTAAAACGAGCTGGAGAAGGAAGTGGCAAAATATTCCAGTTGTGGTTGGGCTGAAGGTTGTGTCCTTCATTCTCAAAGAGGACCATGACATCTGGGAGATAATGACATGACTTGCAATTGATTTTCATTTGAGGGAGGAAGGGCTGTGCAAAGTCACCAGTCTCACTTTCTCCTCCAGAGTCATCTGGGTCAAGCGGCCAGATACAGATGAAGACAACTGGAGATGACCCAGAATGCAATGGGAGACCTTTGTCCTTTTAAGGTAAGGTCTTTTCAAGTTCTCACTTTGAGAGAGGCAATACCTATTTGGTGAATAGGCCTCTTTAGGAAGTGAGTCAAAGGATGACTCCTTTGATAAAAACAAAAATCAAGCTGGGGGTGGGAAAGACCAAAAAACAGTTACATTCATTCTGAGCCCAGAGGGCCCCCAAAATAACCACTAAGTGATGCTTGGGCAGGTGCCTATTGTTGTCCAAGCCACGAGATCCAGAGTAAGTTGGGTTTAAGACTTGGTCTTTGAGAAAGAAATCTAGCCAGTAAACCCCAAGTTTACAAGGTATCTTTACCAAGAAAACCCTAAATTGGGTCACAAATAGTTGGGCACAACTGAAATGGCTTAACAACAAAAACAACTCCTTAACACGGACCTTCTGCTTCAGTTAGGTTGACCTACTCTCTATTCCTTCTGTATACAATACTTATTGCTCTTCCAGTTCCTTGGTTCCTGTTGCTACCTGGTATAGCTTCCAAATCAATCTATTCCTTCCACATCCTTTCAAAACAGCCCAAATACCCCCCATCCCCACCTCCACGAAGTCTTCCCTGACAACTCTGGTCCATTACAAATTCTCTAAAATTCAGCAATCAGTCTAGTACCAAATTATACACTGTGTTAGATATTCTGAGTATGTCGCGGACTCTTAATTAGACTTGAAGTTTCTTCAGTGTTAGCATACTGTAGAGCCCTCAATTGAATAAATGAGTGTTTTAGTTTTACTGGTTGCAAAACGCTGAACATCACCCCACCTTTTTTTTGTTTTAATGTCTCACTGTTATCACATCCTTTGGCTCACTATTGATTCTATTTCTGCACATTGTTTTATAGATATATTACTTTGATAATAATCATCTCACATGTGTAAAAATTGTGTAAAAATAGCTTAAAATTCAACCTCACTAATAATCAGAGATTTAACCTATTGTATAGCCAAAAAATTGGCAAAAATAAACCAGACAAAATTCAATACTGTTGGCGTTGTGGATTGATACACTTACACGTGAAGTACTGGAAATTGAAATTGGGAGGATCATTTTGGAGAACTGTCTGTCATTCTATATCAAGCACTATAAAAGTAATCATGCTTTTCGACCCCCTTAACTCCATTACTGGTAATAAAACCTAAAGGTGCCATAGAGAAAGAAGGAGCTGTCCGCTTGAAGAATGTATAAACAAATTATTTGCAATTGCAAGGAACTGAAACTTACCTAAATATCCAACAACTGGCCAATAGCTAAATGAACTATAACATAGCCAAGTAATGAATAGCATAAGGCTATTGAAATAATAGTATATGATGGGTATATAAAGATATTTGGAAAGATTTACATGAAATAAAATGAAGAAAGTAGAACTGAAGAACAAATTACCTAAAAACCTGTTTGCCTCAGTTTCCTCCTTTGTAATGTAGGAATGATAATAGCACCTCCCTCCCAGGGTTGTTGTGAGGGTCAAATGGGATAATAAGTATAAAGTGCTTAGTACAGTGCCTGGCACATAGTAGCAAATATGTAAATGTTAGCTAATGTGGCTGCTGCTGCCGCTGCTACTACAATTCAGGCTATGGCTAAATGAAAGGAAAAATATGCACACATATACAGAGATGAAGACGAAAGAAGGGAATACATAGAGAAGAACTAATATGATGATATGGATATTCTTTTTTTTTTTTTTTTACTAGACCTTTGATTTCATTAGAATGGGGAACCAACTGTTGAAGGATAATTTTTTCTGCCAATATAGTTTGGTGCCTTTTTTGAAACTTATAGTCCTAAGAAGTCTATGTCCATAGAATATAATTTTTGAATGTAAATTGTTTAAATGTATGTTTATTTGAATTGATTATTTAAAGTTAAATAGATGTAAATATACAAAATTATACTTAAATTTTACATATTGCTATATATTATATGGACAGAAATAAAATATAATAGATTATATAATTTATATTATAAAATATGTTATGCATAATATACAAGTTTCTTAAGCATTTGTATATTTGACTGATATATAATATTACATATCTTATATATGTAACTATATAATTTTTTTATGGACTTGTTATTTCACGGGTATACGTAACTCTTTGTGAGGGATGCCCTCTGTCATTCAACCAACAGGCATTTAATTAGGGTTAAGGACACAAATGTAAAAAATGAACTGATCATTACTTTTAAGAAGCTTATATACAATGCATATTAGCAATTGCTCTGCACTTTATAGTCTTAGCTGCCTTCGCCAATAAGAGATTAGGTGACTTTCTCAAGGTCACACAGACACCTCATATCGAGGCAGGACATGAGCCCAGCTCTTCTTGCCTTGGAGACCATCTCTCTATTTGCTATGTTCCCTGCCTTTACTCAACATAACAGTAAAAGTCCTCTATATTTATATACCATTTAAAGCCTTTTCCCTTTACTATCTCATTTGAGTTTGAGAACAATCTGGTGAGGTTGCCTGGGCCAAGTTTACTGTCCCCATTTGGCAGATGAAGAAACAGAGTTAGAATGATTAAGTCTAAGGTCACACAGATAGAAGGGTGTGACTAAATACTCAAATCAGGGTGTTCATCGTTTCTCCCACAGCTCCCAGCTGTCTCACTGACTACAGACATTCAAGTGTATTCCAACAAATGTTTTAGAAGCATTTTTGTGCAGCAGAAAATAACAGCTACCATTTATATAGCAAAACACTTTATAAATAATACCTCATTTTATACACACGAAACGCTTGGAAAGTGGGTGCTGGATATGCTCATTTTTTTTAAGACTGTATATCTATGTGAATCCTCAACAAGCAAATAGACAGGCATCCTAAATCTTGCTCTGACAAAGTGAACTACATCATTTCATTGAAGTATATATAGGTACTGCCTTAGAAATGTACATAAGTTTTCATAAGGCAGTCACAAAATTTCATATCAAGAACACAGGTTTGAAAGAGCCCTTTTAGATTATTTAGTCCTTCTGCTGGAGTCAAGCAAGAGATCTGATTATCTGAGGTCAAGGCTGGGAACTTTGTTTCATAACAAAGCAGATGAGTATGAAAGTATAAAGTGGACATTTTAAAACATGATGATCTTTAGCCATCATAACTGGCCTCTCAGGTTTTGTTTTTTGCTTTTTCCTAGAACAGTACTTTTGATAAATAAAATATGCACACACAAAGGGATGCAAGGACTTGAATTTTGGCACCTTGGCCCAATTCCAACTCAGGTAATTGCAATCTGTCTCCATTTCAGCTCTTCAATTTCAGTAACATATGGCCACTCCATCATACTTCAAAACTCAGAAGATAATGGGTCTGCTCCTATAATGCCTCATTTGAATGTTTATGGTGCTTGCTAATAGACTCCGTAGTTTTTATGACTGACTTCCTTCCTTCCTTCCTTCCTTGCTACTAGCTCTTCTCTCCTCCTCCCTTCCTCACCCAGACCCCTATCTGCTTTAAAGTATCTTTTAATTTATTGTCATCCTCCATTTCTGCCGGCCTTGGACATAAATGGTTTTGAATACCAGATGCATGAGTTAGATAGAGTGCTGGCTCTGGGCACAGTTGGAATGTATGCAAAATCTCTGCCTTTATACAGCCCTTCTTTATTCCTGATGTTACTCATCTTCAAGTATCCAGGGTTACCATGTTCCCTTCCTAGCAAAATCTATTCTCATGAAAAGGTATTTGAATTCCATGTCTGAGGCTTAGTTTTCTGTAAAATACGCCCCTCCCAGTTTTAAGTTTTATGATCAGAAACTATTATGAAGTAAAAATGATTACCAATGCTGTAAAGTATGAAAGTACAAAGCTCAGGGGAGCTACTGTATATTACCAGACATCCAAATCATGAGTCAGAGTAGTGAAGCCTCAGTGGTGCAATTGCAGTCATCAGCAAACATATAGGACAGACATTTTATTCCCCGGGGGATTCTTTTTTTTTTTTTCACTTATTTTATTTTTTCCCATTTTTCCTTTTTTTTTTTTCATTATTTTTAACACAGTTAATAACAGATAAAGCAATTCAAACTTTTGGTCAGGTGATACTTCTTTTTAAAGCATTTTCAATATGGACCACAAAAGAAATTTTTTTAAAACATTAACCAACTGAGACATAAATAATTTTTATGTTGCTAGCTTCACAAGCTCTTGACATAATTGTCTCCACAGTATTACTAAGAATTAAAGGACCTTTAATTAATGTTGTTGGTCTAAAGTACTATGCCTAATAGCTTAATTTTAGACAAACTCAGATGTTCCCCTACCCTTAATCTATAATTGAATAGATCTGGTATTAAGCTTACAAACCTTTTGACTATAGGAAATTGCCACCAATAGTAAGGACATTGCAGGGACACAATATCTCCCCAACTTCATGTCATTTCCAGGCAGGATTAGATTATCCACTTACATTCAGTCAGGCTTAAAGTCTGCCAGGTGTCATTGGGGAAATTGAGTCAGGAGAATCCCACTTCAGCCCATGTTGAACAGCCGCTCTCCCACCCTTCCCTTGAGATCACCTATGCAGTTCATACCAGCATCTCATCAGCTTACTGGCATCATGGATTGGAGGCTCAGATCGCCTTTCTTGTTACCTATACCTGGAGTTAGACTCAGAAGAACAGTCACTTAGTAGTCCCATAGCATCTAAAAATGGCAAGTTCCAATAACTGGGTTTCAAATATGATTATAGTTTCACTTTAACTGAGGAACATCTTTTGAGGCAAGTCTTAATTGGCTTACGTACCTTCCTATACATGTTCTAGTTTCTGATTAAATGGCAATCATAAAATCAAATTTACCATTAAAACCTTGACTTTTCCATCAATGCCAAATTTTACCCAAGGTTACTTTCTTCTAGGAAATTTAGAGTGAAATTCTTTTCTCCAAATTAAAGATGTCATAGATTTATTCTCAGTAATTAATTCAGTCTATTGTTTTAATACTAATTGCTTTTACCTCACTTTGTAACATGTCCAATTTTTCTCCCCATCACTCCCCTCCCCCTGCTTCCTAATACCTTACATTCTAACTACTCCTTCTCTCAATGTACCCTCCCCTCCATCACACCCCACTCCTCTCCTCTCCCCATCTTCTCTCTTTTCTTGCAGGGCAAGATAAATTTCCATACCCCTATCCCTGTAGTTCTTATTTCCCAATTATATGTGATAAAAATTCTCAACATTTGTTTCTAATACTTTGAATTCCAACTTCTCTCCCTCCGCCCCTCCCTCCCCAGCTCCACTGAGAAGACAAGCAATTCCATACAGGCTAAATATGTGTTGCTTTGCAAAAGACTTCCATAATAATCATATTGTGTAATACTAATTATATTGCCCTCTGATCTACCCTATCCCTCCTTATTTTCTCCCCTACAATTGACCTTGTCCCTTCTCGAAAGTGTTTATTTCTAGTGACTCCCTTCTCCCATTTGCCCTCCCTTCTAACATTCCCCTCGCTTCACTTGTTGCATCTTCTCCTACTTTCCTGTGGTGTGATATAAATTTTCATATCAAATTTAGTGAGCATGTTATTCCCTCCTTCAGCCATATGTGGGGAGAGTAGCTTTATTTTCCCCCTCTCCCCTTCTCCCTTATCTCCTCTATTGAATAAGGTTTTTCTTATCTCTTTTATGAGTTATAGCTTGCCCCATTCCATTACTCCCTTTCTCTTCTGGGAATTTTTCTCCTTTACCCCTTAATTTTTATTTTATTTTTTGCATGTGGATATTATCTCTTCTGATATAACCCACCTTGTACTCTCTATCAATCTGTGTATGTATGTGTGTGTGTATGTACAATCTCTCCAACTACCCAAATACTGAGAAAAGATTCAAGAGTTTAAAATATTTTCTTTCCATGTAGTAATGTAAATAGTTCAGCTTTAGAGAATCTTTTATAATTTTTCTTTTCTGTTTACCTTTTCATGCTTCTCTTGATTCTTGTCTTGGGAAGTCAAATTTTTAAATACAGCCCTGGTCTTTTCCTCAACATGGATTCTTGAAAGTTGTCTATATCACTGAATGACCATTTTTTCCCTTGAAGTGTTATATTCAGATTTGCTGGGTAGGTGAGTCTTGGTTTCAATCCCAGTTCCTTTGACTTCTGAAATATCCCACTCCAAGCCCTTTGATTCCTTAATGTTGAAGCTGCCAGATCCTGTGTTATCCGGATTGTATTTCCACAGTGCTCAAATTGTTTCTTTCTAGCTGCTTGCAGTATTTTCTCCTTGATCTAGGAACTCTGAAATTTGGCCACAGCATTCCTAGGAGTTTCCCTGTTTGGGTTTCTGTCAGGAGGTGATCGGTGAATTCTTTCAATATCCATTTTGCCCTCTGATTCTATAACATCAGGGCAGTTTCCCTTGATAATTTCATGAAAGATAATGTCTAGGCTCTTTTTTTGATCATGGTTTTCAGGTAGTCCAATAATTTTAAAATTATTTTTTCTGGATCTATTTTCCAGGTCAGTTGTGTTTCCAATGAGTTGTTTCACATTATCTTCTATTTTTTCAAATTTTTGGTTTTGTTTACTAACTGCTTAGTTTAACTCATAGTCATTCATTTTCCTGAACTCAATTCTCTCTTTCAATGAATTATTTTGTTCAGTGAGCTTTTGAACCTTCTCCTCCATTTAGCTTATTCTGCTTTTTAAAACCTCCTTCTCCTAATTGGCTTTTTGGACCTCTTTTTCCAATTGAGTTAGCCTCTTTTTAAAGCTGTTATTTTCCTCAGCATTTTTTTGGCTCTCCTTTAGTAAGCTGCTAACTTGTTTTTTTAAGGACTTCTATTTCCTGAGCCCAGTTTAAGTTCCCTTTGCAAGCAAGGGTCTGGACTTCCTCTGACAGTATGCCTTGTCCTTCCTCATCCTAAAGGATGGGGGGAGACACCTGTTCCCCCAGAAAGTAACCTTCTATAGTCTTACTTTTTTCCCTTTTTGGGGCATTTTCCCAATCAGTTACTTCACTTCTGAGTTTCCTCTCCACAACCACCTCAACTCCAGTTCTGCCCAGCCAGCATTTGGGGGCTGCGATTCAAATGAGCTGCTCCCAAGCCTCAAGGGTTTTTGGAGGGGGTGGGGCTGCTATTCAGTGTGAGATTAAGTTCAGCTGCTTGTGCAGGGGCAGGGCCACCCCACGGGGCTCAGTTCCCTCAAGGGGTTTACGAGGAGACCTTCAACAATGGATGCGGGCCATTGCCTGCTTTGGGAACTCCTGTCCACTGCTGCATCTACTACTGCCTCCTGAGAGGGCCTGAGTTATGGGGACATCCCACTTCCCTCTTGGCCAGCCAATAAGATCCTCTCACTGACCTTTGGCATCTGTGGGTTGAGGGATCTACGCTGCCTCTGGAGATTCTGTCCCTGAAGCCTGCTCAGATCTGCTCCTTTCAGTGCTGCGTGGCCAACATAGGGCTGGGCTCTGCTCCATGTGTGGGGTGCAACAGACTTTTCCTTTTGGTTTTTCAGGTCTCTCTGGAACAGAAATCTCCTCCACTACATTGTTCTGTGGCTTCTGCTGCTCTAAAATTTGTTGAGAGTTCTTCTTTACAAGTATTTTATGGGCTGTGGGGGAAGAACTAAGCATATGTGCTTCTTTCTACTCTGCCATCTTGGCTCCTCCCCTGGGGAATTCTTTCAATGAGATATAAGACCACACTGACCCACTCCAACAATCAGACATGACCCATTTGTATTACTAGCACTACTCAGGTTTTTGCTGTTATGCGCTACTTAATTAATTGTTCCCTCCACTATTTCCTCAATATGATTTGCTCCTTTGGTCTGTATGTGGTCTAGGTCTGATTTGAGAGGGCCTGTACACTGACCAAGCTGAGTAATGGAGGAAAAAAATGTTGATTAATCAGATCTTAGCTAGAAATTGTTTCTTTCCCATCAGCCTCTCCTATGGTATTCATGGGATTTTAGGATAGGAAAGGACCTAACAGACGTAATCTAGTATTCACATTTTAAAACAAAGGATCTGATATCCATATCAATAGATAAGTCATTTTCTTCTCTAAAACTCAATGCCATAATTTGTAAAATGAGGGAGTTGGATCACCTAGCCTTGGAGATCCCTTTCACATTTACATCATCACCATGATCCTTTAATTCTGTGGAGTCCTAGAGCATACAGGAAGAGAATGGCAGAGCCAGAACCTGGTCCTATTGACTCCCAGGTCAATGATATTTCCTCTCTTTCCTTGTCCTTACTTTGCCCCTCATCTTTTGGAATGCTCTTTGGAGAGAGCAGCTAGGACATTTCCATCCCAGGTCCAGTCAAATCAGTATAGTTACAGAGGCTTGGTGTAAGGGAGTCTACTGTTCAATCCCAAGTCAATATAAGGGTCTAATGGGGACTGGGGATATTGTAAAATGCCTAGAGCAATGGGTCCTGCTCAGGGCTGTAGAGGACTGCCTGAGACAGAGAAGAGGGGACCTATGAAGACCCAAAGAGAAAGAGATACTCAAGAGCCAGGATACAGAAAGGAAGAGAAGAGGGTTAAAGAAAATCTTTTATTAAAATATGCTTCTGTCTAGAGCTGACCCTGTCTGCTGTTTTAGAGGGAGCACTGAGACCACCCTATTGCCCTATGGTTGTTGAAATATGATAGAGCCACTGTATGGCACTGTTGTTAGAAGAGAATCGTAGCTTCTACACCATCCAATGGAATACAGAAAGACGTACTGAAAAACTACTTTCTACATGGGGGTATAGTTGGATTGTCAATACAATCAAGTCTATGGCACTCAGAGGTGATATTATCTTGGTTTTATTGTATTTATATTATTAGTAACTGGCTAATCATGTAATGAGAATGAGAGACATACTATGCTAATACTGGTAAAATATTAAGAGAAACACAGAAAGGCTTCTACTCTACTGAGTACGTAGAATCTCTGGAGTAGATTTTTAAAAAGACACAGATAAGAACTGTCCAGGGTGAGAGGACATAGAAGGGTTGCAATCTGCACCAGTGAAGGGAATACATATGTGGAAGAGATCATGGAGCCATTGAAATATTAAAATATGTTATTATTGTTATTATTATGTGGTGGAAGAGCACTGACCTGAAAGTCAACAGAAGTCATTTTTGTTCCAGCTCTGTTATCAGCTAGGCAATATGGGTGGTCTTGGAAAAATTAGTTGACCTCTCTGGGTCTCAGCTCCTTCATTTGTAAAATGCTAAGATTGGGTAAGATGATTTCTAAAGACCTTTCCATATATAGAAAAAATAACAATGATACCAAAATACATTGGGAAATAGTACTTGGTTTTATTTTTATTTATTTTTTTTGTTAATATAAATTTATTTATTTAACTTTTTACATTCGTTTTCACAAAATTTTGGGTTCCAAATTTTCTCCCCATTTATCCCCTCCCCACACCCCAATACACCGAGCATTCTAATTGCCCCTATCACCAATCTGCCCTCTCTTCTATCATCCCTCCCTTCTCTTGTCCCTATCTTCTCTTTTGTCCTGTAGGGCCAGATGACTTTCTATTCCCCATTAACTGTATTTCTTATTTCCTAGTAGCAAGAACAATACTAAACAGTTGTTCCTAAAACTTTGACTTCCAACTTCTCCCCATCCCTCCCTCCCCACCCATTCCTTTTGGGAAGGCAGGCAATTCAATATAGGCCATATCTGTGTAGTTTTGCAAATGACTTCGATAATAGTCATGTTGTGTAAGACTAACTGTATTTCCCTCCATCCTATCCTGCCCCCCATTGCTTCTATTCTGTCTTTTGATCCCGTCCCTCCCCAAGAGTGTTGACTTCAAATTGCTCCCTCCTCCCATTGCCCTCCCTTCCATCATCCCCCCCCTGCTTATCTCCTTCTCCCCCACTTCCCTGTATTGTGAGATAGGTTTTCATACCAAAATGAGTGTCCATTTTATTCCTTCCTTTAGAAGAATGTGATGAGAGTAAACTTCATGTTTTTTTCTCAACTCTCCTCTTTTTCCCTCTACTAAAAAGTCTCCTGCTTGCCTCTTGAATGAGATAAAATTTACCACATTCCATTTCACCCTCTCTCTTCTCACTACATTTCTCTCTCACCATTTACCTTAATTTCTTTTAAGATATGGTCCCATCCTATTCAATTCACTCTGTGCTCTCTGTATGTGCATGCATATGTGTGTACATGTGCACACGCATACATGTGTGTGTGGTCCCACCAACTACCCAGAAACTGAAAAGTTTTAAGAGTTACAAATATTGTCTTTCCATGTAGGAAAGCAAACAGTTCTCCTTTGGTAAGTCCCTTATGACTTCTCTTTGCTGTTTACTTTTTCATGCTTCTTCTCATTCTTGTGTTTGAAAGTCAAATTTTCTTTTCAGCTCTGGTCTTTTCATCAAGAATGCTTGAAAGTCCTCTGTTTCATTGAAAGACCATATTTCCCCCTGAAGTATTATACTCAGTTTTGCTGGGTAGGTGATTCTTGGTTTGAGTTCTAGTTCCTTTGACTTCTGGAATATCCTATTCCACGCCCTTCAATCCCTTTATGTAGAAGCTGCTAGATCTTGAGTTATCCTGATTTTATTTCCACAATACTGGAACTGTTTCTTTCTAGCTGCTTGCAATATTTTCTCCTTGACCTGGGAATTCTGCAATTTGGCCACAATGTTCCTAGGAGTTTCTCTTTTTGGATCTCTTTCAGGCGGTGATCGATGGATTCTTTTAATACTTATTTTGCCCTCTGGTTCTAGAGTATCAGGGCAATTTTCCTTGATCATTACCTGAAAGATGATTTCTAGGCTCTTTTTTTGATCATGGCTTTCAGGTAGTCCCATAATTTTTAAATTGTCTCTCCTGGATCTATTTTCCAGGTCAGTTGTTTTTCCCATGAGATATTTCACATTCTCTTCCATTTTTTCTTTCTTTTGGTTTTGTTTTGTGATTTCTTGGTTTCTCAGAACGTCATTAGCCTCCATCTGTTCCATTCTAATTTTGAGAGAACTGTTTTCTTCAGTGAGCTTTTGAACCTCTTTTTCCATTTGGCTAATTCTGCTTTTGAAAGCATTCTTCTCCTCATTGGCTTTTTGAACCTCTTTTGCCAATTGAGTGAGCCTATTTTCCAAGGTGTTATTTTCTTCAGAAATTTTTTGGGTCTCCTTTAGCAAGGTATTGATCCATTTTTCATGCTTTTCTTGCATCTCTCTCATTTCTCTTCCCAGTTTTTCCTCCACCTGTATAACTTGATTTTCAAAATCCTTTTTGAGCTCTTCCATGGCCTGAGCCCACCGGACATCCACCTCAGATGTCTGGGATAGAGAGGCCCCAGCCTCCACATCTTTCCCTGATGGCAAGCATTGTTCCTCCTCATCAGAAATGAAAGGAGGAACCATCATCTGTTCCCCAAGAAAGTAGCCTTCTATGGTCTTATTTTTCTTATCTTTTCTGGGCATTTTCCCATCCAGTTATTTGACTTCTTAGATTCCTCTCCACCCCTGCCTAGATCCACCCAGCTAGTGCTTGGGGTCTGAGATTCAAATGCTGCTCCCCAGCCTTAGGGCTTTCCACAGCAGGTGCAGCTGCTATTCAATGTGAGCTTAAGTTCTGGTGCTCGAGTGGGGGCAGGGCTGCCTCCCAGGCTCAGTTCCCTCAAGGGCTTTATGCGGAGACCTTCAGTAATGGACCTGAGCTCCTGTCTGCTCTGGGAGCCCCTTGCCGCTGCTGCCTCTGCCACTTCCTCCCGAAGGAGTCTGAGCCATGGAAACACCCCGCTCCCCTCTCGGCCAGCCCAGAAGTCTCTCTCTCGCTGACCTGTAGCGCCTGTGGGTGGAGGGACTTTCTCGGCCGCCAGAAGTTCCGTCCCTGAAGCCTGCTTGGATCTGCTCCTCTGGGGCCACACGGGCAGGGCTAGGCTCTGCTGTCCAGTGCGCGACAGTCCTTGGTGCCGATTTTTCAGGGTCTCTGGAACGGAAATCTCCTCCACGGCGTTTCTGCGTGGCTTGCTCTGCTCCAAAATTTGTGGGTAGTTCTTTTTACAGAAAATTTATGGGCTGTGGGTTCGGAGCTTGCATATGTGTGTCTTTCTACTCCGCCATCTTGGCTCCTCCCCCTCAATCGTACTTGATTTTAAAAGATCAGTGATGAGAAACCTCATCATACATATAATAGGGCTTCTTGGACCTAATTGTTAGAGTTAAATTTTAAGTGTGAGTATTTATTCCTCAGATAAAAGCTAATGCTACACATCAAGGCTTTGTTTATTGTTTTGATTGTCTAGACCAATGCAGTGATGAAGAAAATGGTAATAATGCAGATCAAACTGAAAAATGTATTGTGTACATTCCCCACCTCCCCAGAAAGCATATTGTTAAACAACTTGCTGCATGTGCTTATACTTCACTTCAAGAGGACATAATTTCATTCATGTGAGTCTTCTATATCAATGCAGCCTAAAACCCCTATATGGCCTAGTAGACAGTTTTCATGCTTATTTTTGGCTTAAACAATCCTCACCCAGCTTCTTTGAACTTAATTAGGCTGGTCCTTGGATTATACAATTTTATGAAATGTGAAAATGCTCAGCTATTGATTCCCCTTTTGCCTTAGTTTATCCCTGAAATGACTGATGTAACCAGCTCTTCTTGTTCTGTGAAAATGGTCCCTTTGGGTTGTTTTTTGGTCTTTTGGTGCTGACCATGTGTCTTATGTCTGGGGACATTCTTAATGACAAATAGTATTTGTGTCTTCTTCCCTTGCATGTTGTTTTGTGGCTTCATTTAGCTGTTTGTTTCTGTGTCTCATTAAAAGGGACACTCCTTGACTACTTCTTAAAGAGACCTATTCACTAAATAGGTGTTACCTTATCCTAAGCAAGTACCTGAAAAGGCCTTAGCCTAAAAAGACCAAGGTCTCCCACTGCATCCTGAGCCATCTCCAGTTATCCTGATGAATATCTGGTCACTGGATCCAGATGGCTCAGGAGGAGAAAGTGAGGCTGGTGACCTTGCACAACCTCTCACTCAAAGCAAAGTCAAGTGCAAGTCATGTCATCATTTCTTTGATGTCATGGTCTTCTTTGGCAACAAAGGACGAATGCAAAAACAACAACGATAGTTTATCCCACTTTTCAATGTTTTATGTATCCCCACAGGAAGGCCCTGTTAGCAGTGACACATCTAGGAAGCAAATTGATGCATAGTAAAATTTTATTAAAGTGATCACAGTAACAACATTTGGTCACTTACTTAACAGGGGGTAAGAGTGAGGTAAGTATCTTCTTTCACAGTCTCCTCACTGCAGAAATTGTACCTGTGAAGAAAAACATGGATGCTTGAGTGCATGCATGTCTACTTTAACTTGTTAGTTACTTGAATATATGCAGGTCTACCTTAAACTTGTTAGATTTGTTAGGGTTAAATACAATTTCTGTGCTGCTCGGTTGTTCCATTGTATTAGTAGAGAAGACAAAGAGAATGAACGACCTTTTGGACCTCAAAACATTTCATTTAATAAATGACCTTATAAAGTACTTGGTTTCAGGTGTAGATACCTTCTTTTGCCCAGAGAAGTAAAAGCTTCTTGAGGACAGCACTTGGAACAATACTGACCACATAGCAGGCCTCAACAAATGGAGGCAGCCTATTTAATGATGCTATGGATAAACCTTCTCTTGTTCCTGTTCTTTATTCTAACTCTCTCATAATCTTTCTCTTTTGTTCCACTATCAAACATTTTTATACACAATTTTTGCCTCTGTTTCCTTATAGCTTGTATTCTTAATACCTAGAAATCTGATTTTTCACCCTCTCAAAGGTCACCAACTGTCTCCTGATGGTCAAGTGTGACAACCTTTTCTCAATCTTTATTTTCTTTAACCTCTTTGTAGTTTTTCCATTATTAACCTCCTCTTACTTCTACCATTAAGTTATCCAGGGGTAGGGAACCTGCAGCCTGGAGGCTACATGTGACCCTCTAGATCCTCAAGTGTGACCCTTTGACCAAACCCAAACTTCACAAGACAAGTTTGGATTCAGTAAAATGGCTTCACTTGAGAACCTAGAGAGCCATATGTGGCCTCTATAGTTTCCCTACCCTGACTCTATTCCAATTAGGATATGCTAATTGTGCTATCCTAATTAGACCCTCTTACCTTTCTGCTATTTCTCTACTTTAGTGGCTTTACTCTTCCTCTTTCTTCTTAATGATAGATAAATCCCAAGGTTCAATGCTCATTTCCTCTGCTACCTTTTTTTTAGACTTTATTCACTGAGGTTGCTATCTGGCATAATAGATAAGAACATCAGCCTTGGAGGCAAGATGATGTGTTTATCCTTACTTGGGCACTTTTTAGCTTTGCAACTCTAAACAAGTGGCTTAACCTTTCCAATCTCAATTTCCTCATTTCCAAAATGATAATAATGACATTACAGGGTTGTTTTGATGTTCAAATATAAAGTGCTTTAGAAATGTAAAGTGATAAATATTAGCTATTATTAGCTTATTAATGCTCCAAACTTTGCAAAGTGCTTTCAATACATTACTTCATTTAAGGTTCTCAGCAAGCTCATTAGGTACTTAGTACCATCCCTATTTAGAAATAAGGAAACTGAGGGTTAAAGAGGTTAAATGACTTGATGATTGTTACAAAGCTAATTAGTAACAATATAACAATATGCTTTGGATCAGGGCAGTTAGGTGATGCCATGTCAGACTGCTGGACCTGGAATTAGAAGATTCAAATCCAGCCTCAGACACTCACTACCTATATGACTCTGGGCAAGTCACTTAATTCTTCCTCGGTTTCCTCATCTGTAAAATGAGCTGGAGAAGAAAATGGCAAACACTCCAGTACCTTTGCCAAGAAAACCTCAAATGGGATCATGAGGAGTCAGACACATCTGAAATAAACGAACATCAGCAAAAAGGATTTAAATCTATGTCTTCCTGATTCGAAGTCTGACAGACAGTCTCTCTCTCCACTGCTCCATACTACCTGTCTATCTCCTCCATGTTAATAACTCCTCTTTAAGTTTTGTATCTCTTACATTTTAATATATCTCTCCTTTCTCTCTTCTATAGCATTCACTGAATTGTTTTATCTTGTTCAAGAATTCTATCATGAATATATGCCTTGTCTTCCTAGCTAGAGGTCAAGAATTATAACTCTCCATGGAATCCAACGTACTATTGCTCCACCTAGAGGCAAATTTTCATTGCAAACGTTTATCTTTCCCAATATTCTTAGGTTCTTATTATTAAGCATACATACACTGTGCCATTCTCTGTTTGCACAAGGATCTTTGAGGCTCCCACTTTGGGGAAGGTTGGATTGATCACGTTGTTATTCCACAGAAATTTAACTTTCTCCGGTTTTCCAACATTGACCTGTACATCGATCTCACTGGAATGAGTAGACTGTTTTATGAGCACTCCCCTGGAAAAATAAGAAGAAAGATGTTCATAGTCATAGACAAATATGCTAAAGACCTTACGGTGAAGTTTTATTCTTTGCTATCTGGGGTAATCAGTCCACTTTTCAAGTGAATTTCTAAGCAAACATGAAAAATGGAAAGCCAGTTGTATTTTGATGATGTCAAGATGTTTTAAAGACATCACTGATTTCTTGAAATCCAAACTGTCTAATCAAAAGTAGTCTGATGAGATGAATGGTAGCAACAATAGCTAGCTTTATATAGTACCTACTGTGTGCTAGGTATTGTGTTAAGCATATTACAAATATTATTTAATGTGACCCACAAAACAACCCTGGAAGGTAGGTGGTGTTATTATCCCCATTTTACAGCTGAGGAAATGGAGGCAAACAGAGGTTAAATGACTTGCTAAAAGTTGGTTGTACAGTAAGTAAGTGTTCGAGGCTGGATTTTAACTCAGGTCTTTCTGCCTCTGAGCCCAGTGCTCTATTTTGCTGTTTCTTAGTTAAAATTTTAAAATGTGAGTTGTAAAACACATTTTTTTTATACCAGTTCACTTTTATTCTGTCTCAAAGCAAAAAAAAAAATTTTTATTTGTATATGTTTTTACTAAGTCATCACTAAATGTTTCTCAATGATTATAGAGTTGGCACCCTTAAACAAATGTGAATTGCTAATATGGCACATTGTAAGGATTCAAATGATGACTATAGGCTTTACTGACATTTGCTAAATATTTGAAATTTCTTTCAGAAGTAAACTGGCTTTTAAACACAAAGTGCAGAAATTTATCATTGATACCTCACTGAAAAGTCACATGTTTAAAGAAAAAAACCTCCTGTAAGTGCCTAGAATTTAAAAAGCAGGTTGATTGTTTATTAACATATGTAGAATCTACACTTAGTATGCTAAGGATTTGTGAGTCAAACGGATGTAAAACTGAGTATTTTATTTTTTTATATTTATTTGGTTATTTTTAGTTTTCACCATTCACTTCCAAAAGATTTTGAGCTCCAAATTTTCTCCCTATCTCTCCCTTCCCCCCACACCAAGACAGCACACAATCTGATTCAGGCTCCACATAAACATTCATATTAAACAAATTTTCATATTAGTCATGAAGAACTCACATTTCTATTGTACTTAAAGGCTCACATAATACTTTATTCACAACAACCATTATCACTGTAAAATAGGTAGATATGTACATTTTAGAGATGAAGAAACTGAAGTTCAGAGAGTTATGACTACCCCAAGGTCATACATTTATTAAATATGTGAGACGAGACCTGAACCGCAGTCTCTTGAGTATCTCTATTCAATACATCACCTCCATATCACTTTGCCTTTCATTTATTGCTGTGAGTTCACATTAAAGATTCATAGATAGTGACACAGTGCCAAGCCTAGAATAGGCACTCATTAAATGCAAGTTCTGGTTGTTAGATAATTTTTCCATAGAACACTCCTAAATCTGTTTCATTGTGTTGTGAGTAGGAATTGTTTTAATCTGCGTGCTTGCATCCCTTGCACCTAGCGCCTAATGGTTGGCACGCAGAAGGCGCTTAGAAAATAATTGTTGATTGATAGCATCCATTACCCCTAGTTCTCATTGCTGAGACCAAGCAGAATAAGTTTAATTCCTTTCCTTGTGACAGTCTTTCAAATGCTTGAAGAAAGTTATATCTCCCTTATCTTTCTCATCATCCTGGTCTCTGTCCTGTGTATACTCTCTAGTCAATATCCTTATAATATGATCCGAGATGGAACACCAGATATTTTCTGTCTAGGTCAGAGTATCACAGTATTATTACTTTATTCCTGGAATATTCAAGAATATTTGTATTATTATGATATTGAATAATAATAATAAGTATCGCCAATATGTGAAACTTACTTAAAGATGTCATATTGTCTGGTATTTCCATTACTTCCATACAAAGCAACTTTTATCTGGCCAGTTGCTGTTCTTCCAGACAGAGTGACAGACACCTTGTATCTCCATCCTGAAGAGAAACAGGAAAGCATCCGATAGTCATCGAAGCTATCCAGACCAAAGCTTTGTTTCCATAGCATATATCTATATCCATATCTATATCTCTATCTATCTATCTATCTATCTATCTATCTATCTATCTGTCTGTCTATCTATCTATCATCTATCTATATATCTATATATGTATGTATATATATATATCAAGTTCCATAGTTAAGACATCACATGATATAATGGACATAACTCGTGAGATGTGGTTCTAGTTCTGTCTCATGTTACTAATTATGAGAGAGAGAGAGAAAGAGAGAGAGAGATACTCAGACCAAAATCCATAGAAAGACAGTAAAGAATACTTGTTACTGAGCTAAAACTGTTAAAGAAGATATATGTGTTAACTTCTAGATATGAAGCTTTTTTAAAAAAGAAGAAAGCTCTAACAAGAAAAAGGAGCCAATTTTTCCGCCTTGGGATAACTTTAGGTAATATGAACTCAATGCAAAATGGTCAAGTCATTCATGTTTCAGTTCATAATCCCATGGGAAATCTGGATAACCAATGTCCTCTTGAAATATAAATCTATTTCTGGGAGTTCACATTTATAAATGCAACGAATAATGGAAACTCCACTGTTGGACTGAGTCAGTCATAATTCAGACTGAATGTGTTCTTGTTCCTCTCTTTAAACCTGCTCATTGTAAAAGCATTAAGTTACTTTCCTGCCTTCATAAGAGAAAATATTGACCAGACTATAGGAAATATGTTTTGGAAACTTAACAAGTTTCATTTGCTATGAGTAAGAAAGAATGAATGATTGAAGTTGTTAAGAAATGAAAGAAGCCATTTAGAGGCAAGTCCTGTGTCTCAATCATCTTTGTATCACAACCCTACCTCTCAATCTCCTGTACCTGACAGACCCTTTTAACAGTTATATAACCAATTTTTTGAATGATTGAATGAATGAATAGGTAGCTAATACTTAAAAAATACTAACAATAATGGAAGGCTCTGTGATTTCTACCATGTAGAGAACTCCCAGTGTGGAAACTCCTTCCGCAAATGCACATGGTAATTAGCCTGTAACTTAGAGGATAAGTTCTTAGAATACTGCTAGAGTCACAAAAAGGTTAGGTGACTTCTTTGGGATTGCATATCCAGTTAAGTGTTCCAAGTTAAAATTTGAGCTCCTACTTAATAGGTCATGATACCTCTGAAATAAGCAAGGTGGTAAAATAAGAAATTGTGGAAAATTGGGTCTGCTTATATGAAATACCTGAATTCACATAGCTAGTGTTGACATAGTCTCAAAGACAGATAAACTACCACTGCTATTTTTTAATTCAAAGTAAATTTTGTTTCATTCAAAGTAAATAAACTGCAGGAAAGACAATCTTTCTGGATTTCCTAAGCTACAAAAATCAATTAGTCACATGGGGTTACATCTGACTTAGTTTTTCTAAAGGCATATATTCAGGTTATAAAGGATAAATTATTGGAGGTGTATAAGGAGCTATTTAGTGAAGATTTTCCAGGGTCACTCAAATATTTAAGAGGAACTTTGACATCTCAGATGAACTGTTCACATGCAATAAAATTTAGACTTAATATAAGTTTTAAAGATTGAGAGAAGCCAAATAATCAACTTACGAGCAAAGTCACTTGCATCTCCAGTGTTCAGAAAGAAGTTTTGCTGTTTTTGACTTGTTTTCCCAGCATATTTATCAGCATAGTGACCCATCTGTGGGCAGCCTTCACTTGGACAGGGGAAGCATTTTTCCTAAAGAGAAAAAGTGGGTTCATTTATCAGAAAACTTTGTCTCTTTGAGGTTCACTCTCATGGCTGGGCATTCATAACTCCTAAACATCCCATTTTGATGAAGAAAATTACTTTTCTAAATACAGTTGACATGAAAGTTTGACATTAAAACATTAAAGTCACCTTCCCCTTTGAACTAAAAGCATGTAGACAGGTAAGTTCCTTATATGCATGTAACAATTATAAGACTGTAACAATAACCCTCGGGAGTTTTGATGGTCAATATCAAGTCTATTAGTCATTTTTAGAATATATTAGGGAATGTTTCAGATGTCATTGTTTTTGGTGCAAGAAAAGAAAATCAAGTTCCATAGTTAAGACACCACATGATATAATGGACATAACTCGTGAGATGTGGTTCTAGTTCTGTCTCATGTTACTAATTATGTGTGTAGCCTTGTAGTAACCATGTTCCCACTCTATAGTTTCCTCATCTTTAAAGTGAAGGACTTGGTCTAGAAGTCCCTTTCCTAAAAGATCCCTTCCAAGGAATTCTATTAAGTAGAATGTTATGTGCTTGAGTCTAGGCCATTTTTGTCTTTACATTTACAGTACCATATGCATAGGAGACCCTTAATCAATGTTTGTTGAATTGAATTAAAAATACTAAATCTTTGACTCAGGCCCAATCCTACTATAGACTGATGTAGATACTTTGCCCTATTCTATTTCCAGTCAGGTTCATTTTGTTAGGTAGCCTGCCTCCTCACTCCTTGCTCAGTACCACTGCTATTACCCCTGCTCCAACAGGTTGCTGTATTGATGCTGGATGTTATCACAGAATCTCTTTGGCAAAACCCACTTCAGCTTAGAACTCCTGAATTCAATTGATTCACTAGCTTCTGCTTATTCAGGGGCAGATATTTGAGGTATATTGCCACTGGCGATTTGGTTTAAATTCTTCAAACCAGTATCACTTTCACAATTCACATCTTTACAAAAGTAATGTTTGGGAAACTTTTAGGCTAGATCAATTAAAAACAAAATAAAGAATTGAGTGGTATCCTGGTTGTATATATGAACAATTGAGATGATTGGAGGTCCCATGTTAGCATGCACTGTGAATTTTCCTACCATATAGCGTTGTTATAATTTTCTCATTCCTATAATTTATGGGATTAAACCTGAACCTTATTTCCATCATATTCCTTTCTGGCTCAAAAATTTTTGATATCTCTCCATTGTTACAAAGTTAAGGTACAATATATATATATATATATATATATATATATATATATATATATATATATATATATATATATTTTGCTGAGCACACGTTTCTATTTATCTACTCAATCTTATCTCCTCCTGTTTCTCAGCCTAGCCCCTCTACTTCAGTTGAGTTCCCCATTATTTCTCAAAAGTATCTTAGCATTCCAATAACCAAATCTTTTTTTTAATGTGGTCTCCCACTTGGAGTATCTTGTCCTCTCCTTTCCTCCTTATCTAAATCCTACTGATTCTTCTACTAATTATCCATTTTTCAAATCCTCCCTCCTCCATGAAACTTCCTGTAGTTACTGTAGTCCCTATTAATTGCCCCCTCTCTGAAGTCCTATCAACTGCACTCATTTTCACTCCTCTAATATTACTGTTGCATATTTGTATGTTTCCCCATCAAGACTGTGAGCTCTCCGAGGGCCTTCTAAGCACTTGGTAGATATTCTATTCATATATTTGGAAATGAATCAAAATCAATAACTCATGGGCTTAATTATGCGATTTTATGACATCCATTGACCTAGACAGAAGAATAGCTTACATCTGTAAAAGTCTTATAGGAAGCACAGGGAAAAGCAGTGAAGCCATCAGGATTCAAGATGCTATCAGAGTAGTATTTGTAGCTCCTCAAGTGATTACAAGCCACAAAGTCCCGAGTGCCTGAGAAGAAAAGTTCTGGTTAAATTTCACAGAAGACCATAGAAGTGATCAAATTTGTACTGTCTTCAAGGAAACACCCCCACCAGGGTAAAGCTAATGAGGTCTCTAGAATCAACCCCAGATTTTATAGTCATCGTTCTTGAACATCTTAAAACTATAAACTGAATTTCATGATGAAATTTATGCTTTGTGTTTAGTATAGCAAAATCTACAAAGGACAGAAACTCCAGTTTACAAGTGGTTACCCCCAAGGGATTTGCTTTGACAATATATTTATTCTTGCAAATAATTTTAATTTCTGAGATTTTAAAAATTTAATTTCTGAGATTAAAATTTTTTTTTAATTTCTAAGATTTTCTTTAAAAATAATGTAAAATAGGAATAAAACCAACTAAACTTGCTTAACAATTAATTGAATGAATGTCAATACATAAGATATCATAATAATTTCTTAGTCACTTCCTTTGAGTTCCTCTCAGGACTCCATTGATTCCAATTCACTTTTCTTCCTATAAAATTTGAGTAGTACACATACCATTTTTCTGATCTTGTTTTTCTCTTTGCGAATTTAATAAAGATCTTTTCATATTTCTCTGTATTCTTTATACCTACCTATGGGTCATCATGATGAACAATTTAGTTAACCATTCCCTTATTACTGAATATTTGTTATCACTCTCAAATGGTTTTTTTTTCAATTATACATAATGCTGCTTTAAAAAAAAAATCTTCGAACAGGCAGCCCTTTTGTTTCTGTTTTTGAGAATACTTTCAGGTAATGAATGTTAGTTTGGCACAGTGGTTACAGAAAAGGTTTTGAAGCCAGGATGACTTAGGATCAAGTTCTATGTTTGATACATATTGGTTAATGAGTTGCTGCAACTTTCTATGACTGTATATTGCAGAGAAGGTCTGGTGACCTGCATGTGGTAGGAGTTTGCTCACCCAGGAATTCTCTATGCAAATGAAATCACGTTCCCTATCCTAGTTCTTACCCCTTGTAGGTTATAGTCATAATACGTGATTATAAGATTTTGCAAGACAGTTTGATCCAGCTTAGTAAAATTTTAAAATACTTACAATTTAGTCAAACAACTAGACTCTTTGTAGAACCATGAAATCTTAATTATGGCCACAACAATTTTATGTTTTCTCATTAAGAAAATTACCAAATAATATTTCAAAACACAAAAAAATCAAATATATTCATGGTTTTTTTCCTCTGTCACTCTACACTAAATCATAAAGAAAAAATTGAGATTCAACTTTGGAAGAATGAAGAAGCAACAAATGATGTTTAGCAATAAAGAACCTAATGCAAAGGTATGTTTTCATAGATAAAACAGAGTATATAGTAGCGTTGGTGGTTATTATTTCCCAGATGGACTTACCGGACCAGATGCCATCTATGTCCACAATCTGTGAGAGGATGTTCTTTTTACACCCTGGCATTTCCTTCCCTCCATTTGGAAAGAAATCAAGATGACCAACTGATTGAGTTGTTCCAAAACCTGAAGCATTTCAAAGAAGGACAAGCATGTCAAAACTTACTGCTCTGAAGTTAACAATCACTCTAATGATGAAATGTGCTGATACTGAGTATATGGAGAGTGCTGGAATATGATGAAGCCTCACCCAAATTAGGGATCAAAGGAGCTGAATCAGTGTGGATCACATCAACAAAAAGAGCATCACTGGAATCCAGTCGAACTTCCTCTGGGGCACCTTCAAAAGAAGACTCTGCAGGATCCAACCCTAAAACAAATATCGATATGTACAGGTTAATAGTTAACTCAACCCAACTCAGCAAACCAACACTTCTACTGCCTACTATGTGTCAAAATCAAACATTAAAACAAATATCTCTTCCTTCAGAGAATTTTTATTTCAGCTGCATATGAGTATGTGTCTTCGTGAGTGGGGCAAGGATAAGAAAGTGAAAATACTTGTAATCCAAGACAAATAAGGAGGGTGGGAACATTATACTTCAATTTGTACTCAGAGTTCAGTGGTTCTCTCTCTGGAGGTGGATGGCACTTTTTCTTCATGAGACCTTTGGAATTGTTTTGGATCATTTTATTGACCAGAGTAGCCATGTCTTTCACACTGATCATTATTACATTTCTGTTATTATGCACAGTAACATCCTAGTTCTTCTCACTTCACTTTACATCAGTTTATATGTCTTGCTATGGTGTTGATTTTTTTTTTCTGAGACTATCCCCTTGTCATTTTCCACAGCAAAATAATACTCTATCAGAATCACATACCACAGTTTGTTCAGCCATATTCCAGTTTATGGGCATTCTCTTAATTTCCAGTTCTTTGCCACCACAAAAAGATCTACTATAAATATTTTTGTACACACTGGCCCTTTTCATTATTCTTTAAATCTCTTTAATATACCAACTTAGTAGTGGCATTGTTGGGTCAAAGGATATTTACAGATTTATAGCCCTTTGGGTATGTTTCCAAATTGATCTCCAGAATGATTGGACCACTTTACTACTCCATACTTATTTTTCTGTCATCTCCTCTAGCATTTGTTCATTTTGATAGGTATGAGGTGGTATCTCAGAGTTTGTCTGACTTGATTTCCTTTTTTTGAAAGCTGCCTGTTTATGTCTTTTGACCATTTAGTAGTTGAGGAATGGCTCTTTTTTTATAAATTTGACTCAGTTCTATACTCTGTATATATTTGAGAAATGAGGTCCTTCATCAGAGAAACTTCCTATAAAATTATTTGATATATTTTATTTATCTATTAAATTATATATCATATTATGTATATTATATTTATTTATTATATTTTAGTAAAATGTTGTTTCCCTGATTGTCCCCTTTAAGTCTATTTTTGCTTTTGCTTTGCCTGAGATCACAATTGCTATCCCTGCTTTTTTTTTAAGTTTAGCTGAAGCACTTTAGATTATTTTCTAGCCCTTTATTTTAACTCTGTGTCTGTTTCAAGAGTATCTCTTGTAAACAACATATTTTTAGATTCTGATTTCTAATCCATTCTACTATCTGCTTTCTCTTTATGGTGAGCTCATTCCATTCACATTCACAGTTATGATTACTAACTGCTTTTTCCACCATCCTATTTTGTTATTTTTCTTTTCTCTCTCTCTTTTAATCCCATCCTTCCTCAAAAGTATATTTTTCTTCTAACTACTGCCTCCCTTAATCTGCCCTGACTTTTATCATCCCCACCCCTACTTTGTCTCATCCCTTTCCCCTCTTATTTCCGTGTTGGGTAAGTTACATTTCTATAGACAACTGAGTGTGTGTGTGTATGTGTATACACACATATATGTATGTAATTACATATATTTATATGCACACAGATATAAATATGTGTATATTCATATACATGCATATATAATATACATATATGTGTCTATAACTAACTGCTTTTGACTGCTCAAATAATGATAAAATTCTGATGCATTACATGGAGAATCTTCCTATACAGGAATGGAAACAGTTTAACTTTCTTGAGACCTTTATGATTACTCTTTCATGTTTACCTTTTTATATTTTCCTTAAATTTTGTGTTTGAATATCAGATTTTCTATTCAATTCTGGTCTTTTCATCAGGACTGCTTGAAGGTCCTCTATGCATTTTTCCCCTTGAAAGATTACATTCAATTTTGCTGGGTAGGTTATTTTCAGGTGTAGCACTAGCTCCTTTGACTTCAAGAAAATCATATTCTAAGCCTTCCTCTTTTCTAACTCTTTTCTTCCTCTTTTCTAAATCTCATGTGACTGTGGCTCTACAATATCAGAACTGTTTCTTTCTGGCTAATTTTCTCTGACTTAGGAGCTCTGAAATTTGGCTATAACATTCTTGGGAATTTTCATTTGGAGTTTTCATTTCATTTCATCCTCTTTCAGGAAGTGATTAGTGGATTCTTTCATTTCTATGTTATCCTCTGGATCTAAGATGTTGACATAGTTTTCCTTGATAATTTCTTGAAATATGATACCTACACTTTTTTTAAATCATGATTTTCGGGTAGTCCAATAATTTTTAAATTAGCTCTCCACGATCTATTTTCTGGGTCAATTATTTTTCCAATGAGATATTTCATATTTTATTTTATCTCATTATTTTCACTTTGTCTTATTGTTTCTTGGTGTCTCATCAGCTTGCACTTGTGCAATTCTAATTTTTAAGGAATTAATTTCTTCAGTGAACTTTTGTATCTCTTTTTCCATCTGGCCTATTTTGCTTTTTAAGGAGTTATTGTCTTTTGTCAATTTTTGTGCCTCTTTTACCATAAGACCAATTTCGTGGGGTTTTTTTAAGGAATTATTTTCTCCCATATGGTGTATTTTCTACCAAGCTGTTAATTCTCTTTTCATAATTTTCTTATATCACTCTCATTTTTTTTCCCATTTTTCTCTATCATTCTTCTCTCTCTCTCTCTCTCTCTTTCTCTCTCTCTCTCTCTCTCTCTCTCTCTCTCTCTCTCTCTCTCTCTCATCTCTCTAACTCTTCTAAAAATTCTTGTTAGGCTCATGTCCATTGCCATTTTTTTTCTTTTTAAAGCTTTGAGTATAAGAATTTTTACATTATTGTCATCTTGTGAGTTTATGCCTTGCTCTCGCCTGTGACTATAATAGCTTTTTAGGGTTAAATTCATTTTGTTGTGTTGTTTGCTCATTTTTTCATCCTAGTTCTTGATTTCAAATGCTACATTAAAGTTAGACCTGACTTACCTTGGGATGGGGAAGCACTGTTTCAATCTACAGTCTTTTTTGCTGCTGTTTTCAGAGTTAGTTCTTGAGATCTGCAAGTTTTGGGTCCTTCCAAGATGTTATTCTGAGAGAGGTATGGTTACTGCTCTCCTTGTCTGCACTCTGGTCTTTATACAGGAATGGTCCCTGGTGCCTTGCAGCCAGAAGAACTAGCTCTCACTTTGCCTTGGAAATGTGACCAGGGACCTTACTCCCTTGTGACCAACCCAAACTTTCCTCTCTGTCCTGGAATTACAACCCTGAAATTCATATTGTCAGTAGTATTTCCAATCAGTGCCAGCTGTACCCAGTACCATCAAAGGGTACTCTACAACCTCTTTGTAATCATTTTTCTGATGCCACCCCCTTTCTCTCTTTGGACTAAGAGCTCCCAAAGCTGCCACTGTGACAACTTTTGCACTGCCCACCCGATAGGCCTTCACCTCAGTGTCATAAACATCTTCTGCTGACTGCCTAAGTTTTCTTGGGCTGGAAAAATGTCTCACCTTGATTTTTTGTTGGCTCTGACACTCCAAAATTTGATTTCGGATATGATTATAAAGTTGTTTGGAGGGAAGTATTGAGAGAGTTGAGCTGGGTTACCTCTAATCGTCTGTCTTCACTCTACCGCCCTATCTCTTCTGTCTCATTTTTCCAAAGTATCTCCTAAAAGGATGGGGACTTGATCCATCCCAATGAAAATATATCAGTTTAAGTTTGTTTTACTTATTCGTTTAGGAAAATCAGTTCCTGAAAACATAATAAGTTACGGGGAAAGCAGCACAGTGGGAAATCTGAGACTTTCATGGACTCAAATGGGATGATATAAAACTTATTTGGGATGAGAAACAAGACATAGCAAAGAAGAAAGAGTAACAAAAGATATGAAAGTCACATATTTATAAGGACCAAATAGTTGCAAATTTATGGTTCCCTAAAATATTTATTCTTGACACAATTTACTTTGCCACAAGGAAATGAGGTGATTCTCCTTGAAAAATGGAATGGCATTTAATAAATTGTCCAGTGGCCTTCAGAGTGCTTTGCGATGAAGCCAGGCAATATCATAACTCCTACTTACCTGTAATTCGGCCCAGACCAGGTGTCCTTCGCCCTGCCTCTCCAGCTGCATGAGCTCCCAAACTGTGGCCAATGACGTGGACATTAGAAGGTAGATATTGATAGTTGGTCTAAGGGAAATACATGTTTTCAAAAAATGAACTCATTAGGTTCCTGCCCATGTTGAGTACAGAAATATTCCCCATCATTGGCAACGGAAACTGTTTGCTAGGCATGCTATGAGCTCATGGCTCTGTGCCCTTGGACTTTTGTAAGGTCCCCCTGACGGAAGCTAGAAAGATTTGACTTGCTCTGGGGCTGTTGGCAGAACTAGTTAGGACCAGTAATTCCTCCTTATGGTCTCATTTCTCTGGATGAAGCCTCTTCATTTTTGCTATAAAACATAATGAATCTTGGGCCTTTGTGTGCCTTTTTGCTGTGAAAGAGAACATTTGGTATCTATAGACATTGTGGGAGATTGTAGTCAATTAAACCACATAAATAAGAGTCTGGGGGTAGAAAGAAGTCACTGAAATGATTCTGACATGATATGTTAAAGGAAAAAGAAATTCTCAACTCCACTAAGTAAGGGGCACAACACAAATCTACTCTATTTGGTTTATTTCTTTATAGGGTTCCTTGGCATGGTGTATTTGTAACGGCAACAATAGAGTCTTTATTATTGGTTAGTCGTTTTCAGTTGTGTCCAAGTCTTCCTGACCCCTTTTGGGTCTTCTTGCAAAGATATTGGAGTGGTTTGCCATTTCCTTCTCCAGTTCATTTTACAGATGAGGAAACTGAGGCAAAAAGAATCAGTGACTGACCAAAGGTCACACAGCTAGTAAGTGTCTGAGGCCAAATTGAACTTGGGTTTTCCTGACTCCAGGCTCAGCACTCTATCCACTGTTCCACTTAACTGCCCCAATACAGTACCATACTATAAGTTTTTATTAAACACTTCCTGTCTGAAAGGCATGGTTCTAGCAACTGGGGATACAAAAACTAAGAATAAAAAATCCTTACCCTCAATGAGTTTATATTCGGTTGGAGGGATACAACAATGAAGAGTACCCAAAGTACCCAGGCAATAAATTGAGTATAGCACACTAAATACTTTTATACTTACTGAAAGAACTTTAATCATATTAGCAACTTCAGCCCCCACAACCCGGATGTTGTTTGCAGCTTGGGTATAAGTAGTTTGTGAACCTCCTTTCCAGTCTACACAAATGCAGTTCACCTGCTCCACTTGAAACATATTCTATGGTTGGAATATAAAGTAAAAAATCCTTAAGGAAAAGCATTAGTACAAAGGTCCCTCAGTTTCTTTACTGAAAACCCAAACTCAGACTAGAGCATTCAAATGCTTAATAGCATCCCAGTGCAACTTCTGTGAAGAGAGTAGGCATCCTCCACCTAGAATGAAGTGCATTTCTCTTGTAAATTTCTAAATGAGCAGACTTTTATCATTATAGTCACGGTAATTAATAAGTGGCAGTAACTCATGCAGACACAGTCTGTGAAAGTTTTTATATCCTGTAGAACTGAATAGGTCCAACATAAAATAAATTATTTCACAAGAAACACAGCTCCAGAGATGTCCAGGGAATTGATGGGTCCTCAGCAGCCCTGCCTCATGGCACATCCAACTTCCTGGGTTTAAAATGTTGCTATATGTATTTTTTTTCCAAAATCAGTTTAGTATCATTCTTTGCAATTATATGTGATATTTATATATGTTATCATGTCATACCAAGGCAATAAAAGCATTGATGTGTAGGAAGGAGCTGAAGAATCTCATGCATAGCACTGTAGAAATAGGACGCTTGTTTCACTAGGGTGAAAGCAGGTATGATAAGAAGAATCCCTGGGAAAACTGTGTCCTGAGGCTTGAGATCTTTGATATTCTGCTTGTTCAACTTTCCTGCTTCCATTAACCATTTCAGGGTTGGACTGAGTTATTAATAGATTTGAAGGAGGTTGCATTATCGAAGTGACTGTTTAGAAGGGAGAAAACTGTCATGAATCAAGGAACTGCATTTCTAAGAAAGAAAGTTGTGTTGATCTTAAGGATAATTTCTCCCCTTGCAACAAAAATGTTTGTTATGTTTGTGCCATTTCACTCAATTGTTTTTTTTTTTACCCCCATCCCTCATATAATCAATGTCTTTTGTTTTTCTTTCCTTCAAATAGAAATTTAAAACATCCCCCCACATTGTGGCAAGAACTAACCCAAATAGGGAAAAATAATAATTGTACTTCCTTGTAAATAGAGCTCAAAGACAGATGTGATCCTGAAAACATATCAACAAACTCATTTTGGGTAAAATAATAATGCAATTAAGAAAGTTACTGTTTAAAGAAATCTTGGGCACACACACACACATATGCACACTCCTCTGCAGTAGATTTCTGTTATCATTTCCTATTTGCCTATGTTTACATAGTCAATATGTGTCAGAGGCATTGTCTGAATCTTTCTCACTCTGAGAGAAGCCCTCTGTTTATTCCCTGAAGCATCTTAATTGTTTTTACACAAATATTATAAATAGTAAGTAAATACTTTTGATTGTTTATTCATTTTCATGGGCAATATCCTAACATTTTAGATCCCTAATATTTAAAAATTCCCAACTTCTTCCCCAAATTTTTAACCTCTTTTGTAAATTTGAATTGTCATTTAACTGAGTCCTATAAAAAATGATTGCCTATTTGGAGATGAGATTTTTTTGGATATTAATTCTTTAAAAACTGACAGCTAAACTGACTTTAAGATGTGGGCTAAGGGAATACAGGAAAAGGTCTGCATTATACCTTGCACATGTCTAACAGCCAACTCTCTTCTCCTTTGTCTATGTAGCCATGGATAATGAAACGAGTCTTTCTGTCCATTTTGAAATTTGAATACTCAACAGTGGATGGTTCTGATGGTTGGAGTATCTGTAAGAAAAAGAAAAGTATGAGATGACAATTTTGATCTTAAACAATTTACAGTCTTTTACTTCATTATCCTTAAATATGGAGGACTATTTCATAAGTAGAAAGAAACATCGACTTCTAGAGGTAGAAGAGATCTTGCTGATAATTTAGTCCTCAGTGTGAGTGGATTCAATTCAATTCAATAAGTATTTATGAGGCAAGAAATAACAATAAATGTCTATTATGTGCCAGGCATTGTGATAAGTTCTTTTTACAAATGTTATCTCATTTGATTCTTACGTCAACTTTGAGAGATAGGTGCTATTATTATCCCCATTTTGTGGTTGAAGAAATTGAGGCACACAGAGGGTGACTTGCTCAGGTTACTACAGCTAGTAAATGTCTGAGGCTGGATTTGAACTCAAGTCTACCAGACTTCAGGCCTATCATCCACTGTGCCATCTATCTGTCTATATTGTAAAAATAAAATACTATGCTAAACTGGGCATGGGGGAATAGGTAATATTTACATAAAATAGAGTTACTGTTGTCAAACAGCTTATTGCTTCGGGGATCTGGGAGATATCAAATATATAAAGTGAATATCCAATGATTATAATAATATACAATGATAGTGCATCTGGAAGCAACAAAACAAAGCACCATCAGAGTTCTGGGGTGGAGTAGTACTTAATCAAATAGGGAGTAGGGAGATGAGAGGATAACATAGTGAGAATCAGAGTGAACTTCAGATTGAACTCCATTTTGCAGATGAGGCAATTCAGCCTCAGAGATTTAGTAACTTGCCCAAGGTCATATAGGTAGCAATAATGGGTATTAGTGTTCTAGATGGTTAAGTCAAAGTCTAGAAAGAATAAGGAACTAGAACCCATATAGCCCATCTCATAGTCCCCCACTCTCTCTCTAGGCTGGTCTCCCCTTTTTCACAGTAGTGAAATGTGGTTCAATGTGTCTGCTAAAAGTGGCATAGGCTACCACTTCTCTATAAGTGATCAATGGCTTGTGTATTCCTTGTGCATTCCATTGAAGGAAAGGAAAAAAGCTGATGAGAGAAGAGTGAACTTAAATTTATGTCTAGGGAAGCAAACTGTTATTGATTTACTGGGTTCAAGGCAACAATTTTTGAGTGCTGACATAGCCCTTAAGCCTGGATTCCCTGATTTCTGACCCACAAGTCTGAAGACACATTCTGGAATTCTGAGTATCCAATTTTATTCTCTAGGCACATGGTTCTCAGAACTATTCATTTAGCCCTAACCTTCCTCTCTCGACCTCCAGTCTCTCATTTTCAGTGGCCTATTGGATATCTCAAAATGGAAGTTGCATAGATATCTTAAATTCAAATGTCCCAAACAACATACTATCTTCTTCCCCAAACCCTCCTTTCTTCCTCATATTCCTATTACTATCAAGGGCACCACCATTTGCTTAGTCGTCCAGAGTCACAACTTAGGTATTATCTCCAATACCTCAATCTCTCTCACTCTCTCATATCCAATCTGTTGCCAAGACCTACTGATTCTACTTTTCCACACCTCTTGTATGTACTCCCATCTCTCCTCTGCCGTTGCTACCACCCCAGTGCAGGCTGTCCTCACCTCACACTTGTACTATTGAAATAGCCTCCAATTACTCTCCCAGGCACAAGTGTTTCCTCTCTCCAGTCCATCTTCCACTCAGCTATCAAAGTGATTTCCCTAAAGATATGACCATGCCCCTCCATTAATCAATAAACTCCAGGGCTCCCTATTATTTCTAGGATGAAATATAAAATTCTATTTGGCTTTTAAAGTCCTTCATAATCTGATCACTTTCAACCTTTCCAGTTTTCTTACACCTCATTCTCATGTACTCTGCAATTCAGTGACATTGACCTCCTTGTTGTTCTTGTAATAATAGTGATAATAAAATAACAGCAACCAGAATCCATGTAGCAGTTTGAGGTTTGTCCAGTGTTTTATGAATATGATCTCATTTGATCATTAAAATAACCTTGTGAAGTGGAAGATATTATTATCCCCATTTTTATAGCTGAAGGAAACTGAGGCAGACTTAGTTGATTAAGTGACTTAACCAGGGTTATATATGTAATAAGCATCAGAGATTAGATTTGAACTTAGATCTTTCTGACTTGCGGGTCTAGCACTCTCTCCATTGATTCCCGTTAACTGTTCCAGCTGTCCCTTCTATGAGACACTCCATCTCCTGGAGTCTGTACATTTTCACTGATTAGTCTTCATGCCCCAAAAGCTCTCCTTCCTGGTCTTCATCTCCTGCCTTCCCTGACTTCCTTCAAGTCTCAGTGAGACTCTTACCTTTTACAATGTCTTCCCTGGCTTCCTGTCATGCTAATACATTCTCTATGATTCTCTCAAATCTATCCCATATATGCTTTGTTTGTGTGTAGTCATTTGTGTACTGTCTCTCCATTACTTCTTGAGGGACTATTTCTGACTGTCTTTGTATTCTCAGTGGTTTAAACAGTGCGTGGCAGACAGTAGGTACTTAATAATTGTTTGACTGACTTACCAACTGATCCTTGGACAGATGTGAAGACAGAGAAATCAATGGTGGTGGACTACATCCTAATGCCACTTAATAAGTGTTCATGGAATTGAGTTGAATTTTACTTTCATTGTATCCCCACCACTTAGCACAGTGCCTGGGATACAGAACCTGTGCTGCACTGACATACCCTTTGAAGACCCCAGTTCACTCCATATCACAGTGAGGCATCAAAGAAGCACTTTAATGGCATATGAACAGTGATGATCATAATATGAAAATTTTGCTGTTTTTAAAGTATTCTGTTTTCAATATTGGCCCAAAGGACAACTTCTAGGAAACTTAAACCAAATTATTAACTCTATTGGATGAAATAGATGTTAAAATAACCATAGTTCTTACTTGGAAGGAGTTTGGATTTTCATTTGTGTAGAGCAGAAAGCGGATGTTGATCGTTTCTGGACTCCAGGGTAAAACCTTAAGTGGCCTTATTAATGTTCCACCCCAAGGGTCATCATCCGGAAAACATCCAAGATCACCATAGCAGACTTCCTTTCCTATATAATAAATGAATTCAAAATTCAGTCTTAGCAATTTAAAGAGAGTTTGTGTGTCTGTGTGACTGATGAACTATCCAGTGGCTAGGGTTAGTTCCTGGTGAATTGAGAAAATGACTCCTCTCCTTTCTTTTATCTTCAGAACCATAACCCAAGAGATAGTCTAATTATGGAAATATCAAATCTAAGTGAACATATCAAGCGTTGAGGAAGGTCAGAAAAAGAGGGTTCTCAGCTCCCCTCAAATCACATCTTACAGAGCTGTCTACCCTACCTAGCACAGAGTCAGTCAATATGCTAGTTCTCTAGAACCAGATATCCTCCACTCTGATGACCATAAGGCATATGGTATTGAAACTGAGGCTATTCTGGTTAAAACCTGCTTGGATGGGAGTGGGATGGTGCTGAATAACTTCTAAAAATTGCCAATTGTTTCATACCTCTGACCGTGCCCAGCAGGAGAAGAGTGAGAGTCCAAAGCCCCAGCATCTAAACCAATCAAGAAATATTCACTAAAGAGGTTATCATAAAATATACAGGAATTCACAACTTACACTTCTCTAAATGATAATAATAACAATCAGCAAATAACAAAGCAAAGATCCTCAGAATTTTTTTTCCAACAGCTATATTTAAAAAAAACAAATAACACTTACCATAGTTGAATATTCACGGCCCCTGAACCAATGGGCTCAAATACCAAAGCTCTTTTATACCTGTATCTTATCATTTGTACACAGTTCCAAGGGGGAACAAAAAAACCTCATGAAGATAGACAATAATGTGTGCATTTCACATTTTAATCTCCACTAATACACAAAACAAGATTAATAATAGTGAACAGAGTTTTCCATTAACTTCAATTGTGGGAAAGCAAAGGATGTTTTATTAAGTTGAGGAAAAGAGAACTTTCAATAAATGTGTTGTTGATAAAATGTGCCTTACTTTCAGTCTAAGCATGACAGTAATTCTAATTGCTCAGTGCTTGCTGTGCATGTGTTATGCAGATTCCCTTAAAATCCTGATCACTAAAGAGAAATTGTCAATGAAACAGCACATTTGAATATCTGTGCTAAGTGGGAATTCTAAAATTCAGGTGGCTAAATCACATTCCTTTTATAGATTATCCTGTGGTGCTTTTCAGTTCATAGACACATTATTTAAAACTGAGAATCCTTGCATTTCAAAGTTGAATGGAACTTCAGTGGCATCTTACCCAAATTATGCCTGAAAGTGAATTTCTTTCATAACATTCTTGACAAATGTAATGGTAATTTAAATGGGAAGATCTTTCCCATTCTTTAATAGGTCCATGTGACCTGCCTGGGTTATGTGGAAACATCACCTGAGTCTGAGTCACATGGATCTTGTGATGGGAGAAGTTAAGCTGAATGGGTGGAACATGAAGAGGTAGAGCTAGAGCAGAGCTGAGAGGAAATTGGTCTAGTCAGAGTTAGGAAGGATGCAGGCAAGCAGGGAATTGACTGGCATGAGTGAAAGAGCTTGTTTGTGATTTGTTTAATGGAGCTGGTTTGTGGGAAGCATGGCAGGGGGAAGGCTTGGGGATAGTGTTTTCCTCTGCATTGTTATTATGTATAGATTTCTATGTTACTATGATGGATTTGGCTTTCTGGTGTCTGACTAAATGTTTTGGTTCTGTCTTCCATGAGGAGAGTATGTTGTGTTTCATGATTCAGAATTGTACCAGCATATTCATGGCCACTGTAGGCTCTGTGAATATCACATTGGTACTATAACAAGTCAGCCTTTATTGACAATTTTCAGTAAAAAGTAGTCTATGATCTTTTCCCCCATTTGAAAAACTTTATTTAATATTTTATTTTTCCCAGTTACATGTAAAAACAATTTTTAATATTCATCTTTAAAGCTTTGAGTTCCAAATTCTCTACCTTTCTCCCTCTCCACCCCCAAGCCCTGAGAAGGCAAGTAATTTGATGTGCATTATACCTGTGTGGTGATGTTGTGAAACAAAACATAGAACCCCCCCCAAAAAAAAAAACCCTCAAGAAAAATAAAGTTTAAAAAAAACTGTGCTTCAATCTGTATTCAGACACCATCTGTTCTTTCTCTGGGGATAGATGGCGTTTTACTCATAAGTCTTTTGGAGCTGTCTTGGATCATTACATTGCTGAGAATAGCTGAGTCATTCATAGCTGTTCATCTTACAATTACAATTACCATTAGCCATGTGCAATAGTTACTTTGTACATAGTACGTTTCACTTTGCATCAGATCATGTAAGTCTTTCCGGGTTTTTCTGAGAGTACGCCACTCATCATTTCTTATAGCAAAATTGTATTCCATCATAATGAAATACCACAGTTTGTTTGATCATTCCCCACTTGATGGGCATCCCCTACATCTCCAATTGTTTGCCACTAAAAAAGAGTTGTTATAAATATTTTTGTAAAGAACAAAACAATACAATCATGACAAGAAGGAAAGTGGAAAGCTGGGAAGCAGTCTTTATAGCAAGTACCTCTGATAAAGGCTTCATTTCTCAAATACATAAAGAACTGAGTCAAACCTGTAAGAATACAAGCCATGGTCAAAGGATATGAATAGGCAGTTTTCAGTTGAAGAAATCAAAGCTATCTATGAATATATATGGAATATATATACATATATATGAATACTAAGTGCTCTAAATCACTATTGATTAGAGAAATGTAAATTAAAACAACTCTGAGGTACCACCTCACATCTATCAGATTGGCTGACATGACAAAAAGGGAAAATGATCAATGCTGGAGAGAATGCAGGAAAATTGGGACAATAATGCATTGTTGGCAGAGTTGTAATCTGACCCAACCATTCCGGAGAGGAATTAGGAACTATGCCCATAGGGCTATAAAACTGTGCATAACCTCTGATCCAGCAATTTATGTCTTATGCCCTCTGTCTATATACACTCCTTCTAACTGTCCTAATAATGAGAATCCTATGTAGGAATACAGTTTAACCTTCTTATGTCCCTTATGACTTCCCTTTCCTGTTTACCTTTTTATGCTTCTCTTGAGTCTGGTACTTAAAATCAAATTTTCTATTCAACTCTGGACTTTTCATCAGGAATGCTTGATAGTCCTCCATTTCATTGGATATCAGTTTTGCAGAGTAAGGGATTCTTCATTATAATCTTAGCTCCTTTACCCTCTGGAATATCATATTCCAAAACCTCTGATCTTTTAATATAGAAGCTGCTACATCTTGTGTTAACTCTGACTGGAGCTACACAATACTTGAATTGTTACTTTCTGGCTGCTTGCCATAGTTTCTCCCTGACTTGGGAGCTCTGGAATTTGGCTATAAAATGTTTGGGAGTTTTCATTTTGGGATGTCTTACAGCAGGTGTTTCAGTAAGTGGATCCCAAGTTCCATTTCTATTTTATCTTCTGGTTCTAGAACAGCAAGGAGGTTTTCCTTGAAAATTCCTTGAAAGATTATGTTTAGGATCTTTCTTCGATCATGACATTTAGTCAGTCTAATAATTCTTAAATTATGTCTCCTAGATCTATTTTCCAGGTTAGTTATTTTTCTAATGAGATATTTCACATTGTCTTCTATTTTTCAATTCTTTTGTTTTTCAGTTATTGTTTCTCAGCTTCTCATGAAGTCATTTGCTTCCATTTGTTCAATTCTAATTTGTAAGGAATTATTTTCTTCAGTAAGATTTTGTATCTATTTTTCTGTGCCTCTTTCTCTCTTTGGTCATTTCTGCTTTTTAAGGTATTCTCTTCATTGATTTTTTTTTTACCTCGTCTGTTTGTTTGTTTCTTTGCTTTTCAATCTCATCTGTTTTTTAAGGTGTTATCTTTTTTTTTTCTTACTATTTGGTATAGTCTGTTTTTTAAGGTGATATTTTTTACTGTTTGGTGCAGTCTGTTTTTTAAGGTGCTATTTTCCTCAGCAGTGTGTGTGTGCATCCTTTACTAAACGATTGACTCATTTTTCATTATTTTTTTGAATCACTTATTTCCCTTGCAAATTTTTCCTATAATTTTCTTACTTGATATTCAAAATCCTTTTTGAGCTCTACTATAGCCTGAGACCAATTCATATTTCTTTTTTTTTTTGAATTCCAAATGTTTTTCTTTTTTTGACATTTTATTTTTTATATTTATTTTCAGGGTTCTACAATAACTACCATATAACTTAGATTTTTTTCCCCTTCCCTCCCCGAGACAGCATACAATTTTATGTAGATTCTACATAGACATTCGTATTAAATGTAGGAATGTTGTGCATAAGAATTAAAATGAATGGGAGAAATCATATAACAAACCAAAACATAACACAAAAGAAAATGATCTGCTACATTCTGAGATTGAATTTCATAGTATTTTCTCTGGATGTGGAAGGCATTTTGCCTTAAAAGTTCATTGGGAATTTTTAAGTCCTTGCATTGCAATGAAGTTCTAATTCTACCATAAAAAACTCTCACATACTGTGGTCACTGCTGTGCACATTACTGGTTCTGCTCCTTTCACTCAGCATCAGATCATGTAAGTCTTTCCAGGACTTTCTGTAGTCTTCCTGTTCATCATTTCTTATAGCGCAAAAGTATTTCTTTACATCCATATACCATAATTTATTCAGCCATTCCCCAATTGATGAGCATCCCCTTGATTTTCAGTTTTTGGCCACCACAAAAGTACTGCTATAAATATTTTTGTACATGTGGGACCCTTTCCCATTTTTATGATCTCTTGGGGATATAGTCCTAGAAGCGGTATTGCTGGGTCAAAGGGTATGCTCATTTTTGTAGCCCTTTGGGCATAGTTCCAAATTGCTCTCCAGAATGGCTAAATCAGCTCACAGCTCCACCAGCAATGAATTAGTGTTCCAACCCTCCCACAGCTTCTCCAACATTTATCATTTTGCTGTTCTGTCATGTTTGCCAATCTGATAGGTGTGATGTGGTATCTCAGAGTTATTTTGATTTGCATCTCTCTAATCAATAGTGATTTAGAGCATTTTTTCATATGACTATAAATATCTTTAATTTCTCCCTCTGAAAACTTCCTGTTCATATCCTTTGACAATTTATCAATTGGGGAATGACTTGTGTTTTTGTACATTTGACTCAGTTCTCTATATATTTTAGATGAGGCCTTTATCACAGACACTAGCTGCAAAAATTCTTTCCAGTTTTCTGCATCCCTCCAAATCTTGGTTGCATTGGGTTTGGCTGTGCAAAAACTTTTCAGTTTAATGTAATAAAAATTATCCATCTTGCACTTCATAATGCTTTCTATCTTTTCTTTAGTCAAAAATTGTTCCCTTCTCCATAAGGCTACTATTTTTTGCTCCACTAATTTGTCTATAGTATCAATCTTTATACCTAGATCATGTACTCATTTGGACTTTATTCTTGTGTATGGTATCAGACACTGGTCTATGCCTAGTTTCTGCCACACTATTATCCAGTTTTGCCAGCAATGTTTGTCCTTGGGTTTATCAAACAATAGATTGTTATAATCATTGCCCACTGTGTCTTGAATACCTAGCTTATTCCACTTGTCTACCCTTCTGTTTCTTAGTCAGTACCAAGTGATTTTGATAATTGTTGTTTATAATACAATTTGAGGTCTGGTAGCACTAGGCCACCTTCCCTAGCATTTCTTTTCTTTCATCCCCTTGATATTCTGGACCTTTTGTCCTTCCAGATGAATTTTGATATTATTTTTTCCATCTCTACAAAATAATTATCTTATAGTTTCATTGGTATGGCACTAAGTATGTAAGTTAATTTCAGTAGAATTTTCATTGTTATTATATTGGCTCAGCCTACCCACAAGCAACTGATGTTTTTCCACTTACTTAGATCTGACTTTATTTGTGTACCAATTCAAATTTTTCTTGGAGGCTTTGGATGTAGGAACTTTGACTTTGTTAGCTTCTTCTGCATGTATGTTTTGATATTCCTTGTCACCATAATATCTTTCTATGTTCTGAATTTTTTTCTGTAGTTTGCTCATTTTCTCAGCCTATTGCTTGACTTTTAACTCTTTTTTAAAGTAGGGTCCTGCTTCCAGAGTGGAGAATGCAAAGTCCCAAGCTTCAGGGGCTTTAGAATTTCTCCCTATCTAAATTAGGACATAGTGATAAGCTATTCATATGTTATATAACTCCACTTAGGTGTCTGACTAACTAAGAGAAGTGGGGCTCTCATATTCAACAATGACACAATGTTACATATACATATGCCACGTCAGCATATATATCAAACTACATAACCGTTACTACCCTAGATGCACTTTGATGTCTAAATGATAACATATATCTATTTATAGTTGTAGCCACATTACATTAAGACATTGATTTGAAAAATTACCTATTTACTCTTTACAAAATTTATATCCCTTTGGGCAGAGCACCCACAGGTAACAGTATGATTCCCTATGTGAACAGAGGAGAGGATGGTGGGAGGGAGGGAGGAATGAAATTAGGGAGGAAGGAAGGAAGGAAGGAAGGAAGGAAGGAAGGAAGGAAGGAAGGAAGGAAGGAAGGAAGGAAGGAAGGAAGGAAGGAAGGAAGGAAGGAAGGAGCTGTATTGCCCAACTGGAACTGGCCAGTTGGGTCCCCACTGGGCAGGTACTACTTACCACTGAATGAGTGTTGCCTCAGACAAACTGAGGTCTGGGAAAGACCTTACCTCAAAAAGGCCAAGGCCCCCCACTGCACTGGGGCCATCTCCAGTCATCCTGATCTATATCACCAGAGGGGAGAGTGAGGCTAATAATTTTGCATAGCCCTACCTCACTTAAATCCATTCAATTGCAAGTTATGACATCTTCCTGATGTCATGGTCCTCTTCAAGAACAAAGGACAAATATTAACCTGTGAGTACTAATAACTGCCCCACTGAGGACCCAACTGGCCAGTTCCAGTAGAGCAACACTGCTCCTTCCTTCCTTCCTTTCTTCCTTGCTTCCCTCCTCTCCCTCTGTCCACATAAGGAATCATAACTACCTGCAGGTGCTCTCCCAAAAGGAATATAAATTTTGATTGCTGAAACCTAGCTAGATATCTTGGAATTTATGGGCTCAATTCCTTTTTTATGTCACTTAGGCTCTCAGCATTGGCCAACATTGGCCAATAATGAATCCCAATACAAGCCTCACTTTGTTATTGTTTGGATTCTGATGGCTCAATAGTTATTGTTTCTGTTATAGTCAGAAACCCTGAGGGTCTTCTCCTCCTAGACTTATTTTATTTTTTTGACTAGGTAAAAGAGGTCATTCTTTGCCTAAATTTTGCCTAGCCTTAATCACTGAATGCATGTTGCCTCAGACAAACAGACCTGGGAAAACCCTTAGCTCAAAAAGGCTAAAGTCTCCCGCAGCAACCGGGGCCATCTCCAGTCATCATGATCTATATCTTGCCACTGGACCCAGAGTGTTCCAGAGGAGAGAGTGAGTTTGATGACTTTGTACAGTCCTCTCAAACATAAATCTAATTCACTTGCAAGTCATGACATCTCCTTCCTGATTTTATGATCCTCTTAACAACTGCCACTACCTCCCTAATCGGCACCCTTTTAAAGAATCTCTCCTTTTTTCTCTTCCTTTATCCTCCTATTCCTTATTTGACTTCCCCCTTCTAAGAGTCCCTCTGTTATCCTTTCCCCCCACCCTCCTAAATCTTAATCTACACACTCTTTTAAAAGTCCCTCCTTTATGTCTTCTCCTCATCCCCTTGTTTCTTTATACCTTTATAAAACTTTTGTATATACATATATGTGGGTGAGTATGTTGGTCCTTCTTTAACCCAGTTCAGACGAGAGTACAGTTCTAGCACTACCAGTCTTCCACCCCCACCTGCTTCTTCTGTATCAGTTCTTCTTTTACCCTTTATTTGTATGAGAAAATTGTTCCCTTTGTACCTTTGCCTACATGATTTTGTTTTTTAGAGTCACTCCATCTTACTCAGCTCAGCTCCAACCTTTATTTCAAACTACCCGAGTAATGATGATAGACTCAAGAATACTGACAACATTTTCACATGTAAGAAGTAAACAGTTTGACCCTATTGAGTCCCTTATAATTGGTCTTTAAAGTTTATATAAATATATTCTATCATTGTATAAAAATCCTGACAATAGATGTAATGTTCCATATCTGTGAGATCCCTACTTTTGTAAAGGATTGGAGGGAGTTATTTTTTTTTTATATCTCTCCTTTGGGGCCTAACTTGTTCTTTGAAGTTTTGCAGCATTAATTTTCAATTGCTTTCCAGTTATTGTTATTTTCCGTTTTGTTACATGTATTGTATATATTATTCCAAATTGTTGTATTTATTGTATATATTATTTCTTGACTTTACTTCACTTTTCCTCAGTTCATATGAGTTTTCCATGATTCTCTATATTCAGTATATTCCTCTTTTCTTATAACACAATAGTATTTCATTATGTTTCTGTACCACTAAGTTTTTTAATCTTCCCATGATTGAATGACATCTACTTGGTTTCTACAACTTGGCTATCAAAATAATTTCTGCTACAGATTTTTCACTATATATGGAGCCTTTCCTTTTATCATCAACTTCCTTGGAGTATATATCTAACAAAAGCATCTTTGGGTTTTCAGAGATAATGAATATTTTTAATCATTTTATTTGCATAATTTCTAATTGAGTTCCATAATGCTTATACTCATTTACAGCTCCATGGAATGCTTTGGTGTGCCTGTCTTTCAACAACTCTTTCAACATTAATTATTGCTAATTTTGGTCAATTAACTGGGTGTAAGGTGAAACTTCAGGATTAATTTAATTTTAATTTCTCTTATGCTTAGAGATTGGGAGTATAATTTCAAATGATTGTTAAAATTTTTTTGCAATCATATTTAGATTTAGTTCCTGTCTTAATGAATGAAGGAAGTAAACTATTGACCTACTTGTAAAGTTACTGACACCTCTAGTATTTAAACAGAATTTCTATTTCTTTCTATTCATTTTTCCAGGATATTTGTTAACATTGTGATCCATCTGTTGGCACACTCCAATTCGACATGGGAAGCATTTGTTCTATTGAGCAAAAAATGGATTGTTTTATTATAAGGGTTTGTTTCTTTTTGATTCTTCCTTTGAGCTCATAATTCATCTACTTTGACAAAGAAAACTTTTTTTTAACACTTCCAAGTCTCAGGAATACCTGACATATTAAAAAGATAAAAGTACCTACTTTTTAAACTAAAACTTGTTGTAAGATTCAGTCAAGTGTCTCATGTAAAAATTATTAGGTTATAACTAGAGCTTTGATTGGCAATATCAAGTTTATGGGTCATTGTAGAATACATTAGGCAAGTTCTCAGGTGTAGCCATTTTGATACAAAAGAACAAACTTAATAGTTGACACGAGGTAGTATGATGTAGCATAAAAAGCAGATAAGATCAGAGTTCTAGTACTAGTTCTAATAACTAATTCTGTTCTAGGACAATTATTAACGACCTGAGTAACTTTGGAACACTACTTTTCCCCCTTTGAACCACAGTTTCTGTATCTATAAAGTGAAGAGATTGGTCTAGTCTTCACTAAAATTTTCCCAGAGAATTCTATTATTAATTAGACTATAAGCTTCTTGAGGCCAGAGGCAATTTCATTATTGTCTTTGCATCTTCACTGTGCTACATCATTAATGTAGTTGTTTGTCCTTTGTTTTCAAAGAGGACCAATGATATTACAGGATGCTGTCTTAACTTAAGGGTGAATTTGATTTAAATGAGGCAGAGTTGGACAAAGTCATCAGCCTCACTCTCTCTTCTGGAGTCATTGAAGTCCAGTGGCAAGACAAAATAAGGATGACTGTCAAAAGCCTGAGATTCAGTGGATGACCCTGGTGTCTTCAGTGTCTGACCAAGCACCTTCTTCAGCTGCCCTCATGGCCATTGGAACGAGTTGTTCTCATCTGCTCATTCCACTGGAGGACATCTTCACATGCTCAGAGTAGACATCTTCCTAATTCACAGATGGGTTTGAAGTCATTACCCTCAAGCTGGTTTAGCCCATCTGTTGAGAAGATTTACTAGGGTGTGGTAACTAGAGGCTTGCTTGGAGCCACAGATGAGAGTTAAGTGCCAGATGAACCCACCAAACATGAATGAGCAGCCCTAAAAAGTGCTCAGTAAAACCTCACACCAGAAGTGCTCTTCCTTCCTGAACACCCATTCACCTCATTGAATTGAATTGAATCGAGAAGATAAAGTCTTTTACTAAGCCTATGCAACTGACTAGCTAATAGACAAATGTTTTACTGGAATGACTGATTGCTAATTACTTGCTACTGTGGAAAGTATGTTGGATTTGGAGTCTGAATTCAAATCTAGCTCTACAACTTTCTTGCTATGTGGCTGAGCAAATCATTTCACCTCTGAGGCCTCTATTTCCTAGTTTTTGAAAAAAATTGACTAAGATCAGTTGTAGCTCTAAATCTATAAACTTTTGCTGCTATGTTGTTCTGAATGTGTTACAGCGCTTTTACACATATTCACATCTTGGGCTGTGGGTTCAGAGCTAGCATATGTGAGTCTTTCTACTCCGCCATCTTGGCTCCTCCCCCTCCACATATTCACATCTTAACAAAAGAACTTCAATGAATACTTTCAGGCTAGAAATTGATACCAACAAAATGAAAAGTTGCGCAATAGCTTGGTGAGCTCAGGATGTATGGGTAAACAATTAGGGTGATTCAAGGTCCCACATTTGTAGGCTCTAGGACTTCTTCAACCATTTTTCAACTAATCTCTGCCTTGTTTCTGCCATACTATTTTGCAGTTTTCCAAGCAATTTTTGTCAGATAGTGAGAGTTCTTAGCCCACAAACTGGAGACTGCCTTTATCAAGCAGTAGATTACTATAGTTATTGACTACTATGTCTTGTGTACCTCATCTATTCCACTAATCTACCACTTTATTTCTTAGCCAATACTAAGTAGTTTTGAAGATTGCTGCTTTAAAATACAGTTCTAGATTTGGTATGGCTGGGATACCTTCCCTTGCATGTCTTTTCATTAATACCCTTGATATTCTGGATCTTTTGTTTTCCATATGAATTTTGTTATTATTTATTCTAGCTCTACAAAATATTTTTGGTAGTTTGGTATGGTACTGATTAAGTAAATTAATTTACTCAACCTACCTGTGGGCAATTAATATTTTTCCAGTTGTTTAGATCTGACTTTATTCGTGGTAAAAGTGTTTTGTAATTGTGTTCATATAGTGCCTGGGTTTGTCTTGGCAGGTAGACTCCCAAATATTTTATATTTTCTACAGTTACTTCAAATGGAATTTCTCTACATCTTGTTTCTGGGTTTTGTTAATAATATGTAGAAATTCTGATGATTTATGTGGGTTTATTTTATATCTTGCAGCTTTGCTAAAGTTATTTATTATTTCAAGTAGTTGCTTCTGCTGATTCTCTAGGAATCTCTAAGTATACCATTGTATCATCTACAAAGATAGTTTATTTCTTCACTGGATATTCTAATTCCTTCAAATTATTTTTCTTCTTATTGATGAAACTTACATTTCTAGTACAATATTGAATAATAATGGTGATAATGGGTATCCTTGTTTAACTCCTGATCTTATTGGAAATGTTTCTAGCTTATTCCCATTATATGTAATGCTTGCTACATTTAGACAGATGCTACATATCATTTTAAGGAAAATTTCATTTATTCCTATGCTCTCTGGTGGTTTTAATAGGAAGGGGTGTTGTACTTTGTCAAAAGCTTTTTCTGCATCTATTAAAAAAAATCATATGGTTTCTGTTAATTTTGTTATTGATGTGGTCAATTACGCTGATAATTTTCCTAACATTGAACTAACTCTGCATTCCTGGTGCAAATCCTACCTGTTCATAAGGTTATCCTTATGATAAGTTACAGTCATCTCTGTGCTAACATTTTATTTAAAATTTTTGCATTAATATTCATTAGGGAAATTTGTCTATAACTTTCTTTCTCTGTTTTGACTTTCCCCTATTTAGGTATCAGCACCATATTTGTGTTATAAAAGAATTTGGTAGGACTCTTTCTTTACCTATTTCTCCAAATAGTTTATATGGTATTGAAATGAATTATTCTTTAACTGTTTGGTAGAATTCGCTTGTAAATCTATCTGGCCTTGGCAGTTTTTTCTTACAAGTTCATTAGTGACTTGTTCAATTTCTTTTTCTGAAATGGGATTATTTAAAATATTTTATTTCTTCCTTCATCAATCTGGACAATTTATATTTTTGTAAATATTCACCCATTTCATTTAGAGTGTTAGATTTATTGGCATATAATTGGGCAAAATGCTCCTAATAATTATTTTAATTTCCTCTTCATTGGTGGTGAATTAATCCCTTTCATTTTTGACACTAGTAATTTGGTTTTCTTCTTCCTTTTTTAAATCAAATTAACTAAAGGTTTATTTATTTTATTTCTTTTTACCTAAAACCTACTCTTAGATTTCCTTATTAGTTTGATAGTTTTCTTAATTTCAATTTCATTAATCTCTCCTTTGGTTTTCAGAATTTCTAATTTGGAATTTAGTTCAGGATTTTAACTGTCTTTTTTCTACCTTTTTTTAGTTGCATGCTCAATTCATTGATCTTCTCTTTCTCTATTTTATTCATATAAGCATTTAGAGATATGAGTTCCCCTAAGAACTGCTTGGGCTGCATCCCATAAGTTTTGGTATGTTATCTTGTTGTCATTCTCTTTGACGAAGTTATGGATTTATATGATTGTTGTTTGACTCATTTTTAGGATTAAATTATTTGGTTTCCAATTAATTTTTAGTCTGTCTTTCCATGGCCTTTTATTACATATAATTTTAATTGCATCACAATCTGAAAGGGATGAATTTAATATTTCTGCCTTTCTGCATTTGTTTATGAGGTTTTATGCCCTAGTTAATTTTTGTGTAGGTGCCATGTACTGCTGAGGAAAAGGTATATTTCTTTCTATCCCCATTCAATTTTCTTCAGAGTTCTACCATATCTAATTTTTCTAAAATTCTATTCACCTCTTTAATTTCTTTCCAAACGATGTTTGTTTTGTGATTAGATTTATCTAGTTTTGAGAGGGGGAGGTTAAGATCACAATAGTTTTGCTATTTCTTCCTGGAATTCACTTAACTTGTCGTTTAAGAATCTGGATGTTATACCACAGTTGCATATAAGTTTAGTATTGATGTTACTTTATTGTCTATGATACCTTTTAGCAAAATGTAGTTTCTTTCCTTATCTCTTTTAATTATATCTAGTTTTGCTTTTGCTTTATCTGAGGTCAGGATTGTAACTCTGCTTTTATTTTTTTACCTCAAGTGAAGCATAATGTATTCTGATCCAGCCTTTTACCTTTTTACTCTGTGTGTATCTTTCTGCTTCAAAAGTATTTCTTGCAAACAACATATTGTAGGATTATGGTTTTTAATCCTCTCTGCTAGGTGCTTTTGTTTAATGGGAAAGTTCATCCCATTCACGATCACAGTTATTATTACTATGTCTTTCTCTCCATACTATTTCCCCTGAGTTTATATGTTTCTCTTTCTTTTTACCCTTTCCCTCTTCACCAGTGTTTTCCTTCTGACCACCACCTCCCTCCATCTGCCTTCCCTTCTATTGGCCCCCATCACTTTTTTTCCCCTTTCCTCTCCTACTTCTTCCTTCTGCACTCCCTTCCATCCACCCTGTTGAGAGCCAGGGTGGAGTGCGGTTGACGAGATCAGGATAGACCTTTGGGGAAACTGTTCTTTGAGACTGTGCTCATTATCATCCAGAATGGCTCTCCATGCCCCCCAGATGTTGTTGTCTCTGTGAGACAAACAAGAGAATTACAGAAAACAAGGGATATGTAAAATAGATGCTCCTAGACTTAAGACTGATTTAATCATCCTGATTGATTTAATCACTGGGACAGGAGATGAGCAGAACATCTCGTAGACTTTGCAGATTCTGTCTATATAAACCCTAACCCTCAGATCAATAAACGGTCCATCTTTTCCCGCCTCCCGTGATTCTTTTCTTTCAACCACACCAGGGAGCTGTGTAGGGACGCAGGCCGCCCGCTACACCACCCATTCCTTTTTCATCCCCCTTTTTCTTCTTACTTCCCTACAGAGCAAGATATATTTCTATAATCAATTGAATGTGCATGTTATTCCCTCTTTGAGTCAAATCCAATGAGTAAGATCCAAACAATGTTGTCTCCCTCTCTTCTTTCCCTCTACTGTAAAAGGTCTTTGTACCTATTTATGTGATATAATTTACCCTATTCTGCATCTTCCCTCAGTAGAATCCTTTTTTTCCCATTAATTAATTTTTTTCATCACATCAAAATCAATTTATATCCACATGCCCTGTCTATGTACACAGATTCTAAATGCAGTAATAAAGACATAGTTCTCAAGCGTTACACGTATCATCTTCTATTGTAGGGATTTAAAGGGTTTAACCTTATTAAATAATGTGTTTTTTTCTTTCTTGTTTACCTTTTTATGCTTCTCTTTAGTCTTGCATTTGACGATTGAATTTTCTGTTCATTTCTCATTTTTTCATCAGGAATGATTGAAAGTCCCCTATTTCATTGAATATCAATGATTTTACTTGAAAGATTATGCTCAGCTTTGCTGGGTAGTTGATTCTTGGTTGTAATCCAAGATTCTTTGCCTTCCAGAATATCATATTCCAAGCCCTCTGATCCTTTAATGTAGAAACTACTAGGTCCTGCATAATTTATTCCCTGAATTATGGCATTTGTTCTGAAGTTTCAAACCTACAAATATAATAAAATTAAAATGTAATAACATAAATATTCTAGACCCAATAGAAGCTTTAGAAATTGTGGCATTCAGTACTTTGATTTGTCTTATTATTTGGGGAGTCATAATTCTTAACTTGTCTATGTATCTTATCTTTAAGATTACTGTCCTCCCCTTTTAATGAGAACATATATTCTTTCAGCATGATTACCTTTTGTTTCTTTTCTTTTATATTGTCTTCACTTGAGTATATTGTCTTCCAAATCTTTTCCTCTCTCTTTTGTTTCCTGCAAAGACCTTCCAACTGTGGATTTAAGCTATTCTACTTAGATAATTATTTCTGCTGTATAGGTCTTTATTCTCACATTTGTTTCTGTCTGATTTTCTTAAGATTTTCATTTCTCATTTTAACTATTATGGAATATCCTGTCATTCCATGCCCTGTTGGGATTCCACAGGGTTCTATATCTCACTGGTCATTAATTCAATTTCCTTTGCTTTGAATATTCATTTGGAGAAGGTTGTGCTCTTTTAGGCATTTAACATTTATTCTTCTTTCTAATTTTAACATCCTCTCTCTTAATTTGTCTGATTGTGCTCTAGGTTTTTAGTTGAATTCTCTTCTTTTGTCAATCTTGGATGATCTTAGTCTTTTTTCCCTTATATTTCTTTGTGACTCATTTTTTTATTGTTTTGTTTTTGATACTGGGCATAATTCCTTAGACTGGAACTCAAACACTGTCTCAGCTTCCTCCCACATTGAGTAATTGACTTTTTGCAGACCTAAATTCTTGCTCCAAGAATCTTCTGGGGAGATAAAACTGACCGTGCTGAAGTTCAGTCCTCTCTCAGTCTGGTCCACTCAAACATACTTCTTCCTTGTTCAATTTCCTGAGTTTTTAATTCCCTGGCTGGCTGGAATCAGTGTCTCCCTTTTTCTTTTTTCAGTTGAACAGTAGGGATATTCTTGCCATAATCTCTAGAGTGGTTCCTTTATTTGGGAGCTATTGTGGGTAGAAGGAAGTTGAATTGACCTCTTCTCAAGGTCCTATTTTTCTTCCTTATTGGGGCTGGGCAAAGTCATTAATGTCTATGCTTATTATAGTGGGATAGGGTCAGGGATTGACTTCAAAGTGTACTGGCAGAGTCTCTGTAGAAGGAGGGAAATCCCTAAGTATGTGGCAAAGCATCAGCCTGCAACTGCAATTTGATTTATGTGCCTTCCAGGGCATAGAACTGGTGAAGGAGGGATACTAAGGGAAGATGATAGGGACTGTATTTTCTACTGTTACTTCTTGGGCTATGTACTTTCTTGTCCATCTATGATGCATAATTTTGCTTTTCTGTTGTTTTTTGAGCATTACTGAGAAATGGAGAATGTATCAGATACTCCATTGTACTTATCACTTCATTGTGATTAACTTTAGACTTACTCATACAGAAGTGATCACACTCTAATAAATATGAATAAAGCATCCCAAGCTGGATAATGCTCAAGTACAAGAGTCTAAGATCATTCCTGGGCTTCATGTTCATTCTTAGACATTAAAATTGCAGGTTGAATTTTCTGATGAAAATTTTGCTTTGTGATCAGGACAGTAAGATTAATATAGCAGGATTGTAAAGTGAAAAGAGAACTAGCTTTGGATCCAGGAGCCTAGAACACAAGACTGAGTGACATTAAGCAAATCATTTTATTTCTCAGTGATCTAGACAACTTTATAAGAGTACATTTGCAATGATATAAACAGATTCTTTGCCTGGGAATTCCCTTTAGATACTGAAATCATAAGTCTAGTCCTTCTTCCTATCCTCTAGCAGGTTTATAAATATATAAAGCAGTTATCCTAAGAGATTTACTTTGATGATACCTTATACTTTAAAGACATTTTGATTTTTTAAAATTAAATGATTCATCAAAAACAATACTAAACATTATTATCACCAACTAACTGAATATGGAAAGTATTGGAACACAGGGAGGTTTTATCCAAATTAGACCTGATGAATTAGGATGAATCACATAAAAAAACTTTTAGATTTAATCTACATTGACACTTTCTCTCTCAGTCTATGAAACCTAGACAATCAAAAAACACACAAAGAAAACAAATCTTGATTTACCATTTGCCTTTTTCTGTGGTATAAATGCCCACTCTGGGAGTTTGACAATTCTTAAGAGCTAGTGTAACCAGGCTTCAGCACACCCAAACTCCCAGGGATATATCCTGGACCCTATATTCATATCTCCTATACTTCTTAAACTGAACATGTCCAAAAATGAACACATTATCTTTTCCCCAAAACCTTCCTTACTTCCTTATTTCTGTCAAAGACATCAGCATCTGGCCAGGCTTATAAATTACCAGGCTCAAAACTTGTTTCATCTTTGACTCCTCATTGTCTCTTACTTCCAACCACTCCCTCCCCCCCATATCCAATCCACTACCAAGTCCTATTGATTCTACATTAGCACAGTGCCTGGCACGTGGTGTCATATAAATGTTAGCTATTATTTTTATATATGTCTCCTCTCTTTTGACTCTGTCACTACCCTGGTGCAGGCCTGCACCAGCTCACACCTGGACTGTGGAAATAGTCTTCTGGTTTATCTCCTTGCCTTTAGTCATTCCCTACTCCAGTCGATATTCCACTTAGTTATCAATTTGATCTTCCTAAAAGGCAAGCTTGCTATTTATTAAACTCCAATCCACCCAACATCAAATATAAAATCCCCTATTTTAAAACCCTTTTTAACCTAGCCTCTCCCTGCCTTTCTATTTTTCTTACAGCTTACTCCCAAACCCATATACTTTACAATCCAGAGATTGTCCTCTTTGCCACTCCACATACAAGACACTCCTTACCTGACTGGGCGTTGTCACTGGCTCTCTCCTGTGTCTGGAATGCTCTAGCTCCCCTGGCTTCCCTGACTTCCTATAAATGCCAAATAAAGTCTAGACTCTATAAGAAAGTTTCCCAGTTCTTACTCTTAGTGCCTTCCCTCTGAGATGATCTTTAATTTAACCTGCATATATTTTGTTTGTATACAGTTGCTTACATGTTGTCTCCCCAAGTGAGACTGAGCTCTGGTTTTTACCTTTCTTTGTGTCCAATGATAGAAGAATGTCTTTGTGTCCCCAACATGTGGCAAAGGGCCTGAAGCATAGTTTGATGGCTTGAACAAACTGACCTTCCTAAGTAACTATTTCATTTCTTGAATTAATGAATTACTTTCAACACATAATGAGTCATAAAAGCTTTTTAGTCATTTATTACAAATACTTATGTAGACTATATTCATTCATTCTCATTAACTTTTCCTCATGTATGCTGATTGTTAATGTGTATTCACTTCTGGTTCCTCTTTTTTTCTTTTTCAAATAACTTAACAAAAGAATTTTACAGATTCTGAAAACCTGTTACTCTTAATATCGCCACAGAATTGCAATATTTATGTACTATAATTTAGATAGGCATTATAGCAGTGGCATTGCTGGATAAAAGGGTATACACAATTTGGTTGCCCTTTGGACATCATTTCAAATTGTTCTCCAGAATGTTTTAATCAATGCACAACTCCATCAACAGTGTATTAGCGTCCCAATTTTGCCACTTCTGCTCCATCCTTCATCATTTTATTTTTCTGTCATGTTAGTCAGTCTGATAGGTGTCAGGTTATACCTCAAAGTTATTTTAATTTTTATTTATCTAATCATAATGATTTAGAGCATTTTTATATGACTATGGATAATGTTCATTTCTTCTTCTGAAAACTGGCTATTCATATCCTTTGACGTATCAATTGGGGAAAGGCTTTTATTTTTATAAATTTGGCTCAATTCTCTATATATTTGAAAAATGAAACCTTTATCAGAGAAACTTACTGTAATTAAAAACAATATTCTTTCAGTATCTATGATACCTTTTTTAAAATGTAGTTGTCCTCATTATCTCTTTCAACTAAATCTATTCTTTCTTTTTCTTTGTCGGAGATCATGATTGCTACCCCAACCTTTTCTTACTTCACTTGAAGCACAATTGATTATGCCCCATCTTATTTTAACTGCGTGTGTGTGTGTTTCTGTTTCAAGTATGTCTCTTGTAAACGTCATATTGTTAGGTTCTAGTTTCTGATCCATTCTGCCATTCACTTCCGTTTTATGGGTAAACTCATCCCATTCTCATTCACATTTGTGGTTACTACCTGTATGGGCAGCTAGGTGGTACAGTTCATAGAGCACCAGTGTAGGAGTCAGGAGGACCTGAGTTCAAATCTCACCTCAGACACTTGACACTCACTAGTTGTGTGACCTTGGGCAAGTCACTTAACCCCAATTGCCTGATCCTGGGTCATCTCCAGTCATTATGATGAATATCTGGTCACTGGATTCACATGGCTCTGGAGGAGAAGTGAGGCTGGTGACCTGCACAGCTCTCCCTCACTCAAAACAAAGTCAAGTGCAAGTCATGTCATCATTTCTCCAATGAGAGTGAGGTTTAGGCATTGCTTACCCACCCCTATTTTTCCTTCCACTGGAAAAGGTTTTCCTTGTATGTCCCTTCTTTATGAGATAATTTCTCCCATTCTAACACTCCTTTTTCCTTTCTCCTAGTACATCCCTCTTTTTCACCCCTTTAATATGTTTTGGATATCATTTCAACCTATCTCAACTCACACCCATGTGCACTGTCTATGTAGATTACTTTCAACTGATTTAATAATGATAAAGTTCTTAGGAATTACAATTATCACCTTGCCATACAGGAATGTAAACAGTTTTACCTTGTGTTTCCTATGTGTTCTCGTTCACGTTTACCTTTTTATGCTTCTCTTGGGTCTTGTGTTTGAATGTCAAATTTTCTATTCAGCCCTGGTCTTTTCATCAAGAATGCTTGAAAGTCCTCTATTTCATCAAATATCCATTTTTCTCTGAAGAATTGGCTCATTTTTGTTGCATAGATTATTCCTGATTGTAATCCTACCTCCTTTGTCTTCCAGAATATTCTATTCTAAACCCTCCAATCCTTTCACATGGAAGCTGCTAAATCCTGTATGATCCTGACAGTGACTTCATAATATTTGAATTGTTTCTTTCTGGCTATTTGAAATATTTTCTTCTTAACCTGTGAGCTCTGGAATTTGGCTATAGCATTCCTGGAAGCTTTCATTTTGGGATCTTTTTCAGGAGGTGATCAGTGGGTTCCTTCAGTCTCTATTTTGTCCGCTGAATCTAAGATATAGGGGAAGTTGTCCTTGGTAATTTCTTGAACTATGATATCCAAACTGTTTTTCTAATGATGGCTTTCAGGTAGTCTAGTAATTCTTAAATTATCTCCCTGTATATTTTTCAGGTCAGGTTTTTTTCCTAATGCAGTAGTTTACATTTTATTCTATTTTTTATTCCTTTGACTTCTGTTTCATTGTTTCTTGATGCTTCATGTAGTCAGTAGCTTCCAATTTTTTAAATTTTTAATTAATTTTTAAGGCATTATTCTTCAGTGATCTTTTGTACCTGTTTTGGGGGGGCAAAGTTGTTCATGTTTTTTTCCTGAATTCTTTTCCACTGTGAATTTTTGTGCCTTTTTATCATTAGGTCAATTCTGTTTTTTTAAGTTGGATTTTTTTGTATCTCTTTTACAAAGTTTTTTTCCATTGGACTTTTTTCAACTGGCCTCTAACCTGTGGATGGCCAGAGCCAAAATGGAGCAGCTCAGAGACAGGAGAGTCAGGACACAAGCAGAAGTTTAATTAATTTCAGAGAAAAGAATATTATGCCTGCAGGCAAAACTCCTTTTCCATCTTAAGTAGGAGGGCTTAACACTGCTAAGACTGGAGTCACACACATACACACAAATGGACAATAGGTGTGGGCCTGCAACACAATCATTCTTAGGTCTTGAGACAGTTCTCATGGTTAGCATTTCTTGGAACAATTTAGGCATTCTTGAGTCCTGTGGGAATAGTTTTTGTCTCAAGTCTTAGGGATCATGACCAATTTTGGGGTATAGAATAAGAGTTCAGTGATGAGAACAAGAACATAGTACCTGGCTGTTACAAAGAACAGGGATTGTTAACATGTCGGTCAATGTGATGGATGTTGACTCTCAGGTCCCAGGGAAATAGGGGGGGCTGAAATCATAAATCCCTCAGTGAACACCTGGTGTTAGTCAAAGTTGTACACAGGCTGAGATCATCCAGAGTGCAAACGATTATTATTATTATGCCAAGTTCAGGGCATAGCCTGCTTGCTGGAACTTAGCACTGGGAAACAAGGTATTCCAAAATATTTTGAAAATTAATTCTTTCACAATTTTTTTTCCATCACTCTCATTTATTTACCTGACTTTTCCTCTATCATTCTATTGCTTTAACTTTTCCAGGGATCCTTTTGGGGTTCCTGTACAATTAGCATTTTTTCTTTGATATTATGGCTGTAGGAATTTTCATGTTGTCATTTTCTGAGGTTGTTTATTGGTCTTTCTAGCCACTCTAGTAGCTTTTGATGATTTTTTTGTTTCTCATTTTCCAGCCTATTTCTTGACCTTGAACTTCATGTTAAAGTTGGGTTTTGCTTATCTGAGCATGAGGAGGCACTATCTGAAGGTTTAAGCCTTTTTTTTTTTTTTTGCTTCTGTTTTCAGAGCTATTTCTGGGGGTCTCCAAGTTTTCAGTGCTTCCAAGGTGAAGTGATACAAGGAAAGGTGTGGTCACTGTTCTCCTCGTCTGCACTCTGATCCGTACCCAGGATGGGCCTCTGATCCCCTGCAGACTCAAGTGATAGTGACAAGGAATGGTGACAAGGTTTCCTGCTCTCCTTCAACCACAAGTACTAGTGCTCTTCTCTGCCTTGGCACTGTGACCAGGGCTCCTACTCCCTTGTGACTGACAGCCAACACTTCCTTCCTCAATGAAACTGCTACCCAGAACTTCATATGGACAAAAAGTTGCCAATAAGCACGAGCTGCAACCAGTGCCAGCCAAGGGTCACTTGAATTCTCTTTCTGACCATTTGTCCATACTCCTTGCAATCTCTGGTTTGAGAGGTCCCAAAACTGCTACTGCCACTGTCATAGCTACCTTCAAGGCCTGCTGGTGGTGCTGCTGCCATGCTCTAGGCCAGCTCCCACCTCAGTGTCACAGATCTCTCCTGTTTACCTCCTCAATTGTCTCAGGCTGGAAAAAAATGTCTCATCCTCATCTTTTGTTGACTCTACTGCTCCAAAGTTTGATGTGTATATTAAAGTTGTTTGGAGGGGAATGTTGGGGGATTTTGGCTGGAATGCTGCCTTTAACCTGCCGTCTTGACTCTATCTAAAGCTGTAACTTTGTTGCCACTTTGCCTGTACTCATTCATTCAATTTCTTTTTCTTCCTTTAGCTTTTGTATAGCAGTATCAAATAATAATGATGATCATGGACAACCTTGCAATATCTCTGAATTTACTGGAATGGCCTTTATTTAGAAACACATGAATAGGAGCAAAGTTGGGAGCAATCTAAGGTTGAAGCCTGCCAGACAAGATCAGCTACTGGATAGGAATGAGATACAAGGATAGAGGACACTGTCAAGTTGAACTATTTCAATAAGGGATCAAATGGAAAAGGAAGGAGAATGTAACCAGCATAAGAATAATGGTATTGGGAAAGAATGAAAGCATGGAAGGATTGGAGATGACAGTGTGGACAAAGAATAGGGCTAAAGAATGTAAGGGAGGGAAAATAGGGACTGATAAAAACAGTGATCAAGTAAAGAAATTTTACAGTTCATGACTACGAAAGTGAAGCACTTGTGGGTAATAGATTGATGTAGTTGGAATGGAATGGAAGAAGTCAAGGAGGATGTTTAAATTAAGGTACTGGGAAGTTTTGGGTTTTGTGGGCACTTCAATATTTATGTTGAGGTCCCAGATATAAAGAAAAAAATGGGGAGGAGAAGAAACCTGAATGAGCTTAGCATTGAAATAATTGAGAGAGGAAGGATAGTATCTTGGAGAGCAGTAGGCAAACTTACCACAATCTTGATGTGTGATAAATGATGACTCAATGAGCCTCAAGCAAGGAAAGGCTACTAAGGAAAAATGGTAAAGGAGAAGTCTAGATGTTACAGTGGGGAATAAGAAATCCTCTAAATCTCTCAGTATGACAAGTAAGTAAATGAGTTTAAATGAAAGTGCACCAGGTGCCATCTTTAAAGTGTTAAAGAAGCCTTAACATTCAGCTCAATATTTCATTATCAGTATTCTCAGAATTGTGCAGAAATATTTGAGAATCAGCAACTTATATAAATTATGTCTGTGACACAAGGTATTTGGTGTTAGGAAGAGAGAGGCATTTGGTATCCTAAAGAAACAAAATACCAAAACCTTCAAAAAGCAGCTAGAATGTCAATACTTTAGTGTCAATGTTATAAAAAGCTAAGTCTCCTGCTGACTGTTCATGTTTCAAGAGTGGAATATTCTCCTTTGACTTGTCATAATCCTTCACCATTTAGATGAACTTTCACATTATTACTTGCACCTAGTATTCTTGGAAAAGCTTATCATTGAATCATATGTGTACAATATAGTTTTTTCAGAACTCAGTGGTTGACCTACATCAAAATCTTCAGAAAGTTTAAAATATTGGATGTTTTATAATTACATAGTTAATAAAGAAAACAGAACACATTAATCTTTTACTGGCTAAAGAATTAGAAATTTGACATGATGAAAATCATGGAATTTGGGTCAAAGCTTTGTACTGTATCTGAAATATCAGCAATAATTGGGTCAAATTAGGTTACCATCAAGGGCTTCCCAATAGCAATGATAGGTGATGCTGGTAGGCAGTGTTTAAAGACATCAGAATAGTACAGATAAAGTCCACAGACTTGACAGTTAGAAGTTGAAGAACAATGTAATAAAAAAATCTCCAAGAATGCAATAAATGTTAAGTGCCTACTATATGACAATCACTGTGCTAAATGCTAGGGATACAATTAAGAAAAAGAAAGAGTCCTTGTTCTCAAGGATCTTACAATTTAATGGAGAAGGGAAGACAGAACACAAAAGAGAGTCAGGAAAGTGGTTGTGGAGATTCTAAAGGTTATTGGGCTAAAGGTTATAGCTTTTGAAATATTTATTTATTCTTAGTTTTCAACATTCATTTTAAAATGTTTTGAGTTCTAAAATTTCTCCCCTTCTTTTCTTCCTCTTTTTCCAAGATGGTGTGCAAGAAGATATAAGTTGTATATGTGCAATCATGTTAACCATATTTCCACATTAGTCATGTTATGAAACAAGAATCAGAGCAATAGGGAAAAACTACAAGAACGAAAAAAAGAGAGAATATAATGTGTTTCAATCTGCATTCAGATTCTGTAGTTCTTTCTCTGAATGTGAATAGCATTTTCCTTCGTGTATCTCTTGGAATTGTCTTATTTCCTTGCATTGCTCAGAAGAGCTAAGTCTAATGAAGTCAGTCATTGCACAATGTTGCTGTTACTGTGTACATGGTTCTTCCCGGTTCTGCTTACATCTCTCAGCATCATTTCGCATAAGTCTTCCCAGGTTTTTCTGAAGCTCATCTCCACATCATTTCTTTTGGAACAATGGTATTCCACTACATTTGTACACCACAACTTGTTCAGCCATTCCCCCAGTTGATGGGGATGCCCTAAATTTTCAATTCTTGGCCACCACAAAAAGAGTTGCTATATTTTTGTACATGTGCGTTACTTTCTAAGGGTTTTATTTTATTCTGTGAAATTGAAACCAGGTATAGCAGGGTTGAGGCCATAGTCAAGTTTCTGCCCTTTATAAAGGGAGGCAGAAGTTTGGTACTCCTCCCTTCAGCCCTCCAATCAGAGAGGAGATATAATTCGAATGAAATTGTCTCATTTTTTCCATTCCTAAAACCATCTTGCATCTATTCTGCTAGCAAAGTTTGGCAAGATCCTTCCTGAGAAGACATTTCTTAATGAAACAATTTAAACTACAACTAGTGCTCATTCCTTTCTTAAAAGACATATTTCCATATTAGTCATGTTGTGAAAGAAGAAGAGGAACAAAATGAAAAAAATAAAGACTGAAAATAGTTTGCTTTGATCTACTTTCAGATTCCATTAGCTCTTCCTCTGGATGTGGATAGCATTTTCTGTCATGAGTCTTTTGGCCTTGTCTTAGGTCATTGCATTGCTGAGAAGAGCTCATTAAATCACAGTTGATCATTGCCCAATGTTAATGTTACTATATGAAATATTTCCCGATTCTGTTCACTTTACTTTGCATCAGAGCATGTAAGTCTTTCTAGGTTTTACTGAAGTCTGCCTGCTCATCATTCTTATACACAATGGTATTCCATTATATTCATATACCACAACTTGCTCAGCCTTTCCCCAACTGATAGACATCCCCTCAATTTTTAATTCTTTGCAATCACAAAAAGAACTACTATAAATATTTTTGCACATATGGGTCCTTTTCACTTTTTTAATGATCTCCTTGTTGTATAGACCTAGTAGTGGTATTGCTAGATCAAAGAGTATACACAGTTTGATTGCCCTTTAGGCTTAGCTCAAAATACTGTCCACAATGGTTGGATCAGTAAACAACTCCATGAATAGTATGTCAGTATCCTGATTTTCCCATATTCCTTCCACCATCTATTATTTTCCATTTTTTTGTCACATTAGCCAACCTAATTGTTGTGAAGTGATACCTCAGAATTGTTCTAGTTTGCATTTCTCTAATAAATAGTGATTTATAGCATTTTTTAATCTGAATAGAGACAGCTTTGATTTCTTTGTTCATATCATTTGACCATTTATCAATTGCTTGTATTTTTTAATGTTTATTTATTTTTAGTTTTCAATATTCATTTCCACAAAATTTTGAGTTCCAAATTTTCTCCCCATCTCTCCCCTCCCACCATCCCATAGTGCCTTGCATTCTAATTACTCCTTCCTTTATTCCCATCTTCTCTCTTTTCTTGCAGGGAAAGATAAATTTCTATACTTCATTACCTGTATTTTCCAGTTGTATGCAAAAACAATTCTCAACACTCATTCCTAAAACTTTGAGTTCCAACTTCTCTCCCTTCCTCTCTCCCCACCCATCCCCACTGAGAAGGCAAGCAATTCAATATAGGCTACATATGTGTAGTTTTGCAAAAGACTTCCATAAAAGTCATGTTGGGTGAGACTAACTATATTTCCTTCCATACTATCCTGCCCTCCATTTATTCTATTCTCTGTTTTTACCTTGTCCCTCCCCAAAAGTGTTTACTTCTAATTACTCCCTCCTCCCATTTGCCCTCCTTTCTATCATCCCCGCACCCCACTTGTCCCCTTTATCCCCTACTTTACTGTAGTGTAAGGCAGATTTTCATACCAAATTGATTGTGCATGTTATTCCCTCCTTCAGTCAAATGTGAAGAGAGTAAGCTTCACTTTTTCCCTCTCATCTCTCTCTTGTCACCTCCATTAAGAAAGCTTTTTCTTGCCTCTTTTGTGAGATAATTTGCCTCATTTCATTTCTCCCTTTCTCCTCCCAATATATTCATCTCTCACCCATTAATTTTGCTTTTTTGGATGTCATCCCTTCTTATTCAACTCACCCTGTGCTTTATGTCTATATGTATACGTGTGTGTGGGTTCAACTTTAGAAAGTCCCTTATGATTTCTCTTTCCTATTTACCTTTTCATGCTTCTTTTGATTCTTATGTTTGAAAGTCAAATTTTCTATTCAGTTCTGGTCGTTCATCAAGAATGCTTGAAAGTCTTCTATTTCATTGAATAGCCATTTTTCCCCCCTGGAGTATTATACTCAGTTTTGCTGGGTAGGTGATTCTTTTTTTTTTAATATAAATTTATTTATTTAACTTTTTACATTCATTTTCACAAAATTTTGGGTTCCAAATTTTCTCCCCATTTATCCCCTCCCCCCACCCCAATACACCGAGCATTCCAATTTCCCCTATCACCAATCTGCCCTCTCTTCTATCATCCCTCCCTTCTCTTGTCCCCATCTTCTCTTTTGTACTGCAGGGCCAGATGACTTTCTATTCCCCATTAACTGTATTTCTTATTTCCTAGTAGCAAGAACAATACTTGACAGTTGTTCCTAAAACTTTGAGTTCCAAATTCTTCCCATCCTTCCCTCCCTACCCATTCCCTTTGGGAAGGCAGGCAATTCAATATAGGCCATATCTGTGTAGTTTTGCAAATGACTTCGATAATAGTCATGTTGTGTAAGACTAACTCTATTTCCCTCCATCCTATCCTAACCCCCATTGTTCTATTCTGTCTTTTGATCCTGTCCCTTCCTGAGTGTTAACTTCAAATTGCTCCCTTCTCCCATTGCCCTCCCTTCCATCATCCCCCACCACACTGCTTATCTCCTTCTCCCCCACTTTCCTGTACTGTAAGATAGGTTTTCATGCCAAAATGAGTGTGCATTTTATTCCTTCCTTTAGTCAAATGTGATGAGGGTAAACTTCATGCTTTTTTTCTCAGCTCTCCTCTTTTTCCCTCCACTAAAAAGTCTCCTGCTTGCCTCTTGAATGAGAGATAATTTGCCCCATTCCATTTAATCCTCTCTCCTCCCACTGCATTTCTCTCTCACCGTTTACCTTAAGATCTTTTAAAATATGGTCCCATCCTATTCAATTCACTCTGTGCTCTCTGTCTCTGTATGTGCATGCATGTGTGTTTGTGTGTGTACACGCACATATGTACATGTGTGTGCATGTGTGTGTGGTCCCACCAGCTACCCAGATACTGAAAAGTTTTAAGAGTTACAAATATTGTCTTTCCATGTAGGAATGTAGACAGTTCACTTTTGGTAAGTCCTTTATGACTTCTCTTTGCTGTTTACTTTTTCATGCTTCTTCTCATTCTTGTGTTTGAAAGTCAAATTTTCTTTTCAGCTCTGGTCTTTTCATCAAGAATGCTTGAAAGTCCTCTGTTTCACTGAAAGACCATATTTTTCCCTGAAGTATTATACTCAGTTTTGCTGGGTAGGTGATTCTTGGTTTGAGTCCTAGTTCCTTTCACTTCTGGAATATCCTATTTCGTGCCCTTCAATCCCTTAATGTAGAAACTGCTAGATCTTGTGTTATCCTGATTGTATTTCCACAGTACTGGAATTGTTTCTTTCTAGCTGCTTGCAATATTTTCTCCTTGACCTGGGAATTCTGGAATTTGGCCACAATGTTCCTAGGAGTTTCTCTTTTTGGATCTCTTTCAGGCGGTGATCGATGGATTCTTTCAATACTTATTTTGCCCTCTGGTTGTAGAATATCAGGGCAGTTTTCCTCGATAATTTCATGGAAGATGATATCTAGGCTTTTTTTTTGATCATGGCTTTCAGGTAGTCCCATAATTTTTAAGTTGTCTCTCCTGGATCTATTTTCCAGGTCAGTTGTTTTTCCAATGAGATATTTCACATTCTCTTCCATTTTTTCATTCTTTTCATTTTGTTTGGTGATTTCTTAGTTTCTCAGAAAGTCATTAGCCTCTATCTGTTCCATTCTAATTTTGAGAGAACTATTTTCTTCAGTGAGCTTTTGAACCTCTTTTTCCATTTGGCTAATTCTGCTTTTGAAAGCATTCTTCTCCTCATTGACTTTTTGAACCTCTTTTGCCAATTGAGTGAGCCTATTTTTCAAGGTGTTATTTTCTTCAGCATTTTTTGAGGTCTCCTTTAGCAAGGTATTGACCCATTTTTCATGCTTTTCTTGCATCTCTCTCACTTCTCTTCCCAGTTTTTCCTCCACCTGTCTATCTTGATTTTCAAAATCCTTTTTGAGCTCTTCCATGGCCTGAGCCTACCAGATATCCACCTCACATGTCTGGGATAGAGAGGCCCCGACCTCCACGTCTTTCCCTGATGGCAAGCATTGTACTTCCTCATCAGAAATGTTCCCCAAGAAAGTAGCTTTCTATGGTCTTATTTTTCTTCCCTCTTCTGGGCATTTTCCCAGCCAGTTACTTGACTTCTGAGATTCCTCTCCACCCTCGCCTAGATCCTAGATCCACCTGCCTAGTTAGTCCTTGGGGTCTGAGATTCAAATGCTGCTCCCCAGCCTCAGGGCTTTCAGTGGCAGGCAGGGCTGCTATTCAATGTGAGCTTAAGTTCTGGTGCTCAGGTCGGGGCTGGGCTGCCTCCCATGCTCAGTTCCCTCAGGGGGTTTATGCAGAGATCTTTGGTAATGACCCTGAGCTCCTGTCTGCTCCAGGAGTCCTGGGCCACAACTGCCTCTGCTGCTGCCTCTGCCACTGCGTCCCGAGAGGGCCCAAGTCATAGAGACACCCCGCTCCCCTCTCGGCCAGCCCAGACGTCTCTCTCACTGACCTTTGCACCTGTGGGTGGAGGGACCTTCGTGGCCACCAGAGATTCCATCCCTGAAGCCTGCTGGGATCTGCTCCTGTGGGGCTGCGCGGTCAGGGCAGCTCAGGGGTGGGCTCCGCTGTCTGGAGCGGGACGGACCCCTGGAAACAGCTTTCCAGGGCTCTCTAGAATGGAAATCTCTTCCACTGTGTTTCTGAGTGGGTTCTACTGCTCCAGAATTTGTGTGGAGTTCTTTTTACAGGAAATTTATGGGCTGTGGGTTCGGAGCTAGTATACGTGAGTCTTTCTACTCTGCCATCTTGGCTCCTCCCCTGCTCTTTATTTTATTGATGTAAGAATTTAGAGAAGAGTACTATTTTTTGTTGTATCCCATATATTTTGGTGTTTCATTGGCATCATTCTTGTTAATGAAATTATTTATTGTTCCTGTGATCTGTTCATTCACTCACTTGTTCTTTAGCATTAAATTATTTAGTTTCCAATTAGTTTTTAATCTACCTTTCCACTGCCCTTTATTGAATGTAATACTAGTGACTCTCATTAAAGAGAAGGGTTGATCTTTTTTAAATGGGATCTGCTGAAATTCCAGAGAAAAGCTTGACTTGAAGCTTTTTAAGCAATGAAGTTCTATTTTTTAAAAAGAACATTTTGTATAGTTCAAAAAGACAGTTCAGAACTAGTCGGGATAATGTTTAAACTATAGTTAACAATGACTTAAAATAATTAGATAATTGAAATAATTAAATAAATAGTACTTCTTTGAGTTCAAAATAGAGATTATGTTAACAAATTGATGTTTTAAAAATTATTTTGTTTTTCTTAGTCCTCTTTATCTGGGCAGGTCTTCTTTATGCTCATCAACAGGCACTAAATTTCCATTTGCAGATGGACTGCCCCATTTCCAGTATGCTGAATTTTTACATATGGAATGTTTATATCTACTTATATACATAGATATAGGTATGTCTATACACACATGTGCATATAATGTGTATATATATATATTTATGTATGTGTGAAGAAACGGCTCTCTGATGAAGATACAAAGAAATGTGAAAACATGTTTGCTCACCTGAAAAGGACTCACATTTATTGGGGGAAACTATATTCAAATAGCTTTGTACACATAAAATATAGAAAGCTCAAATGAAATATTACCTTTAAAAGGAAAGGACAAGGGGTGTGGGCTTGAGGAGAAGTGGATAAAGCTTCTCATAGAAAATGGGCTTTGAGTTAAGTTTTGAAAAAAGAACTAGGAAAGCCAGGAGTCAGAGATGAAGAGGGCAAAGATTCCAGGTATGGAGGACAGCCATAATTCCGAAAAAGTGCAATAAGTTCATGCAAAACATTTTTTTATCTATTGATCAAAATGTTTTGTCACCCATCGGTTGAAATTATTGTTTAATTAGCTCACATATTATTTAATAAAAGGGTGAAAACTGAAATATTCTATCAAAAAACTGTTTGCATTGTCATTATTTGGACGTTACTTAACTTGTGATATCTGGAACTTAATGCTTTATGTGAAAATGAGGAGCAGAAAATTATAGGTATGTGTGTAGAATTTAATCTTTCATCAATATAGTTGAAAATAGTATCCATGACACTTACCTACTGGGATAACCATCAAATATATCCTTATTAAGTTCTCATCTTATTCCAACTGCTCCTCTAAATAACCCTTGCTTCCTCATCAGTGCTACTCCTATAGATAATCTGCTTATTCTTTTTCTATTTCTTTCTACTCTAAAGATTCCTTGTTCCTTTTTTCTTCTTCTACTAAATCTTTATTGTTCTTGTCCATCATATTCTACAACCCGTTATATATTTTCATATCAATCATGTTAAATGTCATCTTCTCCAAGAAGTCAGATGGACTGGTAAAAATATGGTACAATGAGCAAAAACAGAAAAAAATGTAAACCTAGAAAGTGTAGGAATTACTCCTATTCTTCATTCAGTTTGGACAAAGTAGTAAAACATAAAGATAGTAGCATTACTCAAATGAATAATGGCTACCAATCCATGATGATAAATGGTGATTTGCCAAATCATCATCTTAGAGAAATGCCAGGAAGTAACTTGGAAAATTCAGTAAAAGTTCTTGTAAATTTCAAAAAAACAAACCCTTAATTAAAAACAAAAGTTTCCTCACTATAAGTTGCAAGAAAATAAGGTAGATATTAATGCCAAATAAATACAATAAACACCTTTACATTTGCCTTTTTTTGCTATAGGAACTAATGATTTCAATTTAACATGCTTTTAACAAGCCTTGAGAGTTAGCAGCACATCTTCTCTTGCAGTGTCATTGCTGCAGAACTTGTACCTGCAGGAAAAAAATGGACCATTAACTTTAATTATCTTGTTACCTATATACATATGAATATATTTAGATCCATCTCACAGCATTTTATATCTCTCTTAAGCATTTATATTTTTACCCTAGTATTTGAGTAAGTGATATCTTCTTAATAGACTGTAAGTCTATTAATTATAGGAATTAAAGATGGAAGATACCGTAGGATATAAACCACATTGAGGTCAGATACTATACTTGGGAGAGTGTCTTATACATAGTTGGTATCTAATAAATGCTTGCTTGATTGGATTGAATCTATGCTAGCCCTTTCATTTTACTACTACTCTACTACTACTATTAATATCGGTAGTACTAACTAACATTTATACAGCACTTACTGTGTTCTAGATGCTGTACACTTACCAACAAGCTCATTGATCATCACAATAACCTTGGGAGGGAGGTTACTGTTATTATCCTTATTGTACAGATGAGGAATCTTAGACACACAGCAGTTAAGAAGCTTGCCTAGGGTCACACAACTAGTAAAATAAAGCTGAATTTGACCTCTGTCTTCCTGATTCCAGGCCTAAAACTCTATGCATTATGTTTCCTAACTGCCCAATATGAGCAAGATAAAGCCTGGAGATTTGGTAATTTCTTTAAGGTCACACATGTAGCAAAGATTTTGCATCCTTCAAGGCATTTATTTGAGAGCCTTGATTATAGTTAACTACTTAAGAAATGCCTTTTTTTTTTACAATATCTTAAAATATAAATATTGATGATTGATTTTCCTAAGGTTGCAATCTTCCATTGTACTCTATCTGGAAAGAAAACAAAATGGACAGAGAAGTTGGGTTCCTGAATTTAAACCACTGTTATGAGAAGGGGAGAGGTATTGAATGTTTCACAAGAGCTGATTTTTTAGTTTTACCCTCAAGTGTGTCTAACTAAGGACCTTCCAAGCAACTTCAAGAAACATAAGGCCCAGCAGATTCAGAATAGACTTTGTCTATGTAAAACGAATTCTCCTGATACTTTTGACCCTTTTTCCAGATAATTTTTGCCATTATTTCTCCTAGGTGTATAAAATAAGTTTTGGTAGATTGATTGGTATGGCACTGAATATGTAATTAGGTAGAATTGTTATTTTTATTGTAGTGACTCAGCTTTCCCATGAGCAATTGATATTTTTCCAATTGTTTCTATCTGACTTTGTGTGAAAAGTATTTTGCAGTGGTGTTCATATAGTTCTTGGGTTGTTCTGGGCAGGTAGATTCCTCAAGTATTTTACATTGTCTGGAGTTATTTTACATAGAATTTCTCTTTTTATCTCTTGCTGCTGTAATTTATTGGTAATGTATAGAAATGCTGATGATTTTTGTGGGTTTGCTTTATATCTTGCAATTTTGCTAAAGTTGTTATTATTTCAAGTAGCTTTCTGGTTGATTTTCTAGGATTCTCTAAGTCTACGATTTTATCATCTGCAAAAAGTGATAGTTGTGTTCCTTGCTATCTATTCTAATTTCTTCAATTTCTTGTTTTATTGCTAAAGCTAAAATTTATAGTACAATACTGGATAATACTGATGATAATGGACATTCTTGCTTCACCCTAATCTAATTGGGAAGGCTTCCAGCTTATTATTATGGATAATGCTTGCTGTGGGTTTTAGATATATGCTACTAATTTTAAGGAAAGCTCTATTTATTTCTATGTTCTCTAGTATTTTTAATAGGGATGAGTGCTGTATTTTGCCAGAAGTTTTTCTGTTTCTACTGAAATAATCACCAAATTTCTGTTGATTTTGTTGTTGATATGGTCAATTATTCTGATAATTTTCCTGATTTTGAACCAGCCTTACATGCCTCACATAAATCCCAGCTGGCCATAGTGTATCATCCAGGTAATGTATTATTGTAATCTTGAAAGTATTTTTTTTTTATTTTTGCATTAATATTCATTAGGACAATTGGCCTGTAGTTTTCTTTCTCTGTTTTAGGTGTTTCTGGTTTGGGTATCAGGACTGTATCAGGACAAAAGGAATTTGGTAGGACTCCACCTATTTTTCAAATAGTTCATATAGAATTGGAATTAATAGTTCTTTAAATGTTTCATAGAATACACTTGCGAACTCATTTGACCTTGGGTATTTTTTCCTTAGGGAATTCATTGATGGCTTGTTCAGTTTCTTTTTTCTAAAATGAGATTATTTAAGTATTCTATTTTGTCTTTTGTTAATCTGGGTGAATTATATTTTCATAAATATTCATCAATTTCACTTTGTCAGATTTATTAGCATAGAATTAGGCAAAATGCTTCCTCTAGATTTCTTCAATTTCCCCTTCATTGATGGTAAATTTGCCCTTTTCAATTTTTGATACTGGAAATATGGTTTTCTTCTTTTAAAAAAAATTAACCAATGGTTTCTCTATATTCTACTTTTTTTCTTCATAAAACCAACTCTTATTTTCATTTATTTACACAATGGTTCTCTTATTTTCAATTTTATTACTCTCACCTTTGGTTTTCAGGATTTCCAATTTGATGCTTAATTGGGACTTTTTAATTTCTTGTTTTCCTAGTTTGTTTTGTTGCTGTTGCATACCCAATTAATTGATCTGCTCTTTCTCTATTTCTTTGATGTAAGAATTTAGAGAAATAAAATATCTCCTAAGTACTGCTTTGACTGTATCCCACACATTTTGGTATATTGTCACATTGTTCTCATTCTCTTTAATGAAATAATTGGTTGCTTCAATTATCTATTCTTTTGCCCACTTATTCGTTAGGATTTTATTATTTATTATTCAATTAATTTTTAATCTATCATTCCACTGCTCTTTATTGAATGTAATACCAGTAGTTTGTTTTAAGAACAAGAGTTGACCCCTTTTCTACATGTTAACAAATGTGATCTGCCCTAACTTCAGAGAATGTTTGAAATGAAGCTTTTTAAGCAATGAAATATATATATATACATGTATGTACACATACACATATACATATGTATGTATATTTTTACTAGAACATTTCAAAAAGTTCAAAAATATAATTGACAATTAATTGAGCTAATTTTTAAAATGTAGTTAAAAATAATATGACTGTTCACATTGGCATTATTTGGATATTAATTCTTGATATCTAGAACTTAATGCTTTATGTGAAAATGAGGAGAAGCAAATTATAAGTATGTACAGTAGTACATATGTGTGTGAGTATGTGAACAATTTAACCTGTCATCAATATATTTGAAAATAGCAGTCCCTGACAATCACCAACTACGATAATCATCAAATATGTTCATATTATGTTCTCATTTCCTCCAACTGCTCATGAATCTCTAGGTAACTCTTACTTTCTCATCAGTGTCACTCCTACAGTTAATCTGCCTCTTCTTTTTTTTCCATGTCTTTCCACTGAACTCAAACTAAATGTTCTTGGTCCTTTTTTTTTTTTTGATCTACTAAATCTTTTCCATTCTTGTCTACCATATTCCCCAACCCGTTGTATAGTTTCCTATCAATCATGTTTTCATTTCCTTAAATATCATCTCCTCCAAGAAGTCAGATGGAGTGGTGTCTATCAAAAAAACAACAGGAAAAATATTCACATTCCCTTCCTGATAATAATGTAAATGTAGAAAGTGTAGGAATTACACCTGTTTTGCATTCAGTTTGGACAGGGTAGGAAACAAAATAAAGATAGTAGCATTACTTGAGTGAATAATGGCTACCAATCCATGATGATAAATGGTGATTTGGAGAATCATCATCTTACTGAAATATCAGGAGATAAATTGGGAAACTCAATAAAAATTCAGGTATAGTTCTAGAACAAGCCCCTAATTTTAAATGTTTTCCCACCAAAAATTGCAATGAAAATAAGGTAGATATTAATGATGAATGATACAATGAATGCCTTTACATTTGCCATTTATTATTGCAGGAAATACTGAATTCACTTTAACATGTTTTTAGCAAGCATTGAGTGTTAGCAGAACATCTTCTCTTACAGCTTCTTTGCTACAGAAATTGTACCTGCAGGAAAAGAAATGGATTATTAACTCCAATTATCTTATTACCTTTATACATATGCATGCATTTAGAGTGATGTCACAGCATTTTATATACATTTACTCCAGTAATCTGAGTAAGTGATGTCTCCTTTATTAGACTGTTAGCCCCTGTATGATAGGAGTTAAAGATGGAAGAGACAATAAGTATAGAAGCCATATTGAGGTCAGGGACTCTACCTGGGAGAGTGCCTTATACGTAGTAGGTATTTAATAAAAGTTTGCTTGAGTGGATTCAATCTATGCTAATGCTCTCACTTTACCAACTACTACTACTACTACTACTAGTACTAACTACTCCTACAACTAACTAACATTTATGTGATGCTTACTACTCCAGGTACTGTGCTGAGCACTTAAGAATAACCTCATTTGATGTTCACAACAACCTTGGGAGGTTGACAGCAACACTGTCATTGTCCTTACTGTACAGATGGGGAATCTTAGACAAACAGCACTTAAGAAGCTTGCCTAGGGTCACACAGCTAGTAAAATAAGGCTCAATTTGACCTCATGTCTTCCTAATTCCAGGCCTAATGCTCTGTCCATCGTGTCACCTAGCTGCCCTATATGAGCAGCATAAGACTTGGAGATTCAAGAACTCCTTTAAGGTCACACATGTAGCAAAGGTTTTGCATCCTTCAAAGCATTTAATTGAGAGTTTTTTATAGTAGGTCTTCAAGAAATGCCCTTTTTGGGTTTGCCAAGATTGCAATCTTCCCTTCTGCTCTCTCTGGGAAGAGAGTAAAATGGACAGAAAAGTGGGATTTCCTGAATTGGAATCGCTGTTGTGAAAAGGGGAGAGGATACTGGATGTTTCACAAGAGCTGATTTTTAAGTTTTGCCTCAAGTGCGTCCAGCTAAGGACCTTCCAAGTAACTTCAAGAAATATAAGGCCCAGAGGACTCAGAATGGACTTTGTCTATGCATTGTAAAATACTGCTAACTACTAAATATATCATTTGCAAAATTAAACTGGCCACAGCACTGATAGGCTTTAAAAATACTGACAGAACCCATAATGAATCAAAAAATCAAGTTTATATTTAGCACTTACTATTTGCTAGGCACAGTGTCAGTGATGGTCACAGAAATTTAGGGGTATGGAATTCCTCCAGAACAAAGGAATGCCAAGAAAATTTTTAAAGAAAAAGTGGAAATAAGTCTATTTTGACTTGAGAAATGACTGAGATGATAAGTGTTTTTGATACAAAATTTTGTTCTGAATGTTTTAGGAAGGAAAATATTGTTAGCCTCAAAATATCGTGACAGAACCCTTATGCACCTTGGATGCTGAACACCAAGATTCTATGGAACATCATTTTGGAGGCTGAATTTGAGCACAATATTGTATGTTCCCTGAAACTCTTGCTCTATGAGGATAGTTAGCATGTTGAATTCAGTTTAGCAATTAAATCAGCATTTATTAAACACCCTTTACTAAATACTAAGAATAAAAAGATATGAAAAAGATCTTTAAGAAACTTTTATACATCCTTGTATTCCCTTCTAGTATCTTATCCAGAATTTAATGGACACAATAAATATTTACTAAATGTGAATTAATATGTTGAGAAGCACAAGAAACCAGCCCAGAGTAAAAATTCCTTTCCTCCTGTTTTTTTTTGTTTAGCTTTTCTTATATTTTAGCTCACTTGCATTTCCAAAAATTCATGGATTAGGATTATCTTGACCCAGAAAGGATGGAGAAAGTAATTGGTATGTGATTTGCCTTATTAGTAACTAGGCATTTATCACACAATATTAATTCAACCATGGTCATTTTCAGTAACAATATAATGAATTACAACAAAACTCTAAGATATCACAACTGTACTATAATATTACTTAGTTCAAATGTCCTTAATGATATTTACCACAGAGTTCTATGGAATGAACTGCTGTCCATGATGCTATTTCCATTAACTTTATCTTTTCCTGGAACCAATTAATGTTTGCTACTTTTATGACATTTGGTTAAATTCATTCATCTCTCTGAACCTCAGTTTTCTCCTCTTTACAATAAGAGACTTGGATTAGGTGATTTCTAAGGTTCCTCCTCTCTCTAAATTCTGTGATTCTATACTCCTTTATTGTCCATTAGATAGAGGCATACTTAAATAATTGGAATTTAACAACAGTGAAACAGTCAAACTGACCTTACCATGGATTTTTATTGGATGACACAATATCAACCCACACATCTTTAAAAATTCTGTTTTTCTAAGGTAAGCTATTGTCTCATGAAATAATTTACATATAAACTAAAGGTAATATGAAAAGGCAGATGAAACATGTCTATCTCAAAGTAGATTTTCTGGGTGAGCATTTTACAAATATGCTTCTTCAATACTTCATATCTCTCTTGACACAATAAAAAAATACTTACTTTCGTCCATCTGAAGTTTCTACAGTAATTGTTGATGCTCCTACTGTGGGCAGGGTTGGATTGATCACATTGTTGTTCCAAAGAAATTTAACTCTTTGAATTGTTCCAACATCAAAATCTGAATCAAACTCATTAGAATGGGTGTAACCTGGTTGTAGGCTCCCCCTTGGAACAGAAGCAGATAACAAATTAAAGTACAGGAATCTCTACATATATTTACTTATAAAATCTGTACATGATACATATTTTGCAAAATAAATTATGTTTCTCATGTATTAAACAAAGGCAAAAAGACACATGAAGAGAATTGTAATTTGTGCCCCCAAATGCCTTATAGTATT